>CM060320.1:6584559-6587059 GCA_030674155.1 Stramonita haemastoma
TTTTCACAAGAGTAGTTCATTGTGTGCCGGTGGGAACCAATGACGAGATTTACAAAACTGCATACACACGGGGACTGGATGTAAAAAAAAAAGCATATAAGTGCTTATTCCATTATCCTCGATATAAAAAAATAGATAGATAAATAAATAAATGAATAAATTAATGAATAAATAAATTAATTAATAAATAAATAGATAAATAGACAAACCAACCAACCTCAGGGGGTGTGAGGGCATTGAGGTGGGTGTAGTTGAGGCGGCAGGAGCTGAGGAAGTTGGTCACCAGAGGCGTCTTCATCTCGGCGTCCTCCACCACGATCCAGTGGAGGTTGTAGATGTGCAGCAGCGTGTGACTGAGGCGCTCCAGCTCTGCCTTCTGCTCCATGCGTGTGTGGGTGGGGGTGATGAGGTAGAGGGTGGGCAGGCCCGGCACGTGCTCTGAGGGAACAGGGTATATATATATAGCCTAGTGGTCAGAACACTGCCCTCACAATTTGACGACCCGGGTTCCATTCCCGTTTGAGGGGATTTTTCCACTGGACGGGTTTTTGTTGTTGTTTTTTTCCTCTGGAGTTAACATTAGTGCAGGGACTGGATGTAAAAAAGCACATGAGTGCTTATAACATTATGATGATTATCATTGACATAAAAAAATTTTAAAAAAGAAGAAAAATTACAACGGATTATTTTGAATAAAGCATTTGAATCTCCTTTCTTTAAGTCTTTTTAATATTTCCATGATAAAGAAAATGAGTACAATAACACTTAGCGCGGCAAGGATTCACAATTCAAGCTTTTTAAAACTTTACTGGGTTTCAGTGAATTTTTCTCCCCATTTTAAAAAATATTTTGTTCCTCGGCTAGAGCTCCGTGGTTCACCAATGGTGAGATATTTTGGTGTATTTTAGCATTTCTGCCCACCACTAAGGTAGCCACATTCTGACTAAAGGGATTATCTACTTTCTAATTATGGTATGAAGAAAGCAGAAGAAAGCTGGGACAGATAGCCTGGTGGTTAGAGCACTGAGCTCGCAATCTGACAGCCTGGCTTTGAGCCACCTCTGAGACACCCCACCCGTTCAAGGGGACTTCTCCCCTGGAGTTAACATCAATACCAATTCTACTCCCAAAAGTCCTTTGGATGCAACTATAAACTAAGGTTCCATGTACATAAACTCGTGCAGAGCATATTGCACACATGTTCAAACCTGTTCCACCTTTCACAAGAGTACGCCATTTGCGTGCCAGTAGGAACAGACAATTTTTTTAAAAGCACATGCAGACAGTGTAATAATATTTAAACATCACTGCAAAGTCAGCATGCGACAACCATAATAGCGGGCAAATGGTCGCTTATGCAAAATATCACCATTGGTAAACTACAGAGCTCCAGCCAAAGAACAAATTATCTTGTAGAAGCAAGTGAAATCAAAACTATTCAAAGCAAATCTCTTCAGTATTATACAAACATGGAAAATGGTCCTTGATACAGATGACAGAAACATTTGCATGATAATACATGTTCTGTGCTAGGAAGTGATAGACCTCTCTTTTGGATACATGTGTATTTCTACACATCCTCCCAATTCCAAAACTCTGGGGGGAAAAATGGGAGAAATATGATTGTTTTAATTCAACCTGGCAGAATGTGTTTTCGTTTTTGAATATATTTTCTACCAAAATATTAGGTAAAACAAAAACACTATATCAATAAAAGCTGGACAACACCAGAACCCAGTGATTTTACATCAGCAAATATATCAAAACACTAGTTATATAATTACACACTGTAACTTAAAACCCCCGATATCCTCCCCTTAATATACAGAAAAGTGGACACCTTATGCTCACCATTGTGATGTTTATGCACACTGATCTGACTGGGTCGAGCAGACAGCTTGGCCTTCAGCTTGCTGACAGTGCTGTCTGCTATACGCAGCTGTTCCCGGTACAGCTGCACTAGCTCTCTCTCCGCCTCCCTTTCTTCATCAGGACACCAGGCTGCTGTACACACACAGCATACATGATCTACACTTCACACCATACTTCATCTACACTTCACATCATACTTCATCTATACTTCATACCATACTTCATCTATACTTCACATCATACTTCATCTATACTTCACACCACTATCTTGTACCACAGTGTCCACTGTAGTGCATACAACGACTACTCAGTGAACTTTTTTCACAACTATAAAAAAAAGGTAGTGGTAAAGGTGTTCCATAACCTTTGTGGTCCTAGGGGAGCGAGGCATCACAGACCTCAGCTACTCTAGGGGCCAGCATATTGAGGGCGGCGCCCATCTCTTCTCCCTTGCTGCTTTACCTTCCCTGACCCTAAACAGGGCGGGTACCCATTTACAGTTGGGTGAACTGAAATTAGTACCAATCTATTCTCGTGTTAATGTTAAAACAACAATAAATGGTTTAACTTCTCCAACTTGCAATATAAAAGAGAATAATTATATCTTACTTGAACAAACACTTATAAC
>CM060320.1:6592059-6674559 GCA_030674155.1 Stramonita haemastoma
CATACAAGTTAGACAGTAAGTTGCCCTCTCTTTCAGGTGCTAAACAGTGCATTTTCTCTCATATGACAGACATCAGTTATTTCTGTCTGAGCATTTGAAGAAAAAGAAGACCTGTAAATTGCAATGTAAGTCACCACCTTGAACTGTTAGAGAAAGGACTCATGATTAGTTTGAAAGAGCAAGTTTCAAGTTGGCTGCTGTAGGTTAGGTGAGGTTCTTCCAAACAGAGTTTTCTGCGGCCATTCTCACTGGTTGTTAACCCTGTCTGGCATGTAGAAGAGTTCTCTCAGCCAGTTTGAATCAAATCTGAGCAAAACCAACAGTTGTATTTTGAAGAGAACTTTATTCACTTGCTTTGTCTGTTTTTAATTAGCTTCATTAATTGAAGTCAATGAGTTGAACAATGAAATAAGTATTGTTAGCTTTCAATGTAGAAAACAGAAATCTGTCATACGTTGTAAATTATGAAAATTATTCAGGAACAAAACTAACAAATAGCTTCCTGATAAAGGTGGGGATTTTTTTGTTGTTTTTTTAAAATAAATTATGCTCCTGATTTTGGTTCATCGAGAAAAGAGAGGTGTCTAAAGTAGTGGTAAGAATAACTGCAACAAATTGTGGAAGAGACCATTTCTTTGTTACACCTGAATGGCTTTTTTTTTTCACAACTGCTTTCACATACATGTACTTAAGGTATCAGAAGTGTGCTTTTTGCACAGTGGAAATTTTTAAATTGTGAAAATCTTATAGATCTCCAAAGAAAAGAAAAATGGTGTCCTCTTTCCTGTTCACCTTCTGACTAATAGAGAATGTAATGTTCTGTTTCAGAGGAAAGGAAAAATGCTGTCCGTCAAATTGAAAGGAAAATTGAGGAGGCCACCCTCACTGTGAGTATACTATTATTAGTCTGTTCCTAACTGCTGCCAGAATATCAGACTTGATTTATTTCAACTGTTCTTGTTTGTTTTTGTTAGGTTAGTTGAAATGTTGACACAGTTTGATAAAGACTAAAAGAGGGAGTGTAGCAAGAGCAGCAGATAGGAAGAGATCTATAGATATACAGAAAAAGGAAGAACAGGGTGATAAAATAAAAGTCGTTTACTTTGCTTGTACCCTACCAACTGTTAGGTGTGTTATCCTTGGTATGCAGTTTATTCATGAATGAATGTTTGATGTTTTGAATCTCAGTCTTCAGGTTCTGATTGAAACTAGAAAATTCAGTGCCATAGCAGTTTATTCATTAAAATCAAAATAGTGTTGAGCTGTGTGTATTGTATCATAACCATACTGTGTGTGTGTGTGTGTGTGTGTGTGAGTGTGAGTGAAGTGAAGCTCCATTCACTTTCAGGGGGGGGGGGGGGGGGACTTTCTTTTGAAATTTCTGGAGTAAAATTTGAAATTTATTTTAATGCCCTCTAAGAACCATTAATAGCTGTCAGTAGGGATGGCGAAACATGTAATCATGTACATAAGAATCATAATTTGGATCATTTTATCATTTGCTAAAAGAGTAACCACAGTGACTTTGTCAGCCTACTATTGTACTAATATTGTCAAGCATGGGCAAGTCTTAGAAAGGGAAGTGGTAGTGTAGGTATTGTCATTTTAAATATTTAAATGATGTACTGAAGTTAACACAGTTGTTTTCTTGACTGGTTGTTATGCTTGTTTAGTTATCAAAAATTAATACTGTTATCTGGTATTATCATAATTATTATGGTATACTCTCAGATGCAAGAAATGGAGGAGGAGGCAAAAGTGGCACCGGTCAGTTACCGCACACAGATGCTCAGTAAGATTCGCCATTATCGTGCAGAAGTGGAGCAGTCTTCTCGCAATTTGGTAAGATTTTGTTGTGTCTTGGTATACATACATGTTTGTGAGCATGTTTGAAGAGAGAGAGAGAGAGGAGAGAGAGAGGGGAGAGAGAGAGAGAGGAGAGAGAGAGAGAGAGAGAGAGAGAGAGATGTTTATGTGTGTGTGTGTGTGTGTGTGTGTGTGTGTGTGTGTGTGTGTGTGTGTGTGTGTGTGTGTGCAACTTTATGTTATTACTATTCTGACTATAAATTGATGATGATTTCTTTGTGTTCGTTTCGGTTTGTTTTCTTCTTTGCAAGTCTATGTACATTTATTTTGTCTTTTTTTGTGGATGTTTTCTTTTTTCTGTTCTTTTCTTGAGATGTGGTCATAGTTTGCCTTGTGCAGTCACACAATAAACCAGGCTTTCTGTTTGTTTATTTTTTCACAAATGGAATAGAAAACCTGGTTTATTGTTGAAAACAATAAACAATAAACACAAGGAGTGTGTGTGTGTGTTGTGTGTGTGTGTGTGTGTGTGTGTGTGTGTGTGTGTGTGTGTGTGTGTGTGTGTGTGTGGGATGAGAAAGAGAGAGAAGAGGAGAGAGAGAGAGAGAGAGAGAGAGAGAGAGAGAGAGGAGAGAGAGGAGAGAGGAGAGGGTGTGTGTGTGTGTGTGCATGCATCTGCTGTGCATGCGTGTGTGTTGTGTTGTGTTGTTGTGTGGCAGCGGTTGTATCAGCTCCTGTATGCGTGCGTGCATGATGTGAATGTGATATTTTTTTTTTCATCAGTAAAAATAGTCATCTAAGATAGTATCTCTAAGGAACTAAAGAAAAGCAGTTTGAAAGTGAAGATAGATGAATGTGATTTTTCTTGCAGAAAAGGAAGGTGCATTGGAGCAGAGGGGTAGACAATATGGATTTGACAGAGAAGATGTAAGTGGAGTGCTGCATTGTGAGTTCTAAGCAAAGCAACATGCAATTTGCTTGTCATTTTCTGTTTTAAATATTTGAAAAGCGAGCAGGAAGCAATACTAATTGAACAAAACACCCCTGTACAGTTCATGGAATGTTCTTATTTTTTGTTTAAGCAACATCATTGGTACTTTTATTATCTAGATGTTAATTATTGTAACATACGTAATGTGACTCTGATCTTTGTTGATTTGATGTGTTATGATTTTGAAATCTGACCTTCAATCTTAGTTTCTTATGATTTCTTTGCTTGATCTCCTTTACATGTGTCCAAAACATATGTGCTTATGAACCATATTGTTTATAACATATTGATGATAAGCAAATTCAATGAAATTAATCCATCTGTAAGGTATTAACACAGTAAATGGTACAAATACTGTATGCATATTGTGAATCTTCACAGCGGTTGGATGCATCCAATCGAGCAAGCTGCTGCAGGAAACAGTCGTTGCAGAGGACGTCGGAAGAGCATCGCTCGTTCCCACCAGATCGCTGCAGAAACAGATCAGATAGGGGTGGAGATCATCGATGAGCTGGGCACACAGCGAGAGACCTTGCTGCGAACAAAGGACAAGGTGGGTGTTGGTGATTTTTTGTTTTTTTGTTTTTTATTTCTTAGAGCTCTGAGGTTCACCAGTGGTGAGATTTGTGTATGCGACTGTTTTTACCCAATGTTAAAGGTAGCCACATTCTGACTTTGGGGAATTTTTTTTTTTGTCTAAGGTAATGTACTTTTCTTCAGTGGTGTATGTGAGACAGTGAAGTTGTTGTTGATTTATTTTATTTTTCTAGGGTACTGTATTGGTTTTCAGTGGCATATCATGCTGCATTATTTTCAAGGGTTCATGAATGGTGTTAGTTCATTATATTTTCTGTGGTAGTATGTTGTTTTTAAACTTGAACTTGATAGTAGAGACCAGAAAAACAAGTTGGTTTCATTAGTAATTGTTGATTGCACATTGTCTTTCAATATCAGTTTGATAGTAAAAATATGGAAAAGTTGATCAGTCAGTATTATGGGTTTTTAAATAAGATTTTTTTAAAGATGATTGGCAAAGAGGATTGTAATTTTGTAGTTTTTGATGAGTGAAACAAGCTTTGTTTTTATCTGGCTTGTTAATTTGTTGAAAACTGAGGCATTCTTTACAATAGCAAAATAAAAAAACTTACGTATGTGTGTTTCATGTTTGATTAATGCACTTTTGTAGCTCACAAGAAGTCTGTAATTGTCATGAGAATGTATTGATCACTGATGCTGTGAATATAAAAGATTCTTTGACATGCAGAATCTCTGAAACTTGAAGAGCACAGAATAGATTAAAGTAGAAATGAAGTTCTTGGTCATGTTTATGGTTTGATTTAATAGACAGACACCCTGGCAAAGGAACAAAGGGGAATGAAATATAAAAGAAAGAAGGGATGAACAAGAAACATTTAAAAAATCAACAAGAGAAAAGTAAAAGCCTCAAAAGAATCCCTCTTTGGCATGGTGTGTGTGTTGTGTGTGTGTGTGTGTGTGTGTGTGTGTGTGTGTGTGTGTGTGTGTGTGTGTGTGTGTGTGTGTGTGCTCACACATGCCTGCTGCTTGAATGAAGGCTGGCAGTTTGAGGTGTATTTACAAGTGTGTATGGCTCAAGATTGTGAATGTTTCAAGATGAATGTTTATCTTTCGCAGTTGACAGAAACAGACGCCAATTTGGGACGCAGTCGGAAAATTTTGAAAAGCATGGCAAGGAGGTCAGTTAATTTGTTTTCTTTGTTTGTTACAGTTCTATTCCTTTATCCATAAATGAAAAATGATTGCTGGTGACAGCACACAGTAGACTCACATTGTGTGCAGTGGTCAGGTTGCAAGTCTGTTCTGATGTTATATTTTGAAAATCCAGTTTTCAAATATTTTTTCAGATAAACGTTTTTACATTCAGTGTTTAAAGATTTTTTCTTGCTATCATGTTTGCTTTTACAGTAACTGTTGCTTTTATTTTCTTTTAAAAAAATAAATGAGTAGAGTATATTGGTTAGCTGACATTAAAACTGAGTTTTATTTTCATAAGGTAAAGAAAAAATATTAACAATGATAGGTTCTGATTGATCAAAAAATGAATGAGCATGAAGTTTCAGAATTATGGAGATAAACATATAACAGGTGTAAGGCTTAGAGTGGTTAGGAATATATTGATATCTTAAAAATTACCAGTTCTTTGAGGAACCAGTGTTTGTGTAATCAGTAACTTGTAATGTGTGGAAATTAATTTGTTAAATGTGGGTGAGCATGTATATCTGACTTTTGTGGTGGGTACGTGTGTGAAAGAATGTATCTCTGTCTCTCTCAAGTTGAAAACATGACGCAGTCTACAAGTCTTCTTTTGTTTTTCTCTGTACATAACGAAGAATGTTGTTTTCTCAAGATGTCAAAAGACCCATGTGACAGTGTTTTTTCCTGTTCTGTTCTCAGGATGATGACCAACAAGCTGATTTTCTGTTGACAGGATGCTGACCAACAGGATGATTTTCTGTTGACAGGATGATGGTGAACAGGCTGATTTTCTGTTGACAGGATGATGGTGACAGGATGATTTTCTGTTGACAGGATGGTGACCAACAGGATGATTTTCTGTTGACAGGATGGTGACCAACAGGATGATTTTCTGTTGACAGATGATGGTGGATGATTTTCTGTTGACAGGATGATGACCAACATAGGATTTTCTGTTGACAGGATGATGGTGAACAGGATGATTTTCTGTTGACAGGATGATGGTGAACAGGCTGATTTTCTGTTGACAGGATGATGGTGAACAGGATGATTTTCTGTTGACAGGATGGTGACCAACAGGATGATTTTCTGTTGACAGGATGGTGACCAACAGGATGATTTTCTGTTGACAGGATGATGGTGGGATGATTTCTGTTGACAGGATGGTGACCAACAGGATTTTCTGTTGACAGGATGATGACCAACATATGATTTTCTGTTGACAGGATGATGACCAACATATGATTTTCTGTTGACAGGATGATGACCAACAAGCTGATCCTGGCTGTGATCATCCTGGTGGAGCTGGCCATTCTGGGAGGACTGGTGTACTGGAAGTTCTTCTCGTGATGGCGCTAAAGCTTGACTGACTGATCTACCCATGTCATCCTCCCTCCCCTGTTTGGGCTTCTGACTGGAAAAAGTACTAACAGAAAAAAACATAGAAAAAAGAGGGAGAGTGGGGATTTTGGGAGGGAGGGGGAGAGAGAGCAGGAGAGAGAGAGAGAGAGAGAGAGAGAGAGAGAGAGAGAGAGAGAGAGAGAGGGGAGAGAACAGACTTGTAGTTAATGTAACATTCCCACCCACCCCCACTGCCTGTCACCACCTACTCTCCCTCCCTCTCTACCAGCCCCCTCCCTCTCCCCCTCCTTAAAAAAAGGGTTGTTTTTATAGCCTTCAGCTTTTTCTTGTCATTTTTAACTTTTGGTGTTACAGCCAACAGTAAATGGTAAGTGGCTGTCCAATCTTCAGCAGAACAATGGAGGAATCTTGTAGGAATAATATGAAAGAAGTAAGTACCTCTTCCTTGGCTTAAAAGTAGCTCTTTTATAAAGATCAGACAGTAATATAATACTTTTTTTTGTTTGCTTTCTTCTGTTCTTTTCTTCTTATAAGTTGGTTGTTTTTTTTTTAAACTGTTAACATTTTTTTTCTCTTTTTCTTATTTTAACTGTTAACAAGAAAGATTCCTCTGTCATCTATGTCCATTATTGTTGTTGGCAGTAGGAGCTCCACATAACACCACTG
Source organism: Stramonita haemastoma (assembly GCA_030674155.1). Classification (NCBI taxonomy): domain Eukaryota; kingdom Metazoa; phylum Mollusca; class Gastropoda; order Neogastropoda; family Muricidae; genus Stramonita; species Stramonita haemastoma. The sequence goes on from CM060320.1 coordinate 6,598,619, forward strand.
TTGTTTGCCACTTTTCATGTCACTGTGTGGCGTTCTTTGGTAACATAACCAACATGCATCACTTCTGAAAATAAAGGTTTGGTAAATGGGTGTTTTATACATGACAAACTGCAAAAATCCATGCATAAGCCTCAGTGCATGTGAAAGTCTAGAAATGCAGATCTTCATCTCATGGTGTGTATGAAAAGCCAGGCCCTTAGCTTTAGGTAACAGTATGGTTGTCTTCTTCAGCTGAGTTGTTTGAACTTCTCAAGGTTTTCCATTGAATGTATGAGCTGTAGGATGAAGGAAGTGTCCATAGAAGAGTTTGTAGTGTGTACAGTGTATTCATGTATATGGCTTGCTGGAAACTTCGCTTCTAGTCTCTTGCATTCGCACTGATAATAAATACGCATCATTCTTCTTCCATTGTTTGGTTTACCAGTGGGAGATTTTGCATTAGCGACTGTTTCTTTCCTTACCATAGACTGTGAGGATATAGTTGGGAATTGAATCGATCAGTTTTGCCATGACTGTTCCAATGTTAGGAGGTACATCCCTGCTCTTTCTGATTTTCAGCTGTCATGGGTTCTTTTGATATGCACAAGGCCATAAGTGCATGGGTCTGACTGGTGTTAAAGTTAAAGTCTGTCCCGAGCCATAAGGCTCATCAGCCGGTGCTTATCCCGGTTTCTGTGCGTTAAGCGACTGAGAGTCATAGACTCCCCCTGGATAGGACGCCAGTCTATCGCAGGATTAACCCCCAACACAAGGTTGGTACCCTTTTACACCTGGGTGGGGTGAGAAAATAGCCGTAAAGTGCCTTTTCCAAGGGCACAACGCCATAGCGGAATAGCTGGGATCGAACCCGCAACCTTTAGATTACGAGTACAACGCCCTAACCACTAGGCCACAGCGGCGGCTCTGACTGGTGTAGTCTCCTCCAAAAGACTTTCGACATTCACTTTAATTTTTCTGTCAGGCTGGGTAGAAAGGCAAGGCTGGGAATTGAACCCAGAACCTCATGATTTAGTTGTTAGATGAACGTCTAAACCATCCTGTCACCTTCCTTCTTAATTATTATGCAGCCCCGATATGGCCTATGTGGTCAGCAGGGCTATAAACAATGTGATTTATTGGCTTCTTAATTATGCATCATTTCAAATAATTATGTAGACTGTGTGAGGATTCTTTTCTGTGCTCTTTTATACCTCATGGTTAATAGTAATATGTACATGCTGGAAGTTTTTAAAGGTGTCAGCAGAAATTCACAATCCAGTCTCCAGACTGTTTAGCTTTGTCACTTGTTTGAGGTGTGGGGGAATGTGCTCGACTGTCAATTACTGGCCGTAGAAAGAAAAGTACCAGTGTATTTTCCACTATCTTATTCATAATCTTTCTTTTCCCCCTGCCTTGAAACAGTATGTACCCAACCTTTTGTCTTGCATAGTGGCTGATATATTGGAAAGATGGTCAGCATATATATTCTATTTTAGGTTTTCCTAGCCAGTCTTCTGGCTCAATTTGTTGGTTATGGAACAAATATGTGCAAGTGCTCATGCAGACAGTGAAGGCTTGTATTTATTGTGATTGGGAACATATCTGCGAGTGCACGTTTGCCTGGAAGCGAGTATGATCGTGGATGTGAGAGAGACTGTCCAGTAATTATTGCAAGGTATACTGATGGTTAACCTGTGACTTGCCTGTTCTGTAAATATTTTCTTGTGTGTGTGTAAAGTTGGTGTAAAACTGTTGTCTGTGTTTCATTGTGTAAAGTTAATACAGAACTGTTGTCTTTGTTTCGATGTGTAAAGTTGTTGCAAAATTTGGGTCTTTTGTCGGTATGAAACTATACTGTTTTATTTGTGTACAGGTGATGTAAAACTTTTGCGTATCATGTGTAAAGTTAGTGTAAAACTGTTCTTTTCATTGTGTAAAGTTTGTAGAAACTGTTCTGTCTTAACTCGTAAATAAATCAGATGTATATTGTCAGTCTGTTCTGTTTGGTTTGTTTCAAATGTGCATTATCTACAAACGACAGTTTTCTTTCTTTGTTGTATTAGAGTCCCAGCAGAGTTATCCGATTTAGGGACTGTATTAACCAACCACAACTACCAAGTGTCAAATGACAGTGTTGACAGGCATGGTCTTTTTATACGCATCCATTAGTTTTAGAATGTGTATGTTTTGGTGATGAAGTTGAGGTTATTTTGGACATCTGAATGAAATACGGAACAATTTGGCTGCTTTTATTATCTGTTTTAACAAAACTTTTGTTAATAGAGAGAGAGAAAGAGAATTATTGTGCAGGATGTCTTGTATGTGTGTGTGTGTGTGTTGTGTGTGTGTGTGTGTGTGAAGAGTTAGTTATTTAAGTGTTGACAAGACAGCAGTGAATGTAGGAGAGAAGAAGACGCCGCATGATTACCCAACAGGTTACCTTTAATGGTGGGGTGAAATAGCCGTAAAGTGTCTTTCAGGCACAAAGCCAGTGAACTGGAGAGAGAAACGTTGTTTTGGTAAGCAATGGACACAAGAACTTTGTTTTGTCAATGTCTGGAATGCTCGTATCACCAGCTTTAAAACCTTGGGAGTGATATTTTGACCAGAGAGAATTGAAGAGAGTGTAGTATGACTAGCACAGATAAAGGGGGGGGGGGGGAAAAAAAAAAAGGATGACAAAAATGAGATCAAGTAATCTTAATTTTGATCACATACGGTTGAATGCCTATATGCTCTAATATGCTGGCTCTTTTTTCCATTGGATTTTTAGTTTCTGTTCGAAGACAAAAGACACCTGTATAGGTAAAAGGTAAAGATGTTCCCATAACCTATGTGGTTGTTGGGGAACAAGGTGTCTGAAGCCTCAGCTTCTCTAGGGACCAGCATCTTGAGGGCGGTGCCCATCTCCTCTCCCTCGCTGCCTTATCTTCCCTGACCCTAAAGAGGGCAGGTACCAATTTACAGCTGGGTGGACTGGGAGACTGTACTGAAGTCAAGGCGTGCAAACAATCACCCATTCACTTGGTAACCATGTTCGGTTGCTTAATTAAGCTTGGGGAGTGAGGTAAGTGCTGATGCTCTTAAGTTAAGCTTGGGGAGAGTGAGTGCTCTTAAGTTAAGCTTGGGGAGAGTGAGTGCTCTTAAGTTAAGCTTGGGGAGAGTGAGTGCTCTTAAGTTAAGCTTGGGGAGAGTGAGTGCTCTAACCTCTGAGAATACAATTGCACTAAAAGGATAAAAAAAACCTCCACTGTGAGAATTGTTCACAAAGTGTAGTCTTAAAAATCAGACACAGTGACAGTAACGACAGTGCAATAAGTTATAAAAGATGAAGAAAAATGTGCAAGAAGTATGTTGTATTCAAAATGACCAGATTGGGAATAGTGCATAAAAAAGTGAGAAACACAGATCCATGTATAAAAGGCACCCAGCTTTCAGAGCATTAAAATAATAGGTATACATTCAGGGCCACCTCACACACACACACACACACACACTTTGTTCCCCTTAAAAATCGATTTATTATTTCTGAAAATCATGTAGATAACAGTGCAAACATGCTACGAATTTTCCTCACTATATTATTTTTGCACATAACATTGTGAATTCATGTGGATACATAAAAAAGATACAAAGATATAGATATATAATTACACAGATACCAGATTTGAAGATGAAGAGAAATGACAAAATGATATCCACTCCCGGACCTGATTATAATCCCTTTTTTTCCTTTTGAAGGTAACCTTCACACACACACACACACACACCTCTCTCTCTCTCTCTCCCTGCCCCCCTCTCTTTCTCTCTCTCTCTTACACACACATATTGAAACAAGCCAAACCAATTAAAAAAATTCAATAATATACAAAAAAAACCCACATTAATAACATCTTAAAAACAAACTACTACATTATTTTGATCCTCACTTCACTGGGATTAACAAAGACCATTTAAATCCATACATCTGGTAGAACAGATTGTTGGATGAAATTAAAAAAAAAAAAGATTCCCTACTATGTGCCCTTTACGAACTGCATCATAACACATCATTGTTTACACTGTAAAACCTTCATGCAACCCAATACAAACATCATAAACTTATCCCCCAAAGTGTGAAATACACAAAACAATCTTGCCCACAAAGTCAGAAATTTCTGATAAAATGTTGTGTTTCAAACATGTCTCCCCCCCCCCCTCTCACTTTTGTGTTTTAGAACCACATGAAAGCCCAGCTTTGATAATAATGTCCCCCCCCCCCCACCTAAAAAAATAAAAAAATAAATAAAAAGTTAAAATAGAAAGCTCAAATAATCAAACAAGAAAAATGTGTATTTTCAGCCTCTTTCTTTGAAGTTACACAATTTTTACCACCCCCTTTAAACCCCCCCCAAAAACCACCACCAACAACAAAATATATATATAAAATAGCAAACTGGGTCTAGAAGAGAAACTACTGTTGCAATTTTTGTAATAAAAACCTCAAGAAAAGTTTGTTACCTCAGCATGTCTCTTGCCTAACATTTGCTGGCTCAATATATCTGAAGTGTTATTGGTGTTCTGATAATCGCACAGTAATGACTTTGTTTATCAACGTAGTCCTCCGCCATTTTCTGATCAATCTTAATGGAAAAGTTTCAGAAAAGTTGAGGTAAAAATGTGAACAGAGAACATATCAGCACAGGCCATCTTTCCTCAGCAATGCTGAGTTTCATACTGTTATTTTCTGTCACTCTCTGCACATTCATCTCTCTGTCATGTTTTACATGCACACAGAGGGAATCAGCATTTCAGTAAAGCAAGCTCTCCATCTGTGTGCACCTACATCCCCTCCCTATCTCCCCTAGTCCCCAGACAGTACAGCACTAAGCTTTCACCTGGCATAATGATGTTTAAGAATTAAACCAGATATGATGATCATGATAACGATATGGCTCAATAGCTAAAAAGCAAAAAAAAGCTTGTTTGACCTTCCTCCACTCCCTTTCCCCATTATCACCTACTCTAGCAGAACTTTTCAAACTACTCAAGCATGAAGCATCCATGGAATATTTTATTCTGCCCTACACAGAATAACCCGGAATGCATTAGGATCAATATCAAAAGAAAAAAATGTAAAGAAGAAAAAACTGAAACACTTCAGCAGAAACCTGGCTGTAACGCCAAGTGACAAAGTGAACATAGCAGCAAAACATGTATGTCATCAACAACTGAACAGGCAATATTGCACAATGTAAAGATTAAAATGACAAAGTTAAAATGATAGACTTTTCTTATTAAGCACATCAAAGCTGAGTTCTCTGTAATTACCACATTTGGTGAGATACCGAGTTCAAACTGGAAAGTCTAAAATAAATACTGGGTTAATATTGAGCTTATACTGACATGCCTGACTGAAGTACCTGGGACAATCCCTTATGCAAAAGTGTAGGTGTGTGCAGTTTTTTCTTCTTGTATTTGAATCTTCTGTCACCTTGAAAATAACGGGTCTGCCACAGTAGTGACTACGTTTTTAAGTTAGCTGGTTTTTTTTTTCTTCAAATACTGGGGACTTTCCTACAAGTTTTTTTTTCAATGATAGAAACAACAGAGACAGGCTACTTTGTAACAGTAGTATAAGATGCTTCGTGAAAAATATGTTATAACCAACAAGGTTAATTTTTCTTATACAGGGTTCTTCTTGTTGACTAAAGATACAGATTATATAACATATTGATGATGTTTAAAAACACTGCATCACCCTTCTAAATTCTTATTTCCAGGACTAAAAGAACTGAACTACTCTATTCTGCAGGAAATCAAATATTTGATTTCTATAAGCAATTTTGTTGTTCAGAAGAAAAGTTGGTAGAATTGCCATTCTGATGATCCACTCAGGATGAATTTAAGCAGAAGGTTGTAGGCCTACTTTTCCCCATGATTTTGATCTATGCTTCAGAAGTGAGTACATCTTCCAGCAACATTCTACACAAAAATTAATGGAAATTAAATGGCAATGAAGCTACATGGAGCAATCAAAAACCAAAGATGATGTGTGACCTATTATAAAATATGAACAATTAGAGAATCAAGTTACAAAAAATGCAAAAAATCAGCAAGCTTTCTATGTTGAGGGAGCAATAGTGATGTGCAAAGAAAAAAAAGAAAAGCATGAAGAAGAAAATTATGCATAATCAATTATAAGACAATGTCTTGGAACGTTTACTTTTAAAAACCCTGAAAAAATACATACTTTAAAAAGGAAATCAAAATTTGAGCAACAAAAGCATGTAATAAACTATCAAGAGAATGCACACTGTCTTTCATTAGTTTGAAAAAACTGACCAAAATTCAATTAATAATGGAAAATGTCTCTCCATGCAGTGAAAGGGGGTCCACACATTTTGATTAAAAAAAATAGGTTGATGAAAATCTGACTGAAACGCACCCAATACTGAAGCTTGAAGCACAAGAGCATAGCCGAAAATTCAACTGGATGATATTTCATCCAACTACTACATGAAATCAGAACATCCACTCTCCTGTGAGACTACTCTTCTGAAAGGCGCAACAGGTTTTAACATTTGCACAACATGTCGGAGTAAATGTTTACCTTGGTTTGATACAAGCACAGAGTAGGTTCAAATGAGGCCCTGTTCAAACTTGTCCAGATCATGTTGAGGCAGATTATAGCCAAAGACCAAATCCCTGTGCTTTTAATGTACCGCGGAAGAGAAATGCGGCAAAGCATGGTTACTGCAATAATGATACACAGAGAGACAATATTCATATTTATAATCCTGTCGAATATATTTTCTGCACAATATTGTAGGAAAATTGCTGGGTTAAAGAGAGTTTCATACACACACACACACACACACACACACAAAGATTGTTCCAGATGGGTGAAAAATATTTCCATCAAATCTGCATTAGAGACACGTGTTTGCGTATATGACTGAAGTGTTCTTGAATCAACATTACTGTTACAACATACATAATATCCAAACACAACTATAAAAAAACCTCAATACCACAAGAAACAAATTATCATAGTGAAAAAACAACATGAAAATAAGCATAATCTGAACACATCACCACACACAACCTACTAAAGAAAAATTCCACAACTTAAGGAAGAGAATATCACACCAAAAACACATAAAACACACTCCTACAGGACAAAGGGGGAACAAGAACAGAAGCAGAGTTCTCAGGGTATCATGTCTGCAACTATCTTCTCAAAATGTTCAAGATGGCAAAAAACATCTATCAATCATGTGACGATCTCTCTCCCCATTATACACATTTCCTCCCTTCAAAATAGGTTTGTCACCAGAACAAAAAACATACAACAGAGCCTGCCTTGGATATTAGGAGTAAATCATGACATGTATTTTTTATCAAGACTTGAATCTGTATCAAATGCAGATACCATAAAAGCCTACACATGTTGCAAAGATCTTCACAGATCTATCCATATGATGATGCAGATGTCTTTTACACTCTTTCCCATAGTGTATAACAATCCATATGATGATGCAGATGTCTTTTACACTCTTTCCCATAGTATATAACAATCCATATGATGATGCAGATGTCTTTTACACTCTTTCCCACAGCGTATAACACACAGCATTTTCTGTTCTTTGTGACACAATCCCCAACACTTATCCCCCTTAAGTCAAGTCTACAAGGAAACAGTGTTCCAGAATAGAGTTCATCTTCAAGGGTAACTCTCACTCTCAGTCTGGCACCATTGCTAACAGTAATTTCAAACAGCCTCACAAAACAAAACAACAGAAAATGAATACTGCCATCTTCATTAGGTCTGCCCATATTCTTCATTAGATCCACAGTGTGTAGTAGTAGTCCTCAGTTTTTAACGTCTTTCTACTAAGTGATACCAGATGATCAAAGGGAAAATTTGTGTGTATGTGAGCACGCGTGTGTGTGTACTCAAGGTGAGGTGTTGCTGTTAATGGCTACACCAATCATAGTCTACTACACCAATCATAGTCTATATGGGGAATGATAAAATGTATTGATAGATTTGCTTGGAACTAATTAGATGCTTCAATTTAGGACTTTCACATAAGTTTTTGCGATGCTACACACCTGAATCCCCCCCCCCCCCCCAAAAGCCAATGTAAAAGCCCTTTCATGAATAGCTGAAGCTGAATAAGAACTGTTTGCCTATCAGCTAGGACATGTGACGATACACAATCATAACACATCAAACTCGGAAAGAAATCACAATGACTTCAGCATTGTGTCAGTTATAAACAACCAAAGGATAAACAAACATCATGACATTTCATTAACAAAAACATGAACAGCGATTCACTCACAACCATTTCAGTCACACTTCACTTCAGTTCTCTGAACAATCTTTCCAGCAAGTTTGCTTGCCTGAATGATTAAGCAGAGTAAGAACACAGACCTGTGACATTTGCAAGGCTCAATCAATAATATCACTTTCCCTTTCGGAGTTACCACAGCTAGATGACATACCTTCAAACATTTCCAAGATATAGCTGTTGCACTGGCCAAAAAGAAACTTGACACCTCAAAACTGCTCTCTTTTTTTCTCACTGCCTAAACAAATCCAGTAGCTTTGTTTCCACCATGGGTTGTACTTCTGCAGAGGAGAAAAGCTTGATCTGTCTTTTGGTAGCTGAGTGGGGGTGGCCCTGATAAAGACAAAAAGGATGCTTGACTCACTGGAGGTGACGTAGGACTGACCGTTTGTTCAATCTGCCTTCATGAACGACCCTGGACATGTTCAACATTAGACATACACTAACATGATTTTTTAAAAAAAGAAAAAAGATTCAATGACTAGAAAGTTTAAGTCACCTTTTACATGAATTATTTCCAACTGTGTTTCTGATTATTGTTTCATAATTTTCAAATCCAACCTCTGAATACAGAAAAAAAGAAAACGTTTTTATACAGCATATTTATAATCTCCTCACAGGGCACGTAGCAGCAACCACCTGATCCACAGACTGGGAAAAATGAGATGATTTTACACTTAAGGAATGCTTCATGGGTCTTTTGAATCAGTTTGAATCCTCTGTTCATTCGCACACACTGTGTAAAAGAGGAAAACATCATGTACTAGCACTGAACAACAGAGCCTGACTTAGAGTTTGCTGCATGATGCCTTTGTTTTAGTACAGCCTACATGGCTTCATGGCCAACAACTCTAGATAGGAAAACAATTTATCACAATTCGTTTGCCTTGGACTGTGCCTTCACATAAGAGTCTTTTAAAAAAGAAAGTCACGCTTCAGGCAATGCCTGAGCTTCAGCAGGCCCTACTGAGCTGACAGCGTGTCAAAGCTCAAGTTTGAGAACAATGTCAATGAACCAATACAGCAATAGATGGGGCATATACAGTTCATTATGCATACAGTCAGTCACTCCTTCCTTCAGGGACTCTGAGGGGCAATCATCTACAATGTTGCAGCAGATTTTGAGCACACATTCTGTTATTCAATCTAGTTCCATGGCCATTCTTTTGCAAAAAATCTCTTCAAATTTCACTTAACTTTCTTTTCAAGTCATCTCTGGATTATTGTAATCAGACCTATCAGAGGCATTTACTCCATTTTTAAAATTTCATTGACTTCAGTAGCCTGTTTTGGACACATTCCAAGAAAAACACAGGTAATTCAGAGAAGGATGTACCATGGTGAAAAGTAGGATCACTTCAAGACTTAATTACAAAAACACTGAATAATGCTGGAGAACAACACACGCGGTCAAGCAGAAAGTTCCAATCTCTGTACAAGGTTAGGAAATCGACCACCAAAACACCACAGCAGGAGAATGATAACAACAAAAAGATCAAACTAACCCAGACATTTGTCACACACTTGAAAATATCAAGTCAACACAACAGCAGCAACAAATAACAACCACACAAGGTACGAAAAGTCAACAGCACAAATAAATACTGAGCAGAAATCAACCAACGGGAATAAAATGCAAAAGCTTGAGAAAGCTGCATGCGGCAGGTGAAGAACTGTGAACTGGATCCTGACCTTTGACTGTTGGATAGTGTTATCCTGTCACATCTGACCTTTGACTGTTAGATAGTGTTATCCTGTCACATCTGATCATCCTGACCTTAACTGTTGGATAGTGTTATCCTGTCACATCTGATCATCCTGACCTTAACTGTTGGATAGTGTTATCCTGTCACATCTGATCATCCTGACCTTAACTGTTGGATAGTGTTATCCTGTCACATCTAATCCTGACCTCAACTGTTGGATAGTGTTATCCTGTCACATCTAGACCTTAACTGTTGGATAGTGTTATCCTGTCACATCTGACCCTGACCTTAACTGTTGGATAGTGTTATCCTGTCACATCTGACCCTGACCTTAACTGTTGGATAGTGTTATCCTGTCACATCTGACCCTGACCTTAACTGTTGGATAGTGTTATCCTGTCACATCTGATCATCCTGACCTTAACTGTTGGATAGTGTTATCTGTCACATCTGACCCTGACCTTAACTGTTGGATAGTGTTATCCTGTCACATCTGATCATCCTGACCTTTGACTGTTGGATAGTGTTATCCTGTCACATCCTGACCTTCAACTGTTGGATAGTGTTATCCTGTCACATCCTGACCTTCAACTGTTGGATAGTGTTATCCTGTCACATCCTGACCTTTAACTGTTGGATAGTGTTATCCTGTCACATCCTGACCTTCAACTGTTGGATAGTGTTATCCTGTCACATCCTGACCTTCAACTGTTGGATAGTGTTATCCTGTCACATCCTGACCTTCAACTGTTGGATAGTGTTATCCTGTCACATCCTGACCGTCAACTGTTGGATAGTGTTATCCTGTCACATCTGACCCTGACCTTAACTGTTGGATAGTGTTATCCTGTCACATCTGACTTTAACTGTTGGATAGTGTTATCCTGTCACATCCTGACCGTCAACTGTTGGATAGTGTTATCCTGTCACATCTGACCTTCAACTGTTGGATAGTGTTATCCTGTCACATCTGACTTTAACTGTTGGACAGTGTTATCCTGTCACATCCTGACCTTTAACTGTTGGACAGTGTTATCCTGTCACATCCTGACCTTTAACTGTTGGATAGTGTTATCCTGTCACATCCTGACCTTTAACTGTTGGACAGTGTTATCCTGTCACATCCTGACCTCAACTGATGGATACTGTTATCCACCTCCTGTCACATCTGATTAACAGCAAAATCCAAATGCGAGTACAGTTGTCCTGTGAACAAGGGACGATCAATAGCTCATGTTAACCATGTGACCTTCCTACTCTAGCAAAGGCTATTTTGTACTTTGACAGCAACCCCCCCCCCCCCTCCCCCCAATCCAATTTTTACAAAAATAATATTTGGCTGTCTTTAAAGTTCTCTTCATGCTTCACAATAGATCTGAGACACGTACCATTAGATATCCTAAGTTCGTATGTGCAGTAGTGTGTCAGCCTAAACTGCCATTTTTCTTCCTCTAGCTCTCTCTTTTGGCCAACTACGCATTTGAAAAAAATAAGCTACTACACTTTATATTGAAGGTCAGTTTCTTTATCAACACTTAGTATGGGAGACAGGTATGCAATCTATCAATGTAGTTTGCAGGGCGTACTCCCCCCTCCCCCCCTTTTTTTCCTTCTTAACCATGACATTAAAATATTCTCCTCTCAATGACCAAGCGGTGTTATCCCTACCCAGTAATGAAATCAGGGTTTGATTGGGTTTTTGTTGTTGTTGTTGTTGTTGTTTTTTAAATGTAGCACTGTTTGTGTGTGAACATGTGTTGCAAATGCACATGATGTGCATGCATGAATGTGTACATCCACATACTGTCACCTCACATATGACACATAGCAATGGTAGCAGCAATGTCAGCAACATAACGACACCAATAAATTAAAAGATCAATGAAAGAAATTTGACCCTTGAAAGCAACTCTGTGCACCATGCACCTCCGCGTATCACAGTGCGCACACACACACTTATGCATCATATATACACAAACAAAGTTACTTTAAAAATCTTGATTAAAAGATGCATATTTATCTGCAGTTAACCGCACACTCTGGCAGATAAACAGAGGAAATATTGCAAGCCTGTTATCAGAACTGTGAGCTGTTTCGCCAAAGTTTAAAACTGAGATTAAACCTAAAAAAAAATGAGCACAGTCTATAACTCTATGCAGCAATGCGTAAGTAATGTGCTGATATGTTTAAAATGCAAGTGTGTGTGTGTGTGTGTGTGTGTGTGTGTGTGTGTTGTGGTGTTGTGCACCTGTCCATGCATGTGTGAGCAAGCACTCACTCACACCCATGCATGCATTCATATCATGAGTCAACATGACAGAAATAAAATCTCCCAATTATTATGCTGCTAACAGATACAAACTAGCAGGAATTTTTACAAAAGGATCAGCTTAAAAAAACACAACACTCACTTATTTTTTATATATTCTGCTCAGAAATAAAACTAGAATGCTAAAAAGGTATGGTGATATCACAGAACACAAAATGAGCAGAAATTACAAACAAAAAGCCACCAAATAAAAGTTTGAAGTCACAGAGAGAGAGAGAGAGAGAGAGATAGAGAGAGAGAGAGAGAGAGAGAGAGAGAGAGGAGAGAGAGAGAGAGAGAGAGAGAAAAGTGGTTGGGGAAAGGAGAGGGGAGACAATTAGATTAAAACAAATGGAACGCTGAATATTTTCCAGTAACATTCTTTGGATGACTGTTACTTTATCATGGAGCTTGGGTGTGAGAAGACCTATTTCAATATTGGGCTTTTCCCAAAAAAATTTCTTTTGGAAATCTAAACGTTGTGGATTTTATTAATGTCTTCTATTTTTAGCATTCCTTGGCAATTAAAAAAAAAAATCATGGAAACTGTCTACTAAAACATCCTATGAAAACTTATCAAATTCATCAGATGCCGGCGAAATACAGGTAAAAAGATAAAACAAATGTTCCCATAATTATTCCAGTGAATGTGACTCACTGCATCTTGTGACACACTAAGGCACATTACAAAATGAATGTAAGCAAACGCTAAAATTTGCAAATCATCAGAGACTAAAAGCCATTTCCATTCAAACCAGCTTGTCTGAAGCCTAAAGCAAACCATCTTAAAAAATTGTTTTTGTAAAAAGGCACTACAAAAAAAAAAGGCATTGCAGACCAGCCTTACTCGAGTGAGTCACAGTATATCAAAATCATAAAATGCATTCCACACTGCATTTGAACTTTTTCAATAACAGCACATCCCAAGATGATCTGTGCATCCCAAGATGATCTACATAGCATTCATTCCAATCATTGTGCAAGAATCTTTTCTTACAAAAACAAAACAAAAAAAAGAGGCAAAGCCAAACTCTTTCATATGAAAAACGGCATACATTCTTTCTTTCTTAGCCACCCACCCACTTGAATGAAAGCAAAAAAACAAAACATTCATGAGTACAACCTTTGACAGCAGTCCTCACTCTCTCATGATAACTGAACGAATCTCCGTTCATTCCTCGACAATACTTACAAGCAAAGACTGTAAATGGTGAAGAAAATGCACTCAGTACAGGATCTGTGTTCGCATGAAAAACACAATTCAACAGCAAAATCAAGACTGGAATGACTATTTTGTTTTCAAGTTCGTGTAGGGAAAAGAAAATAGACAGCAAACACACTGTTTTTAATTACCTTATTTGATGGATAATTAGCCACTACTTTTCATTAAGCCTCAAACAACCCCCCACTATTTACAATACAGACATTTTCCTTCAGTTCTTCCCAAAGTCTTGATAGCAATGACACTGGTACATTTCTGGTCATGTTCAGTGACTTCAGTGGTGGGAGCATACTGTGACTGACTCTGCATGCTTTGCATTCGAATAAAGGCAGAACAAGCATCAAAATTTCACCCCCTTTTTTTCCTTAACAAAGAGTTAAGTATGTTTCGTACAATATTCCTGGTTTCCTCTCTTGCTTGCTCAAGTTTGGTGACTTTTTCTCACAAAAGAAGGGATATAGTCGGCTATTTTGAATGAGTACTGAAAGTGGATTAAAGAGCTTAAAAAAACTTCTTTTTGTCACCCCCAAAAAGAACAAGAACAAAGGCACAAAAAAAAGGTAAAATAACATCAAAGCATCAAAAGTTGCAGAACAAAATGACCAGGTGTATGGCACGAAGATGTGTAACCGGATTTATTCATTCTTCATTTTGAAGTTTGTCACTGAGGCCAAAAGCTCAAATGTGGCTAATGAACTGACGAAATTTTGTTTATTTTTTGTTTTTGTGGGGGGTTGGGGTTTTAGTTTTGTTTATTTTTCATAGTGCTTATTCGTTTTTTTAAATTTCGGTGGGAGGCTTACAAGGCAGTGGCTTTAGTAAACCCTAAGAACAGAATACAAAAAAGTCTCCCATAAAACAGGTCTTTAAATTTCATCTTTGATGACCAATGAATCTTCAAAGCAAAATGCCATCAATACTGCACACTCCGCAACAGAGGCCATGAGACAAGCTTGCCTCAATTGTGCAGACGATGGCACATCTCGCATAAGTTAGTGACAATTGTAACACAGTGGGAACAACAGCAAGGAGTCTCATACACCTTCTCTCCAGAAGTTTTACCATTCAAGTCTCTGGATTCATCGGCTGCTCATAAAATTTCTTTTTTTTGGCAAGTGTGATTCTAAAACGGTTTTCAAAGAGACTACAATTCTTTACCATCATTTTTTTTCTCTCCAAGAATTGCAATGGGGAAAAGATGCAAAACAAAGCTCAAATTTGAATGGTATAACTAAATTCAGGTCTTATGAAAAAAAAAATTTACAAGAGGACAATCCATACTTAAAACACAAAAAGTTCTTTCTAAACAAATGCAGTACAGCGCAAAAAATATCCGTACAACTTTCTGGCATCTGACGACATCACAAATACAGTCCCATTCCAACACTCGTGTTTTTCATCACCAAAATCGACATTGATTCACAAACGTTTGGTTTCACTCCCGACAGCGACACGTCTCTCCAACAACACTGAACACTGAACTGAGGAACAGCTTCACATTAGACCCACCACCGCCTGACCCCATCAAAACTCTTCGGGCTTGTTCTCGCACTTGTTGCAGACCCGCACAGGGTTGTCCCAGCCTCGCAGGGGCACGGGTCTCCTGCCTGGGGAGCAGTCGTCGCACACGCCCTGCCCACAGGCGCGGCAGTGGTGGATGGGTCGCTTCAGGCTGAACGCCTCCCCGCACACCACGCACCCCTTGATCTGGTCGTCAGGCACCCAGTACTCCGGCCGCGCTGAGTCCTTCAGGATACCTGCCCCACACAGCACGCAGAGAGACGTCGTCAATAAACTCATGTCTCTTTCTTTTTGCACAGCTCTCAGTTTCCCCCACTTTCAGCTGCTAATCATTCTATCCCATCCCAGCTCAGCTAGGGCCAGCTGGTGCTATTTACCACAGGAGCTGACCACACTTGGACAAGGTAAAAAGAAAGGGTGCGCTAAATTTAGCACTCTTGATTGAGTGATGTTGGATTTGTGCGCTCTGTTTGGTATGACGCTAATGACATGCTGTACAGTTAAAAAATGTTGATACTACTAATACTTTGTGAATGATTTTGGTATCCCTGACAGCCAAGCTCTTCAGTCATGTTATTGCTGTTTGCGATGTTTTAGTTCGGTTGATAGTTATTTCAACACATCTCGTATCACCATTGGCAAATTAATCAAACAGGTAAATACAAAATTAATACGTACTTGAATGAATACATGAAAAAAAGGTTCCTTCCTATTTCGACATGATACCTTGATCATGTTCTGGTATTTGTCTATTTCATAATGAAGATACAAACATGATCACAAATTGAACTCTGATCAGCTTCTACACATAATGAGTGTGCTGTGGATGTAAAAAAGCATATGATTTGCTTATTCCATTATCCTCGATATAAAAGATTAAATGAATAAATAAATAAAACACTCTCACTAATCAGACATTGATCTGTGAGCATGTGTGTGTGTGTGTGTGTGTGTGTGTGTGTGTGTGTGTGTGTGTGTGTGTGCGTGCGTGCGTGTGCGTGCAAGCGTGCGTGTGTGGAGACTGACTTTTGGGGTAATCCAGCGCTGAAGCCAGAGCGCCGATGGTGGATGTGACGGCCTCCCCCACCTTCCTGGCTGTCAGGGCTGCTTCCCCCTCACCCTGCTCGTGACCTGCCACACACACTGCTCCATCAGACCAGTGAACATCCAGCATGTGGCAACCACCACAATGCTAACGGCAATAACGATGATAATGATGATGATTATACAAATAATAATAATGATCATAAAATAATAATGATCATAAAAATAATGGCGATGCTGATCATAAAAATATGATGATGATGATGATGATTATAGAAATAATGATGATGATGATGATCATGGTTGTGGTCATAATGAAGTTGAGAGAGATAAGGATGAGTGGAAGAAAAGTAAGAAGGACAAAGAAAGCGAAGTCATCTGAAATATTAATGATATAACAGAACACTGAACCTAAGTGCACACATAAGACCAAATCATCTACACAACAGGAAAAAACTATGTAGCATATATATATCAATTTCGAACAGTGTCAAGATACATTAAGTTCATGCACCAATCTCTCTCCCTCCATGTAAATGTCTGTCTGTGTGTGTCTCTCTCACACATGTACACGGACACACAAACACAGAAAGAGAAGACCTGCAGGCTTGAATCAAAATCACACACACACACTCCCTGAATCAGTGAGGGAAAACACACAGTGAGGTAGGGAGTGATCAATACCACTGATCAACATCAACTTTCATCTACATCCACTCCAGTAATCAATTATCAAGAGAAGAGCTTGTGCAAGACCATCTCATTCATATACACATTCGTTGCAAACTAGAAGATTATATATTATCATATTAACAGTGCACAAATTAAGATATTGAAAACAGAAATGATTTAACAAAGAACTTTTTTTTTTTAAATGAACATTTTCACAATTCATATCTAACAGTGAAACATCATAGTCAGCTTTTGATCTCCAAGTACACGATATATAATCCCCCCCCACCCCCCCCCAAAAAAAAAAGAAATAGGAAATGATCACACACTTTCTGGTCAGCACTAGAGTAATAGCATTCTTGCTTTTTCAGTCTCTACTTTCAAACACTTGAGGTGTATGTAGGTACCGGCAGCCAAAATTAAATTATTCATTTTGATATTCCAAACCCATACCATCATAAAGATAACGATCTAACTTAAAAAACAAAACAAAAATGAAGTCTCTATCTCCATGGCATGCAAACACAAACAACCAACCCAGAGCACATAAGTTAACATTAATGTTTATTTTTTCACAATTTTTATGCCCATTATTTTGATAGTTTCCAAGATCTGGCCTGTCAAAAACATGCATTTTCCCCACTCAGTGCTACTTTCCCGTAGGCTCAAAGAAGGGCTGCCAGTAACTACTAATATGACCTATGGATCTACACATACTACAAGGAAATATTCCCATTTGTTCTATGGATCTACACATACTACAAGGAAATATTCCCATTTGTTTTATGGATCTACACATACTACCAGGAAATATTCTATAAACCTATAACAGTACAGTCAAATGAACCAATTCTTCAGCTTAGAAAAATGACACTCTTTAACTACAGTTTCTGAGGTGATCAATAAAAAGAATGGCAAGAACTCAAAAGTAGATGGTAATGGCCCCTTAGACCATGATAATGCTACAAAAGACAATTTACCCTTTGATTCTTCTTCAACTTTGTCTTTTATTCCAAAAAAAATTATTTAGAAATATCAGTCCCACAGTGCTACTTCACAAAATCTTCAGACTTGCAAAATAATTACACTTTCACTTAGATAATACATTCTGTTCCCTTTAGTCCAACATCTTTACATGTCAACCCCCCCCCCCCCCAAACAAACAAACATAAAATCAAATGAGCATACATAATGCAAGGTAAATAAAAATGTCAATCAAAATAGTGAAAACAAGATCATTTCAAATCTAAAACAGAAGTATGGCAAAAATAAGCCAGATAAAAAACAGTTTCATGCAGTCAACTAAAAACTTTCTCACTTACAGACTCTTGTGGTCATTTTCATATGTCACTAACTCTTGTCTCATTTTTTTTCTCGATCAATGTCAATGAAAATAGTGAAAACAAGATCATTCCAAATCTAAAACAGACTAAAAACTATCTCACTCACAGAGTTTTGTGGTTATTTTCGTAAGTCCCTAACTCTGTCTCATTTTTTTTCTTGATCAAGCAGAAAGTTGGCTTTCATTCCTGAATCAAAATATCTGTAAAAGACTCGGGAGAAAGAATTAGCAAAAGTGAAAATGACCACAGCAGACTCTGCACAAGACAATTTTTCTGGCAAACTGTTACACATGTGGTGGTAATCACGAATTCTGCGAACAACTCATTGCAGGCCAACCTGGTTTATGACCCTTCACAGTCACAGTGTATACAGGTTCTTTTGGCCTTGGATCTGGTAACTTTGCACGCATTTCTTCCTTTGAATACCTTGGTGTCCTATCATGAGGTAAAGGAATGGGCCTCATAATGTCTGAAAATGACATAGCTTTCAGTTTTACCAAAGTCCCTTCAAATGATGCACACAATCATACACATGAACCTCATTTCTTTGTTCGCTATTGTTGACATACTTTGAGGAAATGGTAAACTGTCCATTGTGTGCACGGTGAAAAATTCATCTACTTTTTTCTTTGGCATTTCTCACTTTCTTCAGAAATAAATGAATACTTCATGATAAGGCAACAACATACAAATACCTTTAAAAAAAACAACCCACTTTACTTCACACTGAGAGTAAAGCGTGACTAACATTAAAGCATATTTCCCAAATCTTAAAATCTTTTTTTTTGTTCATATTTCTAGAAGACCTGGATCCTCATCCTAGCACTCATGAAGAAAACAAACAAACCAAAACCCCCAAAATATCAAAACAAAACCAAACCAGATTTACAAAAGGTGCAGAACCACAGTTAGTTGACAGTGGAGGGAAGGGGGAGGGGGGAAACAGATACCAAAAAACCACATCAAAACCATAAACCACACAGAAGCAACATAAAAAAAAAATCTAAAAAAAAGACAGACTGACTGACTGAGAAGGGAGGTGGGGGGGGGGGAGGGAGGGAGGAAGGAAGGTGCGAAGCTGGCAAAGAGGCTTCTCACCTGCACCATTACCTGCATAGCATGCATCACACACGCGCACAGGCCCGTCCTTCCACCCGCGCTCGGGGACGAGGCGTTTCTTGCTGGAACACTCGTCACAGAACCCTTGTCCACACGCTCTGCAGTGGTGCTTCTGCTCGTTTGTGGTGAACACCAGCTCACAGCCTTTGCAGGACTGCACACACACACACACAAAAGTTTAAATGTATTTAACAAAACTGTGAGCATAAAACAGCTTGCATGGTTCAAAGACCCTCTATTACAGAAATCACCAGCAGCGCTTTTTGACAGATCATACAAGATTTTTACACAAATTATACACTAGTTTGACTGGGATGGGATAGCTCAGTGGTCAGAGCACTTGGTTTTCCCGAGCTAAGGTTAAGCAGCATCCAGTGTGGTTACCAAGTGGATGGGTGACTATTTGTGCACCTTGGCTTCAGTACAGTCCCCCAGTTCACCCAGCTCTTAATGGGTACCTGCCCTCTTTAGGGACAGGGAAGGTAAAGCAGTGAAGGAGAGGAGATAGGCGCTGCCCTCAATATGCTGGCCCCTAGAGAAGCTGAGGTCTCTAATGCCTCGCTCCCCTATGACCATATAGGTTAAGGGACATCTTTACCCTTTACCTTACTGGACAGAAATGTATGTAATTTGTAGATGCTGAAGAAGGAAAGTTTTTTTGTTAAACTCACTGCCAAAACAATGTCACTGATTATTATCAGTATTCCTAATAGTAGCATTTCTCATAAAGCCGACTTTATACTTCAATTCAATCATCCTTTAAACAACCTGATGGTTATCTGCATCATTTTTGATTTACTTTGATTTTTACTTCTTGAGAGAGGGTATAGAAAAGTTGTGTGTGTGTGTGTGTGTGTGTGTGTGTGTGTGTGTGTGTGTGTGTGTGTGTGTGTGTGCGTGCGTGCGTGCGTGCGTGCGTGCGTGCGTGCGTGTGTGTAAGCACATGTGTGTGTAAGCGCATGTGTGCATGCATGAGTGCATGTGTATGTGCAAAAATAAAAACTTTCAAAACACCATCAAAATCATGCTAACCACAGACAAAAAAACTGAGATAAACGCTTCAAACAATAGCCACATCAACATTTCCTCATATCATTAAAACAAACACTGAAAAGAACGAAATGAAATCAGGGCTGGTTACTGACTATGATCTGTGAATTGGGCACCCAGTAGCTGGGCGCAATCTGGTCGGCGATGCACTCTCCAAGCAGCTTAGCGGGTTTGGCACTGACGCTGCTGATGGTGTCCGCCACATAGCTGATGCCATCCACTAGCTTGCGCGCCGCATTGTGCGTTCCTTGCAGAGATCGGTTACCCTGGAAAACACCGTCACAGCAAAAGCATTACCTACCAATTGCTCATCTTAAAGACCGACACATAAATTCCAAAATTCTTCTTCATCTGTAAGTAAGTGGAGTTGAAAATGTCCTGATAACAGAAAAGGGTCCCAATGACCGCAGAATTAAAGATTTATGTGTTAACATTTAATATGTTATTTCCTAACTGATAAGATGATGGTACCTGCATTAACTTTTCTGTTCACTTCTGTTCTCAACAAGCAAAACATCTTTGGCAGGCAATAAAACAACACAGAAAAGCAGAAGACTTCCCAGAGGACATACATACCTCAGGCCAGATGTGCCGCACTTCCACCAGCACCACTGATTCGGGGTCAGGGTTGCCATACCAGTATTTCCGACTCCGGTAAATGACCCCACAGGTTGAACACTCCAGCACGAAACTGCAAACCACACATACAGTATTGACTACTATTAACCTCATACAGTACCCCCTTCCAAGTCAAATCCGCTATCTACAGTTTCAGAAAGTTCAGAATATCTGACATTTCTATTCAGAGTTGGGTTTTTTTTTATAATTTCATCACAAGTACTATATTTCAGTCACAGATCCTGACATATACAGAGCCATCAGACTGTCCAAATCTGTTAAAGACCAGGGATAAACCCTCTGGGAATATTCAAAGGCCAGAACTGATCTGATTAAATGAAATTGCCAAAATTACAAAAACTACCATCAGAAAAGCTGTTAGGTATAA
Organism: Stramonita haemastoma; assembly: GCA_030674155.1. Classification (NCBI taxonomy): domain Eukaryota; kingdom Metazoa; phylum Mollusca; class Gastropoda; order Neogastropoda; family Muricidae; genus Stramonita; species Stramonita haemastoma. The sequence continues at coordinate 6,619,928 of CM060320.1, forward strand.
TACTCCTTATCTTTTGTTCTTACTAAAGTCAATTAATGAACAAATTTTATTTTCAGATGGCAACACATTCAGTAAACATAATTCCTGAAAAAAAACAAACCCTAATGAGTCCTCCACAGTATGATTTTCATGGTCTACAGCTGATGTATCTGATATACTGATTGTGACAAATAACTCAGTAAATAAAAGGCATTGATAACAAAAGCATTTTAAAAGACTTCTTCCATGCTCTACAAAAACCACCACCACCACCACCAAAAAAAAAAGACAACAATAAAAAAGAGGACAAATCCCCTCCATAAGCTTACTTACCCTGATGTAATGTATGTTGTGAAGCCCAGAAGAGAGTTGGCATTTGACTCGCAAGTCTTGGGTACCACTACATTCCGGCGACCAGACATATTGCATTTCTGCAACAACAACCAAAAAAACCCTCACAAAAAATGATCCTGTGAAACAGACTGTTTCCTGAAGGACATGTTTTCACCTTCTACTGTCTACCTGTTGCTAGCTTTCCATGAGCATTTGGGTTTAGCACAGTCCTTTTGGTTTAAATTGATTTTATTCAGAATTTGGAACAAACGTTGAAAACAACAGCGTTTTGGAATCACAGCAACAACAAGCTTGTAGCTTATAGTGCGCTCAATTTACCAATGAAAATTAACATGAAAACGATGGACGTTGAGCTGCAATGTGCAAACCAACAACAAAAACAAAACGATCTCTCAATCAGAGAGGAAAACCTGTACATCTTACCTTACATAGGTAGAGTTTGTTGCCCAGGTGATCCTCAAATCTACAGTTCACGTCTCTGCCAGCATCGTGTGACATCGTTTCCGTGTCATGGTTCATGGTCAGCACACACCTGGCTCTGATCAACAGTGCACAGGATCATTAAAATCATCAATGAATATCCACCCTTCTCCAACTCCCCCATCCCCCCCAAAATAGAAACAAACCCAAACCACAAAAGCCCCCTAATAAACAAACGCACACAAAAAGACCATCTCTCTCTCTCTCTCTCACACACACACACACACACACACACACGACAATGTTTCAAAACAGTTCCACTAAAAAGAGAAAGGCTTATAATGATTCCATGCTGTCAATTCACATAAAAATACAAAGCATCTCTGGCAGAAAAATTTAGGGTAATGTAAAAACACTAGATGAAAAGAGACATTTTTTTCCCACACTGCTAGTACTACTCTCTCTGGGAAAGTAAAAGAAGATTATAAATTCAAACAAGCCTCTAGATCTTATAGTACGGACATTTGATATCCTACACCTGTAAAAACAAGGTAAACAGTTTTAAACGGGGCTAATTTTTTGCAACTAATTTTTTTTTTTTTTTTTTTAAACAGGATACCCAACCAAACACACAATAATGGAGACCTATGAATAATGAAGTACTCTTTCACTACGTAATCATTTTTGCTTTACTACTTTTGAGAAATGGACAGAACTGAGACCAATCTAACGAACTCAGGTACAACCAAACTTCATTTACAGCAATTGTCCTATATATATTCATTAATAAATAGGTATCATCCATCCACCCCCCAAACAACAACAACAAAAAACCCCATCACTAAACCTAACCCACGAACCATCTAAAACAAAACAACACAACAGCCCTGACAACATGAAGAGAAATGCTCCACACCTGATCTTCAAGGAAACACAAACCAAAACCCTCAATACTAGCGGTGCACAAGCAAAAAATATTGCTGACATCCTACAAATGACTAAAAATGCTAAGATCAGAAAATAGAACACGTCACCAATTCTGTTGCCCTCTCTAAGCCCTGTATAATGTAAAGCATTGTGAGCATTGGAGAGAAAGACAGTCCAGGAGGCCATGTCAATCATAACGAAATCTGAACTTACCGGCAAGCCTGGCAGGTGGAGGTACAGGTAAAGTATTGCTCTGGAAAGGTGTCCTCTTTGACGTTTTCGATGGTTCCACTGAACTTACGGTTCAGAACCTGCAATGTAATCACTAATGCTAATATCAAGATACACATAAGCATAAAGTCCTTTGTTACAAATTTTTGCACAACTGTCACAGCTAGGCCCAAGGTGAACCCCCCCCCTCCCCCTTCAAGCATTTTCCTTGTCTGTTCTTACTATGTCCACTTCATCAGCTATAAGCATGAGTCAGTAAGAATGAGTCAGTCTTACTGTTACCGATTGCTAGCTCCTTCAACATATAAAACAAAAAACAGTTGTAATCCATCAACACTTTACATGATAACTTTCCCTACTTAGTGACTAGTCTCCGGCTACAACTACAAAAATTGTTATCTGTCGGCGGAACAAATTTTTAAAAAGATCTTGAAACTCGGGCTATCTACAGAATACTGATTCCATGGTAAAACTGTACCCAGTATGTGTCTTTATTGATAACTGTTGTATTTGTTGTTTACGTACATTAAAACGTCTGATCATGTTTTGGTTTTTTGGGGGGTGGGGTGGGGGTGGGGGGTCTAATCATATGCAATTTTTAATTTGTGTACAAAAAAAGAGGTTCAAATTGAAAGTGATGGCATTTTCAAACAAGTAAGGTTTTGAATGGTTTATTTGTTTGATTTTCCTTTGGATTTGTTTTGGTGCATCATTTTTGTTTGTTTGGTTTGTTTGTTTTTTTGTTGTTATTGTTTTGGGGGTAGAGGCATAAAAATAACATTTTGAAAATTATGTTTCGAGTGGGGGTGTTTAAACCAAACATATCTGAATGAAATTCAGTCTTGGCTCCATTTCTCATTAACCAGTTTCACATGGTAAATAGATGAGTGAAGTATGTCTCAGCTAGATATCTTCTCAACAGGAGCAGGAAAAAGTACCTTCAAGGACTGGAACATGACAGATGGGGGACGGGTGGCTCTAATGGAATGGTCCTTCAGTTTGGTCATCACCACATTGCGGAACGACTGGAAGTTTGTTGGAGGCTGCATAGTCCTGATGCCCACGTAACATATTTCGCTGAATGCTTCAATCTCACATTTCTTCTCCACGAACATGTCCCGTAGCAAAGCATCAGCACTCCGAGCTGAAAGAACAAAACATTCTGAGCTTTTCAAATACCATAGATTAAAAAGACAAAGCTTACATTAAAAAAAAATGTACAGTGTATCTTTACCGGACTAAATCTTAAGAACGGACACTGTAGGGAGGTGTATTTCAACTTCACTTTTATTACTTTTATGAGCAACTTTTGATGAGTGAAAGTTTCATACATTGATTATAAATACAAGCATCTGTTTATGACCTGCTCAGCTCACACATGTATACCTGTGGATGCTGAAACTCTGTGCACATGAGCAAACTTTCCCTTGATGAGAGATTTACATCAAATATAAAACATTCCAATGATGCCTTGAGTTTCTGTGTGACAGTGAGTCACTAGCCTATCATTACAGCATTTTAAATGCCTACTCCTTACATGATCTGATGATGCTCAGTTTCTCAATCTATCTTGTCTGAGTTCCTGGTCAAAGACTCTTCGCTAAATTATGTTAAGTGTTGAGGAGCTCTAAAAATCCATTTCGCTAAGGTTTCTAGTCACTAACATTAATTAATAGTTTCACACATAAGTTAATACAAGAAGTAACTCCTGGCACAATAGTCAATATAGTTTACGTAATTAATAATCTGTGACAATGACATGCATCAATTCCATTCAGCATAGTTTTCAGATGGAAATAACATCTCAAAACCTGCATTTTGCATCAATAATCAACATTTTATTATTATTATTATTATTATTATTATTATTATTATTATTTTATTATTATTATCATCATTGTTATTATTATTAGCAGCAGCTCTGGTACACTACAAGGCATTCAAACGACAAAAATCATCCAATTTGATTCACTTTTCTGAAACATTTACATGATTACAATAACAGCTGTATAACAGATGCTCAGAAACTGAATCTGCCCAGTTGGAATATGAGTGAGTCATTAATTTTATAACTATTTACAACTAACAAAAGCTGCATCATAGTTCATATTTTGACTTCAAATTATGAAAAGTACAATTTGAGTCACTGGTTATTTAGATTAACATTACACCAACAGCTGCCTACTTATTTACTAATTTAGAGAGATGAACGATCTAACCTATCTAGTTTGATTTACTAGTCAATGAAGTAAACATAACAATACCTGTAGCTCATATACAATCAACAGATATTGTTCAGAGTCCAAAAGGCAAAACTGTCCAGTTTGAACGACTTTTTCATAACAGTAGTAGCACACAAGTTAACATTAAGAAACTGACATCATCCAGCTAAGTTCTAAGTTGCTAGACAACATTAAAAACTGCATCCCACACGATCGATGTGACCCCAAAACCATCCTCCTTGTGTGCTGAATCTGTAGCCACTGGCATAAACCACAGTTCCATGGCAGGTGTTATTTATAGCTAATATTATAAGGCCTCAATACTGCAGTAGCTGATATATGACATATATAATTCATCTGCAGCAATACTGGTCAGAAGCCTTTACTTCTGAGTAATTCAGGCAGTCACAAAAACAAACCAACATACCTGCATCAGCTTTTAAAGGAGCTGTACAAGCCGTTTCCTGGAAAACAATCAGAGTTGGTCCCAAGTTGGATTCCTTGATCTGATACCGTTTTGAAGCTGCCCTCAGCTCCTCACTGAAATGCTTCCTGTATGCTTTTGAAGCATTGCTCAGAAAATAAACATGTCCTTGTGCAACCTCTCAGCTCTTGTGCGGAACACAACAATGTCTGATATTGCCAGGATCTTTAAAAGCAGGCGGGTTCGCTTGTTGTCATTGGGTGATGACCCAAGCAACCCTTCAGTGTCAATGGCAATAACATTGCTGTGATGGTCAAATGCTGCCCACACACCCACAGTGCAAGAGTTCTGACTAGCGAAGTATGGAAAACATTCCTGCCATGGAAAAAGGTATGGTTCAAGGTGTGTGACTTTCCATCCCCTGTGTTGCCAAAAATGGACAATATCTTCACTCTGGCATCCTTGGAGCAGCCCAGGTGTTCTAGGAAAGTTTCCTCATCCTTCACCTGCAACACAGAGCAGAGTAAGTTTCACGCTGAGACCTGACCATTACTTCCTTGATATGGGAATAAAGTAACCCAACATTAAGTGGTTAAAATTCTAGCAACAGGTAATCTGCATGCCTACTTACCATCTAAAACCTGTAAAATCTCATAGTTCTCTGCTAATTATATATTTAATACAAATGCCTAATTTTCTTATCCATCTATGGTATTAATTTGATATGGAAGTTTGTTTTAAAATACTTTTCCTTTATTGGGATTTAATGTGCATTCATTTCTTTCTTTAGTATGCAATCAGATACATACATATTAATATATAATATAGCTACTAAGGGTAGATAATTTCCTGGAAATACCATGGACTTAAAATGTTGAGTAGCTTCTCAGTTTTAGCATGCATCTTGCCATGTGCTTCTAAAAGTGGTATTTTGAACTTTTCCTGCAGCTTACAAGGCCAGACTGACAGTCTGACGGTAAGCCTGCCCCAAGCATGAAAGCAAAGCAGTTCTGTCATTTGTTTAGGTGTTATATATAGCACTGTCATCACACTTTCCCATGGAAAACCTCAGAAGAATACAGTTAAGTAGTTTTCATACTTACATTATCATGATTATGGTGGATTATGCAATAATAAAAAATAAACTAATAAAGGAACAAAGGAGTGGCCATATTCTCGAAAACTAAAATGGCCTTTTCCTATTCGGTATTCCTTATCATTATCAAAACTCTAAGACTTTAAAAATTTTTTTTTAAATATTTTATTTCAAAGAGTTTCAAGCACTTGTGTCCTTTTTAAAATTACATCTGTCCCCGTGTGTATACAGTTGTGTACATTTTGCCATCTGTTTACAGCAGCACACAATGGCCTACTCTTCCAAAGAGCAGAACAGGCTTTAACTTGTGTGCAAGATGTTTGAAGTGTGTTCTTGAGAGGGGAGTAGGTGACCAATCAAACTCAAACTGTCAATGTGACCCTAACTGAAGCTTTTGACAGAAACTGTAAATTTTTGCTTTATAAACATATTAGATGAGAAAAACAAAAGTTATACATGTGCACTGTTTTGTACTTTTTGAATTTTGATTGATTCTATTTAAAGAAAAAAGAAGTTGATTAAATTTAATGTGAAGGTTAATGATGCCTACTCTAATGATTGATAGAAAAGAGCTTTAGACAAAAACCAAAAAACCCCTCCACATTCTGACTAGTTAGTAGTTACTGATTGATTATAGACATTCACCAGTCCTTTCCAAAAAGAATCCCCCCCCCCCACCAAACGATAAATTTTTCAAAGTCACCAAAATTCATTTATTACACCAAAGATGAGTTCATGACTTTATATATTAAAACTCTTCTCTTCAGATCTTTGCACTATTTTTAAAATTCCTTTCTCAGATCAGGAGTGATTATGAATCTCCATACTGTACAATTCTGATGTCAAATCCATTGAAAGTAAAACTTCGAGGTATTTAAATTACTTTCACCTATTTCCTTCTGCCATCTTGGGGAAATTTCTTATAAATTTGCTATAGCGTGTTTATGGTTGTGTTAATTTAAAATAATTTTAGATGTGTTTTGTCATTTTGTGTTTTGTGTTTTAAATATTTGAATTTATTTCACAAATTGTCATTGTCAAGTGCGTGTTGTGTGGACTTTGGTGCAACTTTATTCAGATTGTTTTTTACGATTAAAGCGCTATTTGAAACACATATTTATTATTAAAGTAATGCCTTAATGTGTTAGTTTCTTCTAAGATAAATTTTTTTATGTATCTGCTACCTCAATAGATAAGGCTATATTAATATTCCATTTGACGGTTTCCCAAATTGGCCCAATTTTTTTAATTTTTACTACAGCAATCGATAATCTAAAATACTAGTTGCACACACACTTTTTCCCCAAGGTATTTAATTTAACTGTATAATGATTACTAAACTTTGTTTTGGATCAGCTGATCACTTTTAAATTCCATTGAAACCCTGTAACCTAAATGTTTCCCTTTTTTTTCATGTCACTACCAAACATGTAAATCTTTGCAAACTCCTGCCTATTTGTCACTGATAGATTTTAGTGGTGTACTTCTCTTGACCTTAATATTTGTGACATGTTTACTTTTTCGCCATGAGTATTGCGATGCTATATTAGGTTTCAGTCTTGGTTTCTCCAGTTTTTCATGTACAACTAATATGCTGCTTGTTGTTAGTTATGAGTGATGAATGTTTGATTTGATTTTTCAAATTAGTATATAAATTCAATGTAGTAATTTAATAATGATTGTTTTAAAATCTGTGAAAGCTCTGTTTCTTTTCCATTTGTTTTAAATTGCTACATTGGCGTGATTTTGGCTATCTGAAGGCGTGTGGTTCCATGTCACACGACCAAACAGTTCCATTTACGCACGTAACAAAAACACTAACTCTAAATGACAATTAGTATAAATAATGTTAATAGAATGCATTGTTTCTAATTTAAGATGGTGGGGGTTTTATCAAAATGTGTTTAAATTGCTTCACTTCAGTGATTTGTGGGTTTTGAGGGGTGTGGTTTCCATGTCACAACCAAACGGTTTTCCATGTCACAACCAAACGGTTTCCATGTCACAACCATAACAGATCACTCTAAAATGACAAATCAATGTAAATAATCATAATAATGTTAATAGAATGCATTGTTCCCAATTCAAGTAGATTGTTTTTTGGATTTCATTTGTGTTTTCAGTGCTACAATTTCAGGTTTTGTGCTTTTGAAGGGTGTGGTTTCCATGTCACAACCAAACGGTTTCCATGTCACAACCGAAACATATTACTTCTATAAGGCATTAATATTAAACAGCTTCCATTCTTATGTAAAGAAAACTGTTTAGTTTAATGGATATCATTCTGTGGTTTAAGTTCAGGATAATCTGGGGGATGCTTGCTGTGGTCATTTGTACAAAAACCAAACTTTAAATCTGGGTATACAAAATGTCTTAGAGTGTCATTACAAAAATGCAAAAACAATGCTTTGTCGATGATTGTCATACTTCCAATTGATAGTTTTGTTTTGTAGATAAAAACAAAAGCATTTGTGAGTGTTTTTTGTTTGATATTTTGTGTAAAAAGATGTTTTAATGCTACTTTTGGTTTCCATGTCACAACCGCAACACAGCTAAAAATAGAACCTTTATGCCTCAATTACAAAAAAACAAATTAATGATTCATAATTTTTTCAACAGATTGCACTTTGCAACAGAGTACTCTAATATATGACAAGAAGGCAAAAACTTCCAAGGACATTTATTTTTCAAGGTCTATGTCACAAAAACCTCACATGTTTCTGAGAATAACCCTTGTAGCTGAGAGATCAGGACTATATCACTATCAGTACACGCATACTGTACCAATTTCTGATGATCAAAAAGTCCGATTTTGAACATTAGATACTATTTAGTATTACTTCAGAAAAGGCCTTGAGCAGGAGGTGGTTTTCTTTTAAGTTATTTTCTTTTAATGTATCTGCCTACCCCTCTAATCTAAATGCTCTTTAGTAGTTTTCCATCATAAAAAGCCTTTAAAAAAAATTTTTTTTAGTAGCTTTGTAATTTCTACCCCTCTGTAGTTTTCCACTCCAATTACAGATACCTTATCCTTAAAAATACCTAGATTCAACCTATCTACCATTGGCCGCCGCTCTTTCTCTATTTCTGGTCCATCAATCTGGAATGACCTCCCTCTCTCCCTTTGGCAATAGCCTACATATGACACTTTTAAATGCAACCTCAAGACACACTTGTTTCAAACCTAAGATTTTTGCCTTCTGTTTTCATTTCCTATTTGTCCCTGCCTTCAACATTTGAAATTCCCTTCACCCTGCCTAAATGTATAGCCTCTATAGTATAAGTGTGTGTGTGTGTGTGTGTGTGTGTGTGTGTGTGTGTGTGTGTGTGTGTGTGTGTGTGTGTGTGTGTCACTGTGTGCGCGCGCGTGCGTGCGTGTGAGTGTGCTTTCGAATTTGCTAGAATTATTCATTGTCTTTGGTTGTTTGTTTGTTGTGAGGGTCGAGTGCAAGCGCTTTGATTTGTTTTTACAAGATATAGCGCTATATAAATTCCATGTATTATTATTATTATTATTATTTTAAAAAAAGATCCTGTTGCAAAGCCCTCTGTCTTCTATTCTACTATTTCTAGAGTGAGCACATGCATACGCACCCACACACACACACAGTGACACACACACACACTGACACACACAAACACACACATACGCACAAACACAACAGTCAACACACACACGCGCACACACACACACAGACACTAGACACACACACACACACAGGATAGCCTAGTCAGTGGTTAGAACATTGTGCTCGCAATCTGACAACCCAGGTTTGAATCCCGTACCAGGGGATTTTTCTTCTGGAGTTAACATCAGTGCAGACTTTACTTTTCCCAAAAGTTTTTTGGATGAGACTACTAACTAATGCCCGGCGTGCAAACGCACGCAAAACATCTTGCAATCTGCTTTTCAAAAGAGTAGGCCTTTGTGTGCCGGTGGAAGCAGATCACAAAATTTACAAAACTGCATATATATACACGGGGACTGGATGTAAAAAAGCACATGTGTATGAATCATTGAATGTGTGTTTCATTATCCTCGATATAAAAGAATATATTTTTTTTAAAAAACACACACACACAGACACTGAGACACTCACTGACTCAGTGACACATACGCATGCATGCATGCACACACACACACACACACACACACAAACACATACACACAGTGACACACGCGCACACACACACACACACACACACACACACACACACACACACACACACACACACACACACCACACACACACGTAGTGACGTACACACATACACTGACTTAGTGTCTATACAATGAATACATATGTATAGATCTCCAAACACACAGTGACACACATATTTGGTAAACGTTAATGATAAATGCATTAATTACCACACACAAGACAAAGGGACAAACACGAGTACAACTAAGAAAAACAGTATCCATGATGGGAAAGTTTTTATCTATGCTCATGCTGTCAAAAAGGAACTTTTTCAATAGTGTGGTATATTTTACCACATCTACTTTCTTTAAGTTTAACACTACATTTATTTCTAATGTATTATTAAAAAAAAAAAAGTTTTGTCCCTCAGCACAAGTTTCGAGGTTCACCAATCGATAATACTAATACAGTAATAGTGAGATTTTGTGTATTAATTCATAAATTTATACAATTATATTACTACCTCAGTACCTCTACCTGCGACAATCTTTACCCACCATCAAACTCAAAGTAGCCGCTTTCCAATTTTAGGAATGCTGTCTAAACATTATGACACTTGTTATTGTTAGTTTTAGTGTGTAGTCTGTGTGTGCTCTTTCAAATTTTCTAATCTGTTCCTACTGGCATAAAATGACCCAGTCTTCTGAAAGGATTTTTAATATATATATATATATATATATATATATATATATATGCAGGGTTCGCGATAACCGGTAATTGCCGGTATTTTACCGATTGTAAACAGGGAATACCGAAAATTTTCGAAGCAGCCGGTACCGCGAACCGGTTGTTTGCCTGTGACCGATTAGATTTCCGTCTCAAAAAAAAAAGTCTGAAAAGACGTTTTCTGACAGTCTGTCATGCGCCTGTACTGTGCTTACCGCACCTACCCCTTCCCACCCCTTTCGACGACCATCTTTAGCGCCTTATTATTAGCCTAGCACGCAGAACAGCAAGCTTTACTGTGAAAGAATAGAGCTTCGCGCTCTTCTCGGCATGACAGCGACTTCCATTCACATCGAGTAAATGGGGCCTAGATTTATTTATTCTGTATTCTTTTAATCTTTTATATCGAGGATAATGGAATAAGCACTCCTGTGCTTTTTCACATCCAGTCCCCGTGTGTATGCAGTTTTGTAAATGTAATCCGTTCCCACGACGGCCTGCTCTTACGAAAAGCGAAAAGCGAGGGTCTATGACTATGAATTTGCGCGTTGCTTTCAGAGAGAAGAGTCGAAAACCAAATCTAAAATGAACAAAGATCTAGACGAGCGCTAAGCATAGAAACAAGAAAGAAGAATATAAGTCACACGAATGATGCCATGCAAAACAACAGACTGACACGGACAGTGGCACAGGCGCTAGAAAAAAAAATCCTATTTCCTTCGTGGCTTCATGCCCAAGAAGCGAGTGGCAGCAAGCAGCACGGCAGTCAAAGTCTGAGAGATTCGCGTTCAATTTAGATTTAGTTTTGTTGCCCAACAATCCCCCCCTCCCCCACCCCCTCACTGATTAGTTTCGTTTTGTTCACAGTACGTACCGGATTTTATTTTTGGGGGACCGATTTTGGGGGAGTTGGTCAAGATGTCTCTGAAATGGCAACTCGCAGTACCGGTTTTAAAAAATCCTAGCGCGAACCCTGTATATATATATATATATATATATATATATATATATATATATATATATATATATATATATGCAAGATGTTCTGTGTGCATTTGCACACATGACCTTGGTTTATAGTCTCATCTAAGTTAACTCCAGAGTAAAATTCCCTAAAACAGATCTATGCATAATGAATTAATATCAGTTTTCCCTGGTGTAGCTGTCACAACTGTTTTTAATATTTTAGCTTTCTGCTTAAACTTCATAGAGAACTAAGAGAGAGAGATAAGTGTGTATACAATAAAATCAAACACATCCTTTGCTTTAGCTGTTTAAGAAAAAAAATCATGAAAGATATATATATATATAATTAATATATTATATTTATATAATATTTAAATATAATAAATATAATATTTATATAATAATACATGTGCGACATGATCAGAAGACACTGAAGCAGTGAAGACTGAAGGCCTCAGTTAGTAAGTTACCTTCTCATGAATTACTGATGAACAATATTAAAATAATTACTCTTTCTTGTCAAAAACTGTGCCCCAAAAAGATGCAAAAAATTGAGCTATTGTGGAGTTTTTTTGGTCTACCTTTTGTCACAGGCTCATTTACTGATTTAGAATGCATGTTAAAGATCTTCCAATTCATTTCAGCATTTATTGGTTGGTTACTGAAAGACAAAAGTTACATACCCAGCACACATCCTTGAACAGCCAAAGCTGAAATGTATTGATCAACCTTCATAATGGGTAAAAATTATCACATACGCAAAATCTCATCAATGACATTGGTGAACATCAGAGCTCTAGCCAGGTGGTGTCCCCTCCCCCCCAATAACCAATGTGGTCATAGGGGAGCGAGGAGTCAAAGAGACCTAAGCTTCTCTAGAAGTCAGTATATTGAGGGCAGCGCACTTCTCCTCTCCCTTGCTGCTTTACCATCCCTGACCCTAAAGAGGTAGGTACCCATTTACAGCTGGGTTGACGGGGACTGTACTGAAGCCTAAGCAGTAAGGTCATCCAGATCCATCCAGTTGGTAACCATGACTCAATGCTGCCTAACCTTGGATGGAGGTAAGCAAGTGCTCTGACCACTGAGTTTTCCCGTCCCCTACCTCTAACAAATGAACTTCAAAACAAAACAAAACAAAGTTGATTCTGGGACAAACAAACTCATTCACTATTCAGGAATTTAGTTATTACCTGTAATTCTTCCCGGTCATCCACAAGCAGAAAGCTCTTTGGTGTAGGTCCATCAACACTGTCATCGTTGGAGTCTATACCTTCAATCTCGTTGCTCAACAGGGTTTCTGCTCCATGGCACAAGTCTGGAATACTGTGTCCACTGCTGTTGTCCAATGCCATTCTGGCAGATTTGAAGTTACTTTCCGTTTGCAGAGTTTCCTCCGACATGAAATTTTGTGGAAATGAACAGAAAGTTAAATTGTCATCACCTACAGGGGAAATGGGCTTTATAGACAGCTGAGTTGCTGCTGCTGCTGCCACTGCATCTGCTGCTGCCTTTTCTCTTTCTCGCTTTTGATGGTGAAGAAAGGAAATTGTCACGTGCTGTTGCTTCTTGTTTTGATGGAAAGCGGAGTTACAGTCAAAACACAAAGCAACACGGCAGTTTTCACACCAGACGTCCGCAAAGTTTCTATCTTTGCAAACGATGTTTACGACGTTTGCTTGACACAGATGACTTTCTGGAGGGGGTTCAATAGTTCGTCTATCGTGAAACTCAAAGCTAACTTTCCGAGAGTGAATATCTTTGTCACAGTCTTGGCACTGAGCCGAGTTACAGTCTCTACAAACGTAGGCCGCTTCCGTAACTGGTCGGGGACAACACAACTTCTCCTGGCAATATTGCCTCGATGTTCTACATTTTAAACGACGCTTAGGTTGTTGTCGCATCATTTGGACGTTGTCCATGGATCTTTTGATGAATGATTTCTCATTACGTCATGTGAAAAAGGTGGTTCGGGATATCACCGATTTCATTCGGTCATCAAAACAGATTACAAAAAACCTGGATTGGAAAATAAAATATTTAACTGAGTTGTTTTAAAAGAATTTTAAATTAAATAACCCTGTTGCAAACAGTACAACTATATTTTCATACCAGATAATTATGTTATTATAAACACTAGGGTGTAAAAGTAAAAACAAATTCACTCTAGCTGTTGTTGATCTGTATATTTTCCAGAAGCAGTTTTGTCTGTTATAGTTCTTCTCTCCAAGAGTTATCTTTCCTAACTGCAAGGCATTGTGGGTCACAGTATCTTCCTTTATGCTTATTTCAGTTTGATTAGTTCGCGAGGAGGTGTGTGTTTCACATAAAAATAACAACATGTCGAAACGAAGGAAGCCAGCCCCACTGATTGATTCAGACAGTGATGAAAGTGACAGTGGAGAAGACATCGAGGAGGTATGTAAAACGTTTTTGTTCTCTTATAGGCCTACAGCTAATGCATGTCTTATGAGACACCTGTACTTAATAGTAAGCGCTGGTTGTCTTTAAAAATAAAATACAACCCATGTTCACTATTACTTGGTCTAAGGGATATCAAACAGGGAAAAAAATAGATAAGAGATTAAAAATAAAAGTGGTCAGCTTATTCTTGTCAGTAATAAACTTGTATTTTTGTCTGTGTCACTTATTACAATGATTAGACTTCAATAGACCTATGAGAATGATAGTTGATACCTTCAATATCAACGATCGGTGAGAAGAGGGAGAGAGAGGGCAAAAAAATTCTTTCTGTTGTCGTGTTGATGCCAATACATTGTATACTGTTCTTAAAACTTTTTTTTTGTTGGGAGGGGGGGCATAGGCCTAGTATTGAAGAATAAATTGCCTCTTGCTTTGTTCATGTAACAATTACAAAGTTCTGAATTTGTATGGTCAATGTATGCCAACATGTACACTCAGATCCCACATGGCCAGTCCAAATTTGATTGATCATATATCAATAAGTGAATAACATTGTAAGTGACAATGACATACAACATTGCCAGTCAAAATCCCACATGGCCAGCCTAATCATATGATGTAGACTGATCATGTATCAATAACAAACATTCATTGTAACTTGTAACATGCCATCAGATGACCTTTCTTACACTAGTGACAGTGCCTTACTTGTTATTTTGAACAAGTACAGTCCAAGTAGTAATGTGAAATAAGTAACACAAAATATGAGCTAAAAAACCCAATAATTTTTGTCACATTTCTGTAGCTAGATCAGTCTTTCGGATGAGACTATAAACCGAGGCCATGTCACATGTGTGCGAACGCATGCAGAACATCTTGCACACATGTTAAATCCAGTTCGGCTTTTGTAAGAGTAGGCCATTGTGTGCCGGTGGGAACAGATGACATTTACAAAACTGCACACATTGGGACTGGATGTAAAAAAGCATATGATTGCTTATTCCATTATCCTCGATATAAAAGAATAAATAAATCAACAAATAAAGTAGATGTTAACAAGTAACAGAAGAGTGATCAATAACTTTGGAGTGGTTTCCCTTTAACTGTAGTTTTGGGGGGGGGGGGGGGGAAGCTAAGCTTGTTTAGTTCAAGTCATAACCCCAGAAATTTTCTGAGGTGTAGGCGTATAGAGTGCACCTTTCACCATGGAAAAATTCTGCGGTGGGGCAGTCTTGGGGTTAATTAGAATTAAATGCCCCAAATGATTAATCTTTTAAAAAAAGATTCTGAAACATGTCATAGCTAGACTGCAGCATATCATTTTGCGACTTCAAGACGGCCATAGCTGTAGGCAAGTGTAGAGCAGCTACAAGACAAATTCCATTGAATTAAGTTCAAAGCATTTAATTTGCTATTAATTTTGTTGTCTAGAATTTTCAATTAACTTTGACAGGTTAATGTGTTCTTCTGTTCATGTAACTTTCAAGTTTTATAGTATACAGCTGTTTCATGAAGGACAGTGGCCTATGCATGACTAAATAAAAAAAAAGTAAATTATCAGACCTCTCATCTCTGTCTCTCTGCCTCTGTCTGTGTCTGTCTGTCTGTCTGTTTTGTCTGTCTGTCTGTCTGTCTGTCTGTCTGTCTGTCTGTCTCTCTCTTCCTCTCTCTCTCTCTCTCTCTCTCTCTCTCTCTCTCTCTCTCTCTCTCTCTCTCTCTCTCTCCTCTTCTCTGAGTCCTCTCTCCTCTCTCTCTCTCTCCTCTCTCTCTCTTCTCCTCTCCTCTCTCTCTCTCCTCTCTCTCTCTCTCTCTCTCTCTCTCTCTCTCTCTCTCTCTCTCTCTCTGAGTCTCTCTCTCCCCAGACAGACAGAAAAACTGAGAGAGAGAGAGAGAGAGAGAGAGAGAGAGAGAGAGAGAAGGAGAGAGAGGAGTAATAGACTAATAGTAATACTATATGTGTGTGTCTGCTGTGTGTTTGTCAGACTGTCACTCTCTGGGCATCTCTCCCCTATAGTATAGTATAATGCGTTTCCTTTCTGTCTCTCCTTTCTGGTTAATTTGCACTTTAAAAGTAACTTAAGTTCGTAGTAAACTTGATTTTTGTTTTCATTGAAATCTTATTCAACTTATGCAAAGTTGCTCCAACTGTTTATGTTTTGCTTTAAAACTTTTACCTTTTTTATGCTTATGTTGGTATTGTAGCTGTGAGTGTGACATTGAGTAAATAGCTGATGATGGTGTGTGTGTGTGTGTGTGTGTGTGTGTGTGTGTGTGTGTGTGTGTGTGTGTGTGTGTGTGTGTGTAACAGGGTTTCCGATCTCTTGCCAAACGCCGCCGTACAAGTTCGGCATCAGCATCAGATTCCAAGTCGGAATCGCAGTCAGAAGCCCAGAATAAAACGACTGTTCCCAGTGACTCTGACTCTGACACCTCCAACAGTGATGATGATGTAAGATTTTATTATTGCTTTGGTTTTTGTGTGTGTGTGGGCTTAAATTTTTTTAAAATAATCTTTTCAAGATTATTATTATTATTATTATTAGTTGTGTGTGTGTGTGTGTGTGTGTGTGTGTTGTGTGTGTGTGTGTGTTGTGTTGTGTGTTGTGTGTGTACTCACTCATGTATATTAAGAGTGACTATATTTCTTTGTGGATGTGGGGGTGTACTCGCAGTTGGGTGTATGGTGTTCTCTTAAATCTAATGACAATGTACAATTATAGGTAGGCAGGTGTTTTTTTTTACAGTACCTTTCTGTCAACATTTTTTCTGTTTTGCCAGCTTGTGATTTGGTTATTGATTTTCCGTCATTAAAATGTAAGAAGTTGATTTATTTGACTGATTTTTGTGTCTTTTTAATATATAATTTGTCCTTTTGCTTGCTTAGAATCATGATTATTAATGGCCTTTTGATTATAAATGTGACTTGAGTATTTAAAATATTGAATTGTGTTCATTCTCTGTGGGTGTTTTTCTTAACAGTGGACTGCCAATGGAAAGAAAGGACTACCAAAGAAGAAAAAAGTGGTTTCCAAGAAAACAGCACGAAGGTCATCAACAATGGCATCATCTGACAGTGAGAAAGCCAGTGCTTCTGAACCAGAGGAAGGTTGGAGAATGTTTCTGATATACTATTATTGTCTAATTTTATTCAGGGAACATTATAAAAAAAATACATCTTTTGATCTTAGCAAACTTAGTCATATTTTATCAGCCATAATTCTACCCAGTGTGTATTATTCCTTCAAACCATATGTTTGTTGCTCTCAGGCTGTCCCAAATACCTTATAGTTTTACAGCTGAAGATATTGTATAATTTTTGAAAAAGTAAAGCAAGATCAGAAATTCTTTTGTTTTTCCTTGAAATACTAAACTTCAAAAAAAAGAGGAAAAAAACACAGTTTCTGTAAAAGAAGACCCCTCTTTGAATTAAAACCACATTTGTTTGATCAGAATCAGGTTTTTTTCAACCATGTGGTTAATAAAAACACTTTCAGTCAGGGCAGAGTTCTCTGCATGAAATTCTGGTGCTCTTTCCAGAGAGAGCATGTCACCACAAGAGCAGCGCCACTCATTATTTTGTCCTTTTCCTGTCTGCATGTGTATTTGTTGCCCTACCATTATATTCTCACACCAGGTGCTTATGGATTGATGGGATATAAATATCTAATGAATTTTGTATTCAGATACTGAGCTAGTGGACCATACTGACCTGCATGACCTTATTCACAGAAGGCTGTTTGTTCTGTAGACCTCCTTTCCTTTATGTTGGAGGTTTAGTCTTCTCTCAGTCTGAAGGGACAGAAGTATAAAAAATGTATTGAATGTCAAGGAGGTTCATTGGCAAAAGTAATGGAAACTGTGGGCATCTCTTTGTGGCTAGTTATTGTGATTCATTGGTGGGTTGGTTAATTTGAAAGGGATTTTTTTATGTCTAGAAATTGGTTGGGTTTTTGCTGTAGTTGTTTGTTTTGTTTTCTTTTTGTTGGCTATGCAGAAGTATACCATGCCTCTCTCAATAATATGAATGTCCAGATAAAGTTTTTTTTTCCTGTCTGTGATGGAAAGTGCAGTTAAGCTAGTTAGCCTGATGAATCCGTGATAACCAATTTTGATGTGGTGACTATCAGTATCTTCTCTGCAATCTGCAGGGGAAGTTTCAGACTCTGGCAGTGATGGAAATGAATCAGATGAAAAGTTCTACGACGGCTATGATGACAATCTGATCGGCGATGCTGAAGACAAGGCACGGCTGGAGCAGATGACAGAAAAAGAACGCGAACAAGAGCTTTTTAACCGTATGGAACGTCGACAGATTTTGAAAACCAGGTATGATACAGTGAATGTGTGGAAAATATATGTTATTGGACATTATTATTTATGATTGGTCATTTTCAAGATGTTTTTGTGTAATCAGAATATTTTTTTAATAAAAAATGGAGTTGGTGTTCCAGTTTGTTTAGTGTAGTCTTAAGTATGATTATAGACTTTTAAAAAATTCTAGATGTCAGTCTAAAATTTAAAAACAAAAAAGTTTTTAACTCAGGGGCTAACACCAAGTCTTGTGGATTGAATGTGTGCAGATTTGAGATTGAGAAGAAACTGAAGAAGGCCAAACGAGAACAGCGCAAAACAAAACCAGCAGTGAAGTCACAGCCTCCACCTGCAGCCCAGCCACCATCCCAGTCCACACCAGACGCTTTGTCCATAGCCACCATCAGCGAGCGCAGCAAAGAGCGCCGCAAAAACATTGAAGACAGAAAAGACAGCAAAAAGACTTCGGCCTTCCAGGACTTGAAAGCTAGGAGGGAGGAAAAGTTAAAGAAAGGTAAGGTGGATGTGTGTGTCTAGGAAATAATGCATTTGATAAAATTGTGTTTAACATGATTTTTTGGAATTTCTTTTTTCTTGTGATCTTGATTAACTAACGGCCTGTCTGTCCAAATACCAGCCATGCTTGAGCACATAAATGCTAACTGTGAACTGAAAAGCCAGAAACCAGGGGTTCCTAAAAAAGTCATGTAAAAATAGTACATGCTTCTAAACTTGTGTTAGGATTGAACTATCTAACTGTTTTGGATTTCTCGATTTTGTGATTGTTGATCTTCTGTTCACAAGCAATAACTCTTTTAGTAAATGTGTAATGTGAAGACGTAGTTTTTTGCTTAGTGTAGCAGGGTATAAAATTGTAAGTTCTCTTGAATTTTATCTCTATTCATAAAGACTTGAATGGATAAACACTGCACAGGTGCATACACTCAAGAACAATACACACATGCATATAGTATAAACTCTTTCAGAACATGCATACACATGTATACATACACATGCACATAAACAAGCATAGTGACTAAACAGACTTGGTGCCCACAATTATGTGCTTGCTCGTGCACAAGATTGTTTGCACATCAGACCCATAAAGCATGCACACAAACACACACACACACACACACACACACACACACACACACACACACACACACACACACACACACACACACACTCGCACACTCTGAGACATGGCGAGAAATTCATGACTATCACAATCAATGCTTTGCTGGCGGAAGGTGCAAAATTCCCATGACATTGATGCTTGTCCAGCTTATAGAACCATTACCTTTCAACCAGCGCTTGTGTACTGCTCTGTCCACAGACGAAGAGAAAAAACAGCAGCAGCAGAAGAAACTTAAAGCCAGTGACATCTACAGTGACGACGAAGACTCCGACAACGACAATGAGAGTGAGGATGACAGGAAAAGCGTGCGAGAGGATAAGAGATCTGAGGAGAAAGAAAACCAGTCTGACCAGTCAGACGCTGAGTCTGAACCCAGCAGAAGATCCTCCTCTGCCTCGGAGGATGAAGACGAAGAAGAGTGAGTGGTGTACATGTCTAGTCTAAACATTTCTACTCTTAAGTTTCCTGTGTATTCTTTTTTCTTTTTTGTTTTAAACTGGTTTATAGTAAAGACGAAGAAAAGTGAGTGTTGTACATTTCTAGTCTACAGTTTCATGTTTATTCCTTTTTCTTTTTTGAAAGAAATTAATTGAAAGTATAAGTTTTTCGGTACACAGCTTGATTTTTCAGCAGACATGCCTTCGAGATTTACCTCCTTTAAGATGCTGGGGGATTTTCCAGTATCTTGTTACTATCTTTTGGAAAATCTGTACAAGAAATATCCAGTGTTTTTGCAACTCTCTGATTTTTTTGTTTTTTGTTGTTTTTGTTTGCTTTTTTTTTGGGGGGGGGTGGTGGTGGTTGTGTTGTTGTTATGTCTCCTTTTTATCATCTCTTTCTTGATTGTTTTCTGCTGCCAGTTTCAGTTTGCCCATTTTGCCTTTCTTATTTTTATCTGATTAGCTAATGTGATTATTATATTTTATGCTTTTTTAGGGTGTAATTTGAGGATTAGCAGAATGCTTTTGTCTTCACCGTAGACTTCCTTTAACACTTTCTACCCCGGGTACGGATTAATCCGTACCACGCGATCATCTCCCCTGGACGGGGTACGGATTAATCCGTACCACAGCAGGTACTTTCACTTTCGCCCTCCCATTCTGTTCTATTCTCACATGGTCGTTTTAGCTTGTTGGCTTTAGCTGCCACGTTGGTCGCACATCGTTCACAGCTAATTTGCATATAAATTGAGCGTGTTTTTGTTGTGTTTATTGTTGTTTTACGTGTCATATGCTTGTAGTATGGCTTTGGTACACCATACTTTCACTGCTGACGAAGTAACAGAAGTTTTAAATGAGTTATTACGTTGCCGATAAAGATCGTGTTTTGGATAGAGATCGTGAGAGCTTTGAGTCTCGTGATACTCACTGTGTGCCGCTCGAGGAGCGAGACAGGCCAGCTAAAAGGGGTGGGAAGGGGGGGGGGGGGTGACGGGGGGTGACTGGGGAGGGGCGTGGCCTTGGTACTGTGAGTACCGCTACGATAAACACCAACTGTTTACATGAAAATGAACTACAAGCCACCTGGTGAAGTGCAAACATTCTGTACATATGAATAAAGTAGTGTAGAAAAGCTCAGGAACTTTCTTGGACTAGGGAAGAAATGTTATCTGTATATTCCATGATCGTTATTGTGACAGTGTCGTGTCTACAGTTCAGTGGTTCCCTTTGATTATATTACATTTGATGCATGCTGGAAGAAAACTTGTATAGTACCTATGTTTGTCCCTGTTTATTTGAGATTATTGTATAGTTTTGTTGTTGTTGTTTTGTATTTGTTGCATACATTGTGTAAAAATCATAAGCCCATCAGTGGGATCACCACTTAAAATCAGAGCAATTACGTAATTTGACACCATAATTAACATACTCTTTTTTATGCAATATACATTTTTATGCACGCATATAATGGGCAGTCATTTACCCACACAATGCCATAGTTTCATAAGAAATGGGCTTCAAACAAAAAAGATATGAGGATTTTACTAAGATGACCCAGTGCACACTGCACTCAGCTGCTGCAGGGCTGGTCCACAGAGACTGCAGTGCAGCTGCACCCTTGGGGTACAAAGTGTTAAGGAATCCAAGAGTTAAAAAAAATACATCAAATGCTACATTCTATTGCAGTGTTACGGAGAGGAATATTGGAACTGATTGATAGTGGTTACATCGTTTTAGAGAGCGAGTGATGTATGATTGAATTGGTTGGTACTCACAACAAGAAAATAAAACCATCTTACTTTACACTTCCATTTTTGTTTGCACTTTTTTTTAACTAGTAAAACTTCCCTAGCACAAAGATCTAGACATCTTATACGGTTGTCCGTATTCATGGTTTATATGTAATCTTATAAAGATTTGTTAACACGTAAAGGATTGCTAGAATCATTGATTATGTGAATGATTGGTGGCATTTTTCATTAAAGAAAATGCTTTGATTTGTGCGCTCTACAAGATTCAGCACTATATAAATCCCATATCTTATTATTGTTATAAGTATTATTAATTATATGTTTCAGCACTACTGTCAGATCTCGCAAGCGTATACAGTACATTACAATCAAAGGAGATCTGGACAAAATTCGTCTCAGTCGCAACAAGCTGGAAAGGTAAGTGTACAGTTTGGGGAAGGGAGGGATAGTTACACTAGTTTACTGCTATTTCTTTATAGTTCTTACTGTTGTGTATGAGATATGAAGGATGGCTGTTATCAGAAAAGGCTGAATCCTGTTATGAAACAGTTTTTTCTTATCTTATTTTTCTTGTACGTTTTAGGTACAAGGGCTCATGACTGATTAAGATTTTATTTATTTATTATCATTATTTTTATTTATTTATTTTTTCAAGATTTATGTCTTTGTCCTTGCAATGTCTGACTTCTGAACACAACATTATTCTTTCCTTCCTCTTTTTTTTCAGTGATTTAAAGAAATTGCTTTATATGATTGTGGTGTTACACTAAATCACTTTGTTGTAGCTACATGTTGACCATTTCTTTTTATACAGAAAGGAAGGAGGCAATACATACTCATAGGCTTGATATCAATTGGTAATCAGTTTTGAAATAATTATATCAGTTTGTGACACAATGGTCAACAA
This sequence comes from Stramonita haemastoma, assembly GCA_030674155.1. Taxonomy (NCBI): domain Eukaryota; kingdom Metazoa; phylum Mollusca; class Gastropoda; order Neogastropoda; family Muricidae; genus Stramonita; species Stramonita haemastoma. Next base: position 6,642,389 of record CM060320.1, read on the forward strand.
GTGATAATGAGCTCACTGAAGAGTGTGTGCAAAGGAGAAAAACTTAAGCAGCACAACCTGTGTTTTTAGGTATTGTGGTTAGAATTATTCCATTTCTTCCAACCATATGTCAGGGTTATGCTGTGTACAGAGTTTGTTTTCAGGGATGCAGATGTTTTTATTTGTGACAATTTTTTTTAAATTGTGTGTCAAGGTGGTGTCATATGCCATACTTCAACAAAGTGGTGGAGGGCTGTTATGTGAGAATCGGCATTGGAAATCACGAAGACCGGGCAGTGTACAGGGTAAGCAGTGTTTTTTGAGAAAATGTATGGATGTGTGTGGTTTGTGTGTGTGTGTTGCTGTGCGTGCGGGCTGCATGCGTGGGTGCGTGCGTGCGCATGTGTATGCATGAGCGAGTGAGAAAGAGATGGGAAATGGGGACAAAAGTTGTGTGTATTTAGGGCAGAATGGAAGAAAACTAAGCGACCAGGTTGCCTTTTGTTTGTTTGATCAGTAAAAGTCATTGCTGGATTAATGCTGCTACTCCTTTTGCTTAATATTAATGAAATCGTGTGTTTGGGCCAGATTTTCTATACTCTTTAGTAAGAAGAATGTAGGTAGCACTGATGTCTTAGCTGTAATCACCATCAGCATTGTTCCTTTATGGCATGACATTAATATTTTAGGTTGAGTCATGAACCTTTCCATTTGATTTACATACACAGGAATGTGGGGGTTTTTTGTTGTTGTTTTTCGAATTGTACATCACTTATTATACAAAAGTCATAGCAGATTTGTTTGTGTGTCATTTGAGCTGCTATCCCCAGGTGCAACTTGTCTCTATGTTGTTCATCCCATTTTTCATCTGTGTATGTATTTTCTTATGGAGTAGCTTCACTTCCCCCCCCCTTTTTATTATTTTTTTTTAGATGTAGAACAATGCCAGGGACAATACTTTTTTGCACTAGGCTCTTTTACATGAACTGAATGCATGTTTTATGGAAAACTTCAGTTTAATGTCACATCTGAAAAACCACTGTCTTCAATCCGCAGATGGGATCAAACTCATGGCCTTTCATTGATTGGGTGATTGCATGACTTGAAGATTTCTGAAACCATCTTTACACAGACATTTTTCTGTAAACTGGTTCTGAAAATAATACCGCTTGCATGTTTTGTGTGATCTGAGCAGGTAGCAGAGATTGTTGGGGTGGTTGAAACAGCCAAGATCTATCAGTTAGGAAGCACAAGAACAAACAAAGGACTGCGTCTTCGGTGAGTGTGGCTTTATAATGTCTTGTACATTCAGTATCAATATTACTTGTGGTCTTTTATTGGTAAAAAAAGGTGGGTTTTTTTAAAAAGTATTTTTTCAGTTATATATTTGTTTGCTTTCATGATTGTTGAATATGGAATCTTATAAATTTTTATCTGTTCCTAATCAGAGAATAGTGGTTGACTTTCCAATTTGACTAGATGGTTGAAGTCATGAATATTTAATCTGTAAATATCTGCCAAGTTGGGGTTTTTTGTGTTTTTTTTTTTAGTTTTAATTTTTTTTATGATAAACTTGTGTCGTAATAATGTGAGCTAGCAGTTTGAAGTAGCGTGTTTTCCTGTGTTGCAGACACGGCACAGCAGAGCGAGTGTACAGACTGGAGTTTGTGTCCAATCAGGACTTCACGGAAACAGAGTTTCAGAAGTGGGTGACCACCATGACCCTGGCAGGTCTGGACCTGCCCACAGTCCCTGACGTGGAGAAAAAAGTGACCGACATCAGAAGCGCTTACCAGTACAAACTCAAAGAGAGTGACATTGAACAGGTATGGGACTGAAACTGATTCACAATGTCGTCTTTTTCCTTGAAAAATAAGAATGTTAATTGGCTGCTGTCTTTGATGTTGTGTTTTTTTTAAAAATCGTCTTTTCAGGTCAGGGGTTTTTTTTGGTTTTTTTTTTGGTATGTATTGTCCTTTTAACAGATTTTGAACAAGCATGTTGTATGTGAGTGAAGTGTGGTAGGTGATCAGTTAGAATAATAAAGGAAGTATATGAATTACTTAAGTATGGATGTTCACATCATGTTTTGCATATATTATTTTGAAAATTATAAAAAAAAAGGAAGAAAAAGAAAAAGTAAGTAAGCAAGTGACAAGGAACATAAATGAGACTAATGTGCTTAAATTATGATTTTCAAGAAAAAAAACCATCAACGAAATCTATATTATAAATATTGTTGTTACACAGTGGTAAACTGAATAATATTGTTGTAAATGTTATATAGCCATTTAGAACCAGACATGGGGGTAAACCATGGGGTTTTCTTAAATTTTTATTTATCGTTTTTTTTTTCTTTTTTTTTTTTAGAGAAAGTAGAGGAGAAAGCTTCTGTATTGTTTCATCTGATGTGAATTAACTTTTTCTCTTTCTTTCTTGACAGATTGTAGCAGAAAAACAGAAATTCAAGAAGAATCCACACAACTATGCCATGAGGAAAACATACTTGCTGAAAACCAGGGTAAGATATTCTGTTTGTTTTGTAAGTTTTCTGTTATTTTCTTTGGGATAGCAAAGTAAGTATACCAGCCAGACAAGAATTGGAAGGGGGGGGGGGGGGGGGGGGGGGGGATACTCTGACAGCATTAAAAAGAAAAATGTTCCTTTTTATGATCTTTTTCAGAGATTTGTTCATGGGTAGGAAATGTGCAATGAAAAGATTTTTTCTGTATTTATTTGTTATGAATATTTTGAACCAAAGTATTACATCATACATTTTTTTTTTCATTTCTTGTTTTAGATCAGTGTTTGCTGCAATAACTGTAATGTGTATGACAGTAAATAAAGCTTTTTATTGAGAAAAACATTCAAGATATAGTGTGGGGGGGTTTGTGTTGGTAGAAGTCTCTGAAATACTCTTGTCCTCAGTTTGTATTTTATTGCATTGTCAGATCCAAGTTAATCAAACCATGAAAAGAGGTATTTTGTAGAGAAGGTGGGCTTTGTCAAGTCCAGCTTGTCCAAGTCACACTGTCTGACAGTTTTCACACAGTATGTCAAGAACTCAGAAAGGAATTAATTGAGTATCTAGCCATCAGATCAAGTGAAGTCCCAAGTTTTCTTTTCTTCTTCTTTAGAAATGATAGTGTGGAAAGCTTTGTCCCATCCTGTTTTTTGGCCAAACCTATGTGTATGTGCTGTCAGGAGGCATTTGTGCAGACACTTGTTCATATCATAGCCAGTACGTGTGACTGACTGTGTGTGCAGGAGGAAGCGGAGAACTCTGGAGATCAGGACAAGCTGTCACAGGTGAACCAGCAGCTGGACGAGCTGGAAGAAAGAGCCATAGAGCTGGATCGAAAACGCACCAATAACATCAGCTCCATCAGGTTCGCTAGTTTCTTACTATTGTCAGATAATCAGAATAGTGCATTTGTAGTGCTCTGTTCATAAACTTGATGGACGGAAATTACCTTTGGCGATGGAATAGATAACTGAACAGTATTCAATTAAAACTGAAAACACAAAGACAGGAACAAATAAGAATGATGAAAATGTAAACTAGGATCCTGATAACTGTATGCAGACTTAAGTTATAGCACTCCTACAAGATTGGTATTCGGTTAGCATCATAGGACATTGTTTTTAATGAGTAGAATTATACGTAGACACTCTACTACTGAAAAGGGGAATGGCAACAAAAGTATACTGATATGTAGGACATGATCCATGAAGATGTCTTCTGTCTCTTACACATACATGCATGCACACACACACCCCAACCATTTCCTACTCAAAAGATGACGATGCACACTCCCAGTTCCACATACATTTTAAATCAACATACCTCATATTGATTATTCTAATTGATAGAATGATTTCAGTCCAGTGGCAAGAGTCAACATTGAAAAGAACTAGTGTGTTTGAAAGAGAAAAAAAATCAGAGGTGGTAGGGACACTTCAAATACATGAATTGGAAATATATTTTTTATATTTGTCAGAAACTAAACCAACAAAAAACAGAAGTCATCAAAGCTCTGTACGAGAACGCAGAAAGTGCAGTTTTTATGAATAATCACGTGGGCGAGTTCTTCAAGACCACGGTTGGGGTTCGCCAGGGCTGCCTTCTCTCACCTGTACTCTTCAACCTCTTCCTCGAAAACATCATGACAGAGACACTGCAAAACCACCACACTTCCATCTCCATTGGTGGAAGACCCCTTTGCAACCTCAGATTTGCAGATGACATTGACCTCATGGGCAGCAGCAAACAAGAACTGCAAATCCTCACAGACAATTTAACAGATCGAGCGAGCGCATACGGCATGGAGGTCAGTACAGAGAAATCAAAGATCATGGTCAACAGCTGCGAGTAATGACATCACGGAAATAAAGTTGAATGGAGAAACACTAGAAGAGGTGAGCCAATTCAAATACTTAGGCTCCATCCTAACAAAAGATGGCACATCAAACAATGAAGTGAAAGCTCGCATTGCAACAGCAACATCTGCTCTAGTCAGACTCGAGAAGATCATCAGAAGCAACAGCATCAGCTTCTGCACCAAATACCACCTTTACAAATCCCTCGTGATATCTATCCTCCTATATGGCTGTGAATCATGGACTCTGACAGCAGAGTTAGAGAGGAGAATCCAAGCATTCGAGAACAAGTGCCACAGAAGACTCCTCAAAATATCATACAAAGAACACAAGACCAATGACTATGTGAAAGAAGAAATCAAAAAGCGTGTGGGCCCCCAAGAGCCTTTGCTCTCCACCATAAAGAGGAGAAAGCTGATGTGGTTTGGTCACACCACAAGACACAACACCCTAGCAAAAACCATCCTGCAAGGAACAGTCGAGGGCAAGAGAAGAAGAGGCCGCCAAAAGAAATCATGGGTTGACAACATCAAAGACTGGACCGCCCAACCCCTGCAACACCTCCTACTAGCCACACAGGATCGTGAAGCATGGAAAAAGATCTCTGTTGCGTCTTCTCTCATGTCCCCCCTACGTCCTTTGGGACATGGGACTGAGTGAGTGAGTGAGTGAAACCAACAAAAAACATGGCTGTGTAAAACCAACCAACAAATGACCCAAATCATGGAATCGTTTGCTTACAGCTACATCAACCAGAGGAACCGTCTGCAGAACATCACAGACGCAGAGAGCGCTTTTGCCGTAGAGGTGCGGGAAATGAAGAACGCTGTGGCAGACCCTTTCACTCGACGCCATTGCAGACCCACCCTCGTTACAAAGGTACGTCAGATTAAATATATGCCTTTTTTCTGTTTATTTCAGGAGGGATGTTTTACTTACTCTCACTGTCTCTCGGGTCAGGCCATACAGGTCAGAGGCTGCAGAGATCCAGGTTGATTTTAGGCTTGGTCATTGCAGGATTCTCTCACATTTTATCTCCTGAGTGCAAAAATTTTGGCTTCGGGGTGCAAAAATAAAAAATTAACAAAGGCCATATCAGTGAATGATGGGTGTTTGTTTATTTTTGTTCTGGCAATCACATTGAAAGGATACATTTATTCATCTCTAAATTTCAGTGTTTGTTTTTTATTTTGAAATGTCAGACAATTATACAAAACAGAGTGTCAGAACCTTGTACATCATAAACGCAAGTATGTCATTTGTTTTGTGGTTTTTTAAATATTTTTTATAATTGTCCATACCTTAACATTTTAAAAGCAAGTCTGTTGTTCTAAGAGATGGCTGATGATATGTTACAGGGCCGTGAAGCAGATGACAGCAGCAGACAGCAAAAACAGGTACTGTTGTCCATGAAAAAGGGATGGTTTTCTGGTTCTCTTGTGTCGTATAAATGACAAAGACATTGTGTCGCCTGCAAGCTGTGGCACTAACTTTTGATGCCAACCAGTCCTAGGATGTGTATAAGAATTAGAACTGGATCCATGCTTGTCATATGCATTGTTTTGATTCATGTAAACAGTTAACCGCTACATTTTTCCTTGCTGTTTACTTTTGGACAGTAAACAAAAAGATTATTGACATTATTTCTATTTTTTATTGAGGGTTTTTTCTCAAGAAATCTTTGTATCTTCTGTCAAATATCAAGCCAGTGGTGATTATGTCTGACAGTCTTTGTTTGATGTTTTTGACAGGGTCAGATATGAAGCCAGTGTTGATTGCGTCTGACCTACTCTTTGTTGATGTTTTTGACAGGGTCAGATATGAAGCCAGTGTTGATTGTGTCTGACCTACTCTTTGTTTGATGTTTCTGACAGGGTCAGATATGAAGCCAGTGTTGATTGTGTCTGACCTACTCTTTGATGTTTCTGACAGGGTCAGATATGAAGCCAGTGTTGATTGTGTCTGACCTACTCTTTGATGTTTCTGACAGGGTCAGATATGAAGCCAGTGTTGATTGTGTCTGACCTACTCTTTGATGTTTCTGACAGGGTCAGATATGAAGCCAGTGTTGATTGTATCTGACCTACTCTTTGTTTGATGTTTCTGACAGGGTCAGATATGAAGCCAGTGTTGATTGTATCTGACCTACTCTTTGTTTGATGTTTCTGACAGGGTCAGATATGAAGCCAGTGGTATGTGTCTGACCTACTCTTGTTTGATGTTTCTGACAGGTCAAATATCAAGCTGTGTGATTGTGTCTGCCTACTCTTTGTTTGATGTTTCTGACAGGGTCAGGCCAATGCATCAGCCTCAGACCAGTCAGCTTCTGCAGGTTCAGGCAGCAAAGCTGGAGATCACCTCACTGCAGACAAAAGGGTAAATTTGGAGAGAGAGAGAGAGAGAGAGAGAGAGAGAGAGAGATGAGGAGAGGAGAGGAGAGTGAGAGAGGAGGAGTGTGTGTGTGAACATGAGCAGAGTGAAGTGAGTGTTAGGAGAAATTCCGTATATTTGAAAGGCTTGTTACTTAGTCCTAAGCTTCATTTTAACAGATCTTCAACTCCCAACTTTTTAGAATGAATTATTTTTTTTAGATGTATTTTGCTTGATGATATAGTTAATCTTGATGTTGACTAGGGCCAACTTCTCACTTAAAAAAAAATTGTTTAAAAAAGTTATAATTTTCATGTTTTGGATTTTGTATTACTGGCCCTGTGATTATTTTAATGAAGACTTTACATGCATATTTGTTGTAGTTCAAAATGACTTGGCTTTTTTAGTGGCATATTTCATCTGAGCTGCTTACCATCAGCCTTCTAACAGATAGCATCAGCAAGTTCAGTGGTTAAGTCATTACTGCATTGTAGATCTATCATCTTCAGCTGTAGGAGGATTTGATTCTTGTTTGCTATGACTGTTGTGGAATGTGGTTCCTGTCCATTCTTAAAAAATAAAGCTGTTCTTTGTTCTCCTCTTTAGGGTTCTGACAGAACTGATGGCGGGGACCATCCTGTGTCAGAAGACCTGTTTGCTGTCCATGACTTCGAAATCAAAATAGATCTGGATGTTCCCTCGGGTAAGATTCTAGCTTAAATTTTCTTTGGGGTATTTTTTTTTTTGGGGGGGGGGGGGGGGGAGCAGCTTTATGGCTTTTTTTTTCTTCTCAAATTGTGAACCTTTACAAACTAGTGCAACCATTGCTATGAAATAAATCAGCTTTGTAATCCTGAGCATAATCTCTTCCAGCTGTTTTTTTCTGTACTTTATGGAAATATATCAGCTGTAGAGGGTTTTTATAGTTTGAAAATTCTTCACACAAAATCATTTTATTCAAATATGTGAATTTCTTGGTGTTTTTTTGTTTTGTTTGTTTTTAATTTATTAAACATGGCCATGAAAATACATTTTGCAAGGTGGGGTTTGATGTCAGGTAAGTCTTTCTATAGCTTATTTGTATCTTGATTCCAGTAAAAGTTGAGGTTTTTTGTTATTGGGTATTGTTTCAGCAAAATATTCTTTGTAAATGCATCATCAAGGTGAGATAGTCCTTTGGCCAAATGCCTTGAACAATACAAACTGTAAATACATGAGCAGGATAAACTGTTGTTTTACTCACTCTTTTGACAAAATAGTCTCTGTGGATACATCACCAGGGTGACGTTTGGTGTCAGAATAACTCTGAGCAAAATATATTCTAGGCATCGTAACTGGCTTAGTTGTTTTTGTGTGTTTATTTGGACCCCCTTCTATGTGGTGTTTGCACGTTGCGATGTGCACTAAACACTGTTGGCAGTGGCCCAAACCAAGTGTCGTGGTGTGTTTTCAGCCCCCAGTGTGGTGGTCCCCAACTCCTCCTCTGGGGGACCTCGTGATGGCGCCCCTCGCCGCTCCCTCAACCTGGAGGACTACAAGAAGCGGCGAGGCCTCATCTGAACGCGGCCCACCTCACCGCCCTCGGCTCGGCTTGGCTTGGCTCGGCTCGGCTTGGCTCAGCTCAGCTCAGCTCAGCTGTCCACTCTCCATTCGCTTCAGTCGGCGTGGTCACAGGACAATGTTGGTGTTAGTGTATTGATGTAGACTGGCATGACTTTTCTTTTTTTTTTTTTTCGTTTGTCAACAGTGATCAGTTCCCTGATGTGATTGTGTACATAAATGTTATGAAATTACAGGATAGGAAAGTGTGAATTTTGTGACTGGTGTGTGTGTGTGGAAAGATGAAAGATGTATGAAAGGAGGAGTTGATTTGGGGGAGGGGGGGGGTGGAGTTGGCCTTTACACTGTGTAAAATGCATACATTATCATCATCTCGCAAATTGATTTATGCATAAATGTGAAGCAAATTTGAAGACCTTGAAGACCAACAGCAATCTTCCTTTCAAAACAGCCAAAATTAAATCCATGCTCAATAAGATTGAACCAGAGAAGATAAACGAAAGTTAACCTGTTGATCCCACGTAATAGCAGACAACACTACAATGCGTGCTTGCCGTCCAGGATTCTCTCCACAGATAAAAAAAGGGGGGGGGGGGAGATAAGATAAAGTCATGTAAAGATGAGCGTTGTGCACCAAGTTCTGCTGCTTTTTTATATGTTTTAAAGCAACTGAAGACCACATGAAGAATCAAATCTTGGCCAGACATTGTTGGTTCTGTGTAGCTGGCGACAGTGTCACATCTGTCCACTACTACCTGCTAATTCTACTAAAATCAGCAAAAACACTTTTTTTGTTTGTTGTTACTTCAGTAATCTAGTTTCTTATTACTACTTTCACCAGTTACACTACACAGTACTTAAAGCACAGTTTCAACCTTTGGTATGTTTTGAACTCTGATGGACACCAATCCATTCACTGGGGCAATCAATAGATGACACTCAGTAAACATACACAAAATCAGTAAATACCTACATTGGACACTTCGTTTTCTGTTACTCCAGGTTTGTTTTGTCCACACATATGCATTTGAATCTTTTTATTTTTTTGGTGCTCAAAAATGTGTCTGAAGCTTATCATTTGAAAGAACAATTTGGACTATCTTTGATTTTTTTAGATTTTTATCTCATGTTGACGTTTCAGTCATTCAATTTTTCAAGGCCTTGAAAAGGGGTCTCAAAATTCAAGAAGCATGCGTACATTTTCAAACTTTTAGGAAGAGTAGGCCGATAAGAATGGATGACAAAAGGAATCTTTTTTTTAAATCACAAACATCATGGTGTCATATATTTAGACATAATTCCAGAAACTGGATTGTGGCTACTTCAAGGATGGGCAAAAATGGATGTGTAAGAAAAAATCTCACCATTGTTCAAACTCTGGACCTCTGGCCAAGGAACAGCAACAAAAGATAAAAGAGGCCATCTAAATCAGAGCTGATGTTATATCAACAAATATTCATCAGTCGATAACTTCTTGCTCTTCCTTCTCTTCTCTTTACACTCCCAAAGGAGTTCCTGGGACACTGTGCAGAACAGGTGTTCAGCATACTACTCCTCCAGTTATGTCACTTGTATACCCAAGCCTGGATCTGTCACTGGTTCCTCTGTTCATTCTTCAGTGCTGTCAGTTCACTGATACTTTTCTGTTTTTACCTACCCTGACCTTAATTAAGGAGGTAGGTACCTATTTACAGCTGGGTGAACTGGGGGACTGTACTGAAGCCAAGGCGTGCAAATGGTCACCCATGCAACTGGCAACCACACTCTATGCTGCTTAACATTGGCTGGGGAAAAGCGAGTGCTCTGGCCACTGTGCTATCCCGTCCCCAGGGGATTTTACCCTGGAGTTACCATCAGTACTGACTCTACTCCCCCAAGAGTCCTTAGGAGGAGACTATAAACTGAGGTCATTTATTTATTTATTCTTTTATATTGAGGATGATGGAATAATTTTTTAAAATTTATTTATTTATTTATTTATTTATTTATTCTTTTATATCGAGGATAACAGAATAAGCAATCATGTGCTTTTTTTCATCCGGTCCCGTGTGTATGCAGTTTGGTAAATATTGTCATCTGTTCCCACCGGCACACGATGGCCTACTCTTATGAAAAGCGGAACAGGATTTAACGTGTGTGCAAGATGTTCTGCGTGCGTTCGCACACGGGCCTCGGTTTATAGTCTCATCGAAGGACTTTGGGGGAGAGTGGGAGAATAAGCACTCATGTGCTTTTTTACATCCAGTCCCTGTGTGTATGTGCAGTTTTGAAAATTTTGTCATTTGTTCCCACTGGCACACAATGGCCTACTCTTTCAAAAAGTAGAACAGGATTTAACATATGCATAAGATGTTCTGCGCGAGTTCGCATACGGGGCCTCAGTTTATAGACCCATCCGAAGGACTTTTGGGGAGAGTTTACATAAATGTACTTACTGGGATAAATAGTTTGTGTGTGGTTTTTTATTCATTCATGTGCATATGTGTGCATGTTTTAAATTTTTTTTTTAAAGGTGTCTTAACTTGGCATGCAGAAAGTGTGTGTGAGTGTGAATGGCCACAAAACCACAACCGGTGTAGCAGAGGTTTGTCCCAAAGCAATGTAGTAAGCATGGCAGTTAGTAACAACCAATTCAAGTTTGAAATAAAATGAAAGATTGCAAATACCCTTGTGTTTGTGTACTCGTCTCCAGTTTTCACTCACTTTCTGTTTTGTATCGACCTGGTGTGTATGTGTGTAATAAGAGAGCGGCAGTCCGAAAGAAAGGGAAGAGAAAGAGATGAGATAATCATAATCCACTCTTTACTTTTAAACCCCTGTAACCCCGTTCCATTTTGCTGTAATTCTTACTAGCATTTGTTTCATCTGCTTCAGGTGTAGCATGTACCCTTCATACTGCTGTGAAACACTTGGGAACCAAAAGTGTAATAATCGTACAGTTTGCTCACATTTTGTTTCTTCTGTTACAGTGAAATTAGCAGGAAAATAATCTGAACTAAGCTATGAGCACCACCTGAAATAAAATTTGTTGGCTTTTTCGGTTTTTTTGTTCCATACCTAGAGCTTCGAAGTTCACCAATGGTGAGATTTTGCATATACAACCGTTTGTTTACCCATCAATGAGGTTGCCACATTCTGACATCAGGGATTGGGAATTATTTAAAGGTCATGTAAAATCCAAAGGCAGCATCATGGATCAAGTGTCACTTTCCCACTATTGCAAACCATGGCAAACGATAAGTCATTTCACACAGGCAGTCACACATCTGGTGGCCTTTTTTTTCTGTTTTAGAGTCCAGAACAAGTACAGGACCATAAAGGTAAGCAGCACTGCAGAATGGACATGCTTTGCCTTTTCAAGTGTATACCGTCATGCTTCAGCCCTGCAGATCTAAACCAATTAGATTTAAACAAGCGCAGCTCCTATAACAATCTTCAGATTGTAAACAAGACACTGCCAGCTCCTAAAGCATAACAATCTTCAGATAGTAACAAGACACTGCCAGCTCCTAGAGCACTATATCACAATCTTCAGATTGTAACAAGACACTGCCAGCTCCTAAGCAATCCTATAACACAATCTTCAGATTGAACAAGACACTGCCAGCTCCTAAAGCAATCCTATAACAAATCTTCAGATTGCAAACAAGACACTGCCAGCTCCTAAAGCAATCCTATAAGCAATCTTCAGATTGAACAAGACACTGCCAGCTCCTAAAGCAATCCTATAACCAATCTTCAGATTGTAAACAAGACACTGCCAGCTCCTAAAGCAATCCTATAACAATCTTCAGATTGTAACAAGATACAGCCAGCTCCACTACTGAAACATCCTACACTGACAGTGCCCTTGAGGCACAGGTCCCCGCCCCCCCCCCCCCCCCCCCCCTCCACTATCCTGCAGTCCTGTCCTTCCTTGAACACTCTGAGACACCAGATGTGGACCATCCCAGCAGAGCTCCAGGAAAAACTGGGAACTGACGGGGTGACTGCAAACTTAACCATCCAGATCGGACTGAAAATTTAATATGGCCAGAGAATGCAGAAGAAAAAAATCTAAATATGTTCTAACTTGCTGCACAGAACTGAACACACGCACACATATGCACACCACAAAAGAGTACCTTTACAAATCATGTACAGTTACAAACGTCAGTTTTATTTTGTTTCAGTAATTACTAAACTGACATTATGGTACATGTACGTTAAAGTTTAAACAAAACATGCTCAACATCATAACTATTAAAAAGAACCCCCCAAACCCAAAAACAACATTAAAGGTAAATAAATGAATCATCTATGGCTTACCAGTAAGAGAAAACATATTTCCAGTAAAGGGAAAACATATTCAACATTCCAATGATCTATTTTTGAATAAAAAACAAGAACCCCCACTAAAAACAAAAAAAACCCACAAAAATTATAAATGCTTCACCTATGGATTACATTCAACTTTTCAAAGTGATGACTTTCCCTTTCATTAAAGTTTACAATGGTTAAAATTATGTGCAATCCTGGCACAGTTTAATGACAAAAAAGTCCATTATCATAGAACAAATTTCCGAACCACTTAACACAAACATTTTCTTAATGAAGTCTTCCATTACTGTAAAACAAGTTTCTGACTTGCTCACATTAAACTCAACTCTATCTCAACTTAACTCTGTCTCAACTCTCAACTATCTTCATCACCGCTGTCATCCACAGGAGCTTCATGCAGTGCCACCAGAGTTCGCCATCACTTTCTGTCTGTGCTGAATTCTTCTATCACTTTCTGTCTGTGCTGAATTCTTCACCATCTTTCTGTCTGTGCTGAATTTTTCTATCTCTTTCTGTCTGTGCTGAATTCTTCGCCATCTCTTTCTGTCTGTGCTGAAGTCTTCTATCTCTTTCTGTCTGTGCTGAATTCTTCTATCTCTTTCTGTCTGTGCTGAATTCTTCTATCTCTTTCTGTCTGTGCTGAATTCTTCTATCTCTTTCTGTCTGTGCTGAATTCTTCTATCTTTCTGTCTGTGCTGAATTCTTCGCCATCACTTTCTGTCTGTGCTGAATTCTTCGCCATCTCTTTCTGTCTGTGCTGAATTCTTCGCCGTCTCTTTCTGTCTGTGCTGAATTCTTCTATCTCTTTCTGTCTGTGCTGAATTCTTCTATCTCTTTCTGTCTGTGCTGAATTCTTCTATCTCTTTCTGTCTGTGCTGAATTCTTCGCCATCTCTTTCTGTCTGTGCTGAATTCTTCTATCTCTTTCTGTCTGTGCTGAATTCTTCGCCATCACTTTCTGTCTGTGCTGAATTCTTCTATCTCTTTCTGTCTGTGCTGAATTCTTCGCCATCACTTTCTGTCTGTGCTGAATTCTTCTATCTCTTTCTGTCTGTGCTGAATTCTTCTCTTTCTGTCTGTGCTGAATTCTTCTATCTCTTTCTGTCTGTGCTGAATTCTTCTATCTCTTTCTGTCTGTGCTGAATTCTTCGCCATCTCTTTCTGTCTGTGCTGAATTCTATCTCTTTCTGTCTGTGCTGAATTCTTCGCCGTCTCTTTCTGTCTGTGCTGAATTCTTCGCCATCTCTTTCTGTCTGTGCTGAATTCTTCTATCTCTTTCTGTCTGTGCTGAATTCTTTGCCATCTCTTTCTGTCTGTGCTGAATTCTTCTATCTCTTTCTGTCTGTGCTGAATTCTTTGCCATCTCTTTCTGTCTGTGCTGAATTCTTCTATCTCTTTCTGTCTGTGCTGAATTCTTCCATCTCTTTCTGTCTTGCTGAATTCTTCGCATCACTTTCTGTCTGTGCTGAATTCTTGCCATCTCTTTCTGTCTTGCTGAATTCTTCGCCATCTCTTTCTGTCTGTGCTGAATTCTTCCCATCCTTTCTGTCTTGCTGAATTCTTCTATCTCTTCTGTCTCTGCTGAATTCTATCTCTCTTCTGTCTCTGCTGATTCTTTATCTCCTGTAGCCCCCCTACCAGGCTACTGATCTCAGTGATGTTGGTAATGTAGGTTTTGGCATTAGTTTTTTCTTAACAGCAACAAGTTTTCTAAATCTCAACAAATCTAGACAAAATAAACCTGTTTTGTAGAAAACGAGAAGATTAAATCATTTTGTTCAGCTGTAACCAACACAAAGGAAAATAACTTTCTTGCAGTGTGTAATAACAATCCACAAAAATCAAACTACAATCAAAGAGTCTGCTCAATTTGCTTGAATCAGGTAGAAAACCAAAAATAGTGACTGAACTTAGATCTTTGAATGTTTCAAATCAGTCCAGTATTAAACATTTCATTTATAGCCTATGTGATGGAGATTAAAAAGAAATAATCATGTTTATTTGGTTTTTGTTTTTTTACTTAAATATGAATATTAAAACAACATGACAAAAGACAAAAAAAACAACAATCCATACAAACAAGCATGCAAGTCCTAAATCAGTAATGAGTATAAGAAAAAGGACTACAAACAAGGCATGGCACCTCTATATGAATGAATATGTTGCAGAGTTTGAACACAACTAACAGCAGTATGGTACATCAAAACCATCATAAGGCCGACATTCACCAAGGAGAAACAATGGAAACCTCTAGCAAATACTTTTTTCTTGACAAGTATTTCATGTCATATGACCCTGGTCTATTTACAACCCTGCAAAGTTTATCTTCTGATCTGGTGATGCAATGACACAGCTTTCACAAAAGTGGACCCAACAGAAAAACAATCCTATAAAACTGAAAGGGGGGGGGTGCTTATTCCTGTAAAACTACAACTGGCATAGCGACCATGGCAAATAATATGAAAATTTTGACAGAACCAATTACTTTAGGCACTTTTCCTTACTTTCATGTCTGATGGTCTCATAATACCCATCATCATCATCTTTTTTTTTCTTTTTACAGCCAGATACTAGAGAATCAGCAGTTTGATGTTTGTGTTCGTGAGACTGTTTGCGTGCACAATCCTATCAGTATGCAAAAGGAGGAGCAATTTTTGAAGCTATACTTACAATTTTAATGCAAAACCATGCAGGAATATTAACTGTAGATGAATAAAAATCTTATTTAATTTTAGCTGACAGAAAGAAACCCAACTAATCAAGCATACAACAATATGGACTGACAACCACTCACCTTCTATAAAAGAATATTTACAAGAGTCACAATACCAAATAAACTTTAAAAAAAAAAAAAAGAATTAACATCCCCACCCCACGAGTTTCCTGACAAAAAGGGAGAAAATTTACCTTCCTATCTTACCACAGATTCAACAGGGCATGAACACAGCTGGACTATTTACAAGCTGAACTCAGCTATTGCAAGAATCCACAGCATTAACTGCAGAAATACTTTCGCACATCTTGCACTTCCTTCACCACTTACTCCACGCAATCAGCTTACGCATTATACTTCCACACCTGTCACACTGAATTTTACATGACCAGCTTAATTATGTATTACACTGTCACACTGAATTTTACACAATCAATTTATGTATAACACTTCCACACATGTCACACTGAATTTTACACAATCAATTTGTGTATAACACTTCCACACATGTCACACTGAATTTTACACAATAAATTTGTGTATAACACTTCCACACATGTCACACGAATTTTACACAATAAATTGTGTATAACACTTCCACACACGTCACACTGAATTTCACACAATCAATTTGTGTGTATAACACTTTCACCTCAAGTTTTTACATCACGACTCTCAAGCATCCTGAGAAATGAAAACCAAACCACTTCTACAAAGTCATACACTGTTTGTCAGTCACAATCTGTAAGCTGCAACTTTGTCATTGTTGCTGAAATTATATTAGAGTCCCAGCGGAAGTACTCCAATTTAGGGACTGTTTGTAGACAGAAGCCAGTAAGGAGTTCTCCCACTTCAGCGCCTGGGCCACCCCAAAAATAGAACACAAATTCTGTTGAAGCAACGAGAGAGAACGGCCCACGCAAGCACTGCAGTGCAGCACGAGCCGAAGCTCCTATTTCGCAACTTCAACACTATACAAGTCCTATTTAATCTTCGCTAACACGGCTGCCCGCCTGTCTGTGTTCTGGAACAAGGCTCTGATCAGCTGCTTCAGCTCGTTGGGCGGGAACTCTGCCGCCAGAGGGCCCATCCCGTCCGCCCAGCGGTCAGCATCTCCTGCAGGCTGCCGTTCAGCACCAGCTGGATCTCGGAGAACTTGGGGAACTTGGAGACGTGGCGATGCAGATCCACCTGGCCTTGCTGCTGGAGGAGCTCTTGGGGTCCCCTCCCTCCTGCTCCCACAGGAACAGGGTCACTGCCTTGTCCTCCACCATCTTCAACAGCAGGAACAGCTTCCGCGCCGCCTCCGAGGAGATGTCTTCCAGAGAGGTCAGGTGGTCCATGATCTGCTTCAGCAGCGAGTTCAGCAGAATGCCTGCAAATAAAGAACATTTGCTTCAGCAGCGAGTTCAGCAGAATGCCTGCAGAATAAAGAACATTTGCTTCAGCAGCGATTCAGCAGAATGCCTGCAAAATAAAGAACATTTGCTTCAGCAGTGAGTTCAACAGAATGCCTGCAAAATAAGAAACATTTGCTTCAGCAGGGAGTTCAACAGAATGCCTGCAAAATAAAGAATGCGTTATGTCTTGTGTGTTGCTCTGCTTTCCGTCAAGGCAGATTTCTTGGCCTGAAGTGAACTTTGGGTTATTCATCCCATGCAGGGAGAGTGTGTTGCCACAAGAGCAGCACCAACCCAATTTTTTTTCTTTTCCTGTTTACATGATTGTGCATTTGTTTGTTTATCACAGTGGCTTCTTTTCATTGTCGGGGCATGAAAGGACAAATCTGCTCAAAATCTCTGAAAAACAGTTTTTAAAACAACTTTACAAGGAAAAAAATCTATCATGGAGTCCCTTCATCTATCACGCTTTGCAAACTGCAAAGCCATACTTTCTTCTTTTTTCTCAAAGAAAGTCATTTATGACATATCAAGACATTCACACAAAGTCTTGATTCAAGAACTCATTCATCCAGCAAATCACAATGTTCAGCATAGATGTACATCAACTGCTAGCAATTTTGGCAAGTCTCTCTTTCCTTGTTTTTCCTGTTTCTACAGTTAAAAATTCTGCTAATCATGACACCAGGCAGAATCACTGATGGCTATACAGATATTAAGCACATGACATTGCATGTCAAATATATACACAGAACATGTATAGTGCAGATATTGGGAAAATTATCAAAATCACAAAACAAAAAGAGAGATAGCTGACCTAGAAGTTGAGAACAACTATGATATTTTAACTGACTGGAAAAGTTACAGGAGATGGGCGCTGCCCTCAATATGCTGGCCCCTAGAGAAGCTGAGCTCTCTGACACTCCCCTATGACCACATAGGTTATGGGGCACCTTTACCTTTTTTTTCCCTTTTATCCCCACTTAACAAGCAACAATGCCTATACCAAACTGACCAATCAAAAGGCCGGTATTAAAGAGAAGGAAAAGACTGACCAATGGCTTTGCAGTAGACACTGACAGGCAGCACGTCCTGCCAGACTCTCTGAAGATGAGTCAGTTGGTGCAGGGCCTGTTTCAGCGCCTTCTCTGCTGACTCGTAGTTGGACTCCTCGTCCATAGCGGCAAACCCTGGAAAACAACAACAGTACACATAAACATCTACTGACAAACCAGAAACCTTTAAAAATTTTTATTATTATTATTTTTAAAAAAAAATATTCATTTTTTATTTATTCAAAATATTTTTTAAAAACCAGAAACCTAAACCTTGGTATCCAAGTTGAAAGTGAAAGGAGCGTTTCTGTTTTTAAAACATTTGATATACTTTTTTTTTTTTTTAAAGTCGGTGAATAGGACAAGAAAGTCATTCCTGCCGATTATATACTTTTTTTTTTTTAAGTCGGTGAATACAAGAAAGTCATTCCTGTCGGTTAAAGCCCATTGTTCTGCTGCAATAATCAATGAACTACAAACAGCCCAACACTGGACACACCAACGCAGCCCCTTCAAAACATTCACTGCCAGACTCTCAGCTGTCAGTTTCCCCGACTTTCAGCTCCTCTCAGCTGCTAATTAATCCATCCCATCCCAGCCCAGATGGGGCCAGCTGGTACTATTTATAGCAGGAACCGACCACACTTGCACTAGGTAAAAGGAAGGGGCGCACTAAATTTTGCACTCTGGACTGAGTGATGTTGGATTTGTGTGCTGTGGACTCCTACTCATGTGGATGAGACTATAAACCGAGGTCCCGTGTGCGAACGCATGCAGAACATCTTGCGCACACATTAAAATCCCGTTCTGCCTTTCGGAAGAGCAGGCCATCGTGTGCCGGTAAGAGTGGATGACAAAATTATATAAAAAAAACCCAGCATGCACACAGGTGTCGTGTTTAGACACCATCCCTGAGGGGAAAAAAAAAAAATGGGTAGGCGCTGCACTTGTGGCGTCGTGCTCTCCCCGGGAGAGAGAGAGAGAGCAGCCCAAATTTCACGCAGAGAAATCTGCTGTGACATAAAGCGGTATAAATTTTTAAAAAAAAATAAAAATTACCTCCTGCTCCGTGGAGGTACTGCTCCAGGATGGCCTTTTGGGTGTTCATCTGCTCCAGGAAGCAGGAGGTGCCCAGGTTGCGCACCTCCTGGATGAGGTCCACGAAGGAGGCGCACACGTTAGAGGGCAGGCTGTGCTTGAACTGGTGACCCAGCGTCAGCAGGTGGTGAGCCAGGTACATGCAGTTGTTGTGATGCAGCGCTGGGAAGGAATATTAACAAAGACACAATACATCAACCTGGGTTGACAATTTGATGGTTTAAAAAAAAATTTTTTTTACTTATGAATTTATTCATTTATTTTTTTTAAAATTTTGATGTTGTATTCACACACACACACACACACACACACAAAAGAAGAGACAGAAAAATTTTAAGGGGAGTTTACATATCACACCTGCTACACATTTTTATTATTTTTATTTTTATTTTTTTAAAGTGGTATGAAACTGAAATACAACTACCACTTCCACTACCACAAGTATTACAGTCAACAGTAACAACAACAACAAAAAACACCACTACCAACAACACCAATAATGATAATGATGATAATGACAAATGATAATCACTATATAATAATGACAATAATAATGACTTATGATCATCATAATGATGATAATGATGACAATGATGATGTAGTATTCGCACATCCTAAGTCACACCTTGCCTAAAAAAAAAAAATAAATAAATAAAAATTTATAAAAAAAATTTTTTAAAAGGTCACACCTTGCCTAACTTACCTGTGAGCTGGGGAAAGTTGGCCAGACTGTGTGCGTGGTAGGTGGGGAAGACGCTGCAGAAGAGCTCAAAGATGTTGTGCACAGCGTAGAACATCTGCACGGCACACTGGGGAGAGCTGGAGGACGCTTCGCTCAGGGTGGAGTAAGCCAGGTCCAGCAGCTCTTGTATACACACGCTGTTCAGCAACAAACATCCACGCAACTTTTCAATACTGTTGAGGCTTGTAGTGCTCACTGCGCTTGTAAAACTTAAAACTCGGGGACTGGATGTAAAAAAGCACATGAGTGCTTATTCCATTGTCCTCGATATAAAATAAATAAATAAATAAATAAATAAATAAACTGATCTAACTCTAAGTTTTGATGCACTGCACTGAACAGGTTGCAGACTGCATGGTGAATACAAAGGGGTGACGGGATAGCCTAGTGGTCAGAACATTGCGTTCACAATCTGACGGCCCGGGTTCAATTCCTATTCAAAGGGATTTTTACCCCTGGAGTTAACATCAGTGCAGACTCCACTTCCCCTAAAAGTCCTTCAGATGAGACTATAAACCGAGGTCCTCTGTACGAACACACGCAGAAATCTTACGCACACGTTAAAACCTCTTCCGCTTTTCAGAAGAGTTGGCCATTGTGTGCCAGCGGGAACAGATGAAAAATTTTACAAAACTGCATACACACGGGGACTGGATGTAAAAAAAGCAAACGAGTGCTTATTCTCTTATCCTCGATACAAAAGAATAATAATAATAAAAAAATTCTTGTCATCCATGCCACTGGCCAGAACTGGATAAACAATTCACATCTCTCTCTCTCTCTCATGCAGACACTCACACACTCTGACACACTCACTCAAGCGCGCACACACACACTACATACCACCCACCCATACACATTACATACCACCTTCCCACCCATTCACACATACATTCCCCCCCCCCCCCCACACACACACACTACACCACCCACACACACCAGCATCTAACCTGACCTGATTCTGCATGTTGGCATGCGGAATGTGGATTCAGTAGGAGGGGGTCGCCGGCCATCTCCATTTTTCTGGATTTCTCCTTGCTGGGGCCTCCTGCTTTGTCCAATGGGACCAGCTCCCCGGGTGAGGCATCAGATGATATCTGAAAGTACAGTACACATCCTTTATGTTGTGATTTGAATCTCACATAACCATCACCAATTCAAACAGAGCATTCTCACTCTTCCTTGTAAGAAAGGAGCAGCATTACTGACAGTAACAGCCTTTAAAATTAAAATACTGTCCAGTCCAGGTTTATGATTACTTTATTTTATTGAGTTTAAATTCAAACAAAAATCATCTCTTCAAACATTACCTTTCAAAAATCAAATTAAAAAATGTTCACCAGTCATGTTCTTTTTGCGTACTGACACCGAGTGAATTGGCCTGAAAAGACTCAGAGCTGGCATTAACTATGGGAGAAAGAGACCAAACACTGATGGAGCCGATACTTTTTGTTACATGAACCTAGCACAGTACATAAAACCATAACCTTGCACAAATCCTGAACCCTAGTAGCGTGCCCTCACCAGCACTGTGTCGTGGATATCGGTGGTCATCAGCCCCCTAGCTCGCTCCAGAATGCTCTGGCACTTCTTGTTGGCGAAGAGCACGTTGACGTTCTCCACGTAGTCCTGCAGGGTGCGGGAATCCCCGCTGATGAAGCCCACAGCCACCAGCTTCTCCTGAAACCTGGTGGTGACGGCGATCACCTCATGAAAGGTCTCCAGCTCCTTGTTGGTGCTGGGGATGGCGTGGGACAGGCAGTCCTTGACGATGCTGTCCAGCACCTGACCAGCACCAGGCAAAAAGTGTGAGATGATATGTGTTCAAGTCAATTTTCATTGTTTAATTGAGCACACCATTAGCTACAAGCTTGTTGTTGCTATGATTATGAACTGTTTGTTTTCAATGTTTATTCCTAATTCTGAATAAAATCTGTTTAAATCAACAGTACAGAAAAAAAAATCCCAGATAATTATCCAATACTTTCACACATCCCATTACCACACAACAGTATGAACAAAAATACAGGACAGTGAAAAATCACTCAACACCACCATCACCGGCACACAGACACCCGAAGAAGACTCACCTTCTCTCCAATCTCGTCCCCGACCAGGTTCATCAGGGACACCTGGCAGTCCTGGCCGTCCTCCCCCACCTGTCGTGTCACCTGCACGTGCAGCACGCTGTCCTTCAGAAGGTCAAGGACGTTGCCCACGATGGAGAACACATCCAGGCAGTTGGGCAGTTTGCGCTCACTGGCCGCCTTCACTATCACCTGGCAATACACAGATTTATAACCTAAGAAGGAAGGTGGCAGGATGGTTAAGATGTTCACCTGCCTAACGAGTAAACTGGGAGGTTCTGGGTTCCATTCCCAGCCTTGCCCTTTCTTCCAAGTTTGATGAGAAAATCTAACTGAAGGTCAAAAGTCCTTTGAATGAGACTATGAACTGAGGGCCTGTGTGCGAATGCACGCAGAACATTTTGTGCACATGTTAAAAATGTATTCGCCTTTCGGCAGAGTAGGCCGTTTTGTGCCAGAAGCAGTAAATAACTTTTTTTTTTTCAAAAACGCATGCACACACACGTCATGTTTAGATAGATACCTTTCCTGAAGCTCTAGCTAAGGAACAAAGAGAAACCACGGGAGTGACATTAACAGGTGCATAAAATTCATTTCAAGGATAAAGTGTATACATAGAGAAAATAGTAAGACAAGCCTGCTATATATACGTTTATACTCAAGAGCATGAGCAAAAACTTATGTGGGCCCTCCTGCCTCTTCTTCAGTGTGCCTATACCTTTGGCCGCATGCCTGCATAATCATATGAATGTCATGATGCATCAAGCCCCCCCCCAAAATCTTCATACTCCAAGATGTGAGTGCAACGCTGATACCTTTAAGTATTGCAAGCACGTCATACAATTCGATACAATACAACACAACACAAAATAGTATGATACAATACCTGTTTGCCAGTGGCCAAGGGCGTTTCCGTGACGACGACTTTCTGCCAGCAGAGTGTGAGGGCGAAGATGTTCTGCACCAGGTGTTGTCCCAGTGATCGCAGCTTCCCGTCCAGCTGACCCAGCTGCTCCAGTGCTGTCACCATCTGCAGCATTGCTACAGCTTAGCACCATCCACATGTCCAGTGAATCTGTGTATATGTATGTGTGTGGGTGACAGGGAGTATGAGTTTAGGTTGAGAGGGAGTGGGTGAGTGAGGAGAGTGTGTGTGTGTGTTTTGTGTGTGTCTGTGTAAATATATTATTGTTAATTTTATTTCTGAACAGTTGTATGCACATTTGAATGCAAGCGCTTTGATTTGTTTGCTTTACAAGATTCTGAGCGATAAAAATTCCATGTATTATTATTATCATTATTATCATCGTTTGTGTGTGTGAGACAGTGCACATGTGTATGCTTTCCTATACACTGGAGTGGAGGGTGTACATGTCTAAATCTGAATGAGAAATGAGGTAGGTGTCGTTGCTTAGTGAACAGTGAAATACAGAAAAAATGTGAAGCCACATAAGAATCAATCCCTAATGTCAGATTTGTTACATTTAACAGATGCTTCATATTTAAAATCCATCCTTGAAGTCTGAATGCAGCTACCTTTATGGTGGGTAAAAACAGTCGCCTACACAAAATATTATTATTGAGGAAAAAGCAGTGGAGGAAAAACAAGCGCAGGTAACCACAGCGCAGTTAATATCTTATTATTGGTGAACCGCAGACATCTAGCCAAGGAACAAAAACAAACAAACAAAAAACCCTAACAACAACAAAGTTAACAATCTGATAACTACAAAGACAAACATTCAGATACCTCTGACAGTGTTTGCTGCTCTGCAGTGCTGTCAGACTTAGGAAGTCTCAGTTCCCACTGTCGTACATCTTCCTCCTGAGGGGCGCCCTCCTTGGTCTCACTCTTGGCGGCTTTGTTGGCTTTGCTGGCTTTGTCGGCTTTGGCAGGGCCGTCCACGCTGGTCCAGAAGATGGTTTCCTTCCAGGCGTTGTTCAGGTCCTGGATGAGCTTCTGCTTCAGCACTTCCACTTGGATGCGTACCGCCTTCATGATTCTGATCTGAAAATTGTTAGGTTTATTCTATTCATTCTTTTATTTAGAGAATAATGCAATAAGCATTCATGTGCTTTTTTACATCCAGTCCGTGTGTGAATTCAGTTTTGTCATCTGTTCCCACCAGCACACAATAGCTACTACTCTGAAAAGTGAAACAGATTTTAACATGTGTGCAAAATGTTCTGTTTGCATTCGCACACCGGACCTCGGTTTATAGTCTCATCTGAAGGACTTTGGGGGGGGAGTAGAGTCGGCACTGATGTTAACTTCAGAAGAAAAATCCTCTTGAGTGTGCGTGCGTGCATGCGTGTATGCATTTGTATGAGTGAAATTATGATCCTGTCAACACATGCACCTTTCTATCTACACACACAACCACATGCAAACATTATCCAATCTCTTCAGCAAAAGCAATATATCAACTATCAAGCCTTCTCGCTGACCAATCCCCCCCCCCCAATGCTACCTACCTCATCCTCCCGCTCGCACACCGGTTGTTTCAAAGCCTCCTCCAGCCGCATCAAGGAGGCGGAGGCCTCGGAGTATTTTCCCTCGCTGGTTGCCGTGGCGATGTTCTCCATTAGCTGCTGGGCCAGGGTCAGCTTGTCCAGGACCTGCGTCACCATGGTAACCTGCTCCAGCTGTCGCGTCAGGGACTGGAACTCCCCTGTAGAAATGTTCAGCTGCCCTTTGACCTAAAACATTCACATATATATATTTTACCCATTTTTAGCTTGCAGAATTTTTTTTTTTTTAAACATCTAATTTTTTAATAATGTATTATTTTCCAGATAATTTGGGTGTTTGGGGGGGGGGGGGGGGGGGGTCAAGATTCTTTAATGTAATGTTTACGAACGAATGATTCACCAGATTATTTTTAAACAAAAGACACAATACATGAATTACTGTCTGTTGATCTGGGAGTTCACAAAATTTTTGTAGCATTACCATGAAGCAACGAGAATGAAAATTTTGGGAGGGTTTTGAAATGTAATCAAAAACAAATTTTTATGTAATTTTTTAAATAACAAAAACAACATTAAATAGTAATAACAACAATAACAATCATCTAATATATTTTAATATATAAATAAAGTTCTGTTTCAGATTATTTCTGGAATTCCCTTCCCCCCACCCTCCCTTTCCCCAGCCTTTCCTAATTTTTTTTAATGTATGCAAATAGTGAAATACACACACACCACGCACACAACACTACAAAACAGTATTACTGCACTGTCTCTCAGGCGTGACATTTCACCTCATTCTCCACTTTCAGCGACAGTTCCTGCATTTCGTCGAGATGGCCTTGACCTTGTCCGTGAGGGTGGCGGTGACATCGAAGCTGGGTTCGAAGTCGGCGAAGGTGGCGGTGGCGGAGGTGATGGCGGTGTGGAGCTCCTGCTTCAGGTTGTCCATGCGGCGGCCCAGCACACTCAGCTTCTCGTTGATCTCCTCCCGCTCCATTTGACCTGACACCAATTCTACATCAGCCCTTTTTTTTAATAAGGTAAAGGTTGTGTCCTGAACCTAGGAGGTTGTAAGGGAGGTGAGGCGTCAGAGACCTCAGCTTCTCTAGGGGCTAGTATATTGAGGGTGGTGTCCATCTCCTTTTCCTCACTGCTTTACCTTCCCTGACCCTAAAGAGGGCAGGTACCCATTTACGACTGAGTGAACTGGGGGACTGTACTGAAGCCAAGGCGCGCAAACGGTGACCTATCCAACTGGTAACCATCCTCAACCCTGCTTAACTTGACTTGGGGAAAGCGGTGCCTCTGACCACTTATCTATCCCCCCCCCCCCCCCCTGCAAATTTTATACTCAATTATAGTTTCATTACACTGTTGCTGGGAAGGGGGTCAGATGGGTCCTGTTGGCTCAGTAAGGAGATTTGATATGTAATCGGGGGGTTATAGGTTTGAATCTTCCTTGTAGCTTTCATAGTTCAACTATTCAAGTAAGAGTTGGTTTTTTTTTCTCTTCAAAATCATTATTTTGCAGACTCTATCTCTTTCCAGATAAGACTTGGATTTTAAAACTTATTTTATTTAATTTATTTATATCAAGGATAATGGAATAAGCACTCACATGCTTTTTTATGTCCAGTCCCAAGTGTATGCAGTTTTTGTGAATCTGTCATCTGTTCCCACCACGCGGCACACAACGGCCTACTCTTACGAAAAGCAGAACTGGATTTAATATGTGCGCAAGAGTGTGTGGATGCACTGACATGGACAATCCTGCATGCAATAAAAGCCAATATGCATGTTAAATATATTATTCTTACTGTTTAAAGAAAAACCATTGATGATCGAAAAAAAAAAAGACCTTTTTTCTTAAAAAAAACTTTGATGCAATGATGCACGCTAATGTTACACCCTCGCATGGAAACAAAATGTGACCTTCATGGTGGGAATGCAGTCACATCTCAAAACCTCATCAATGCTGAGACTGACTTTTAATTGAAGAACAAATGACAAAGGAGAGATTATCAATGTGTTCCATCTCTAGAACCAAACGCTGGATGCCAAATGTTGCATCCTTGAACAAGCAACCATCAACACTGCAATGGTGCACTGATTCTCCCCCTTTCTAGTTGGTTGCTGGGTGTTAGATATTGAGACATTATTATATAAGGAATGTACACAGATGGTTCAAGTATAGTTAGCAAATATTTATAATATTAAATATTATTATAATGTGTTTAAATTATATATATATATATATATTATAATATATATAATCTTGAAAAAGGTTCATTCTTGAAATCAACTATGTACATTAATAATTTATATTGGGTGGTGTGGGCTGATATAATCATAAAGTTGACAATTCAATTTTTGGTCAATCTTGACTTGCCTGTGTTTTTCAATCCTTATTCTATCTCTATTGACTTGTGAGAATGATTTTCTTCAGAATACAGTGTTGTCCTATGCTAAAGTCAGTAAGGGTATTGTCTTTTGATTTGAAGTTGGAGGTGGCTGTATTAGAAAAAGAATACTAAAAGTCTGAGTAATGCCTTCAATATTACAAGAAGACAACTCTAACATTTTCCATTCAGCACACTGCACAGCATTTAGCATGCCTCCTACGGTCGAGTCCTAGTTCTGCTTCTAGTGTTCATTGATCAATTTGATGCAATGATGGGAGTCCTTTATAGGCATCATCTGATCTTGACACAGAAAACCACAATGAAAAAGTTTCTGTGGAACTATCCATTTTAGGACTGTACCATCAACCTTCAACTGCCAACCAATCAGTCAACCAGCCACCAGCAGGTGCTGGGGCCGATGTTGCGACTGTGGCAATACAATAGTCAATAGACAATCATGTTCCTAGGCCCTACCCTCGACAGGTAGTAGGCCTATGGCAAGATCCAAGACCAGGCATCCGTCGTCTGCTAACATTTAACAATAATGCTCTTCACTCGACTTACGTGGCAGCCCATTTCATCTAATGTTACTCACCAGCTGAAGACAAAACTTCGGCGACAAACGATGCCATTTTTATCTATTATCATGAAATGTCAAAAGATTTAAGAGCCTGTTTGTAAAAATAAAGGAATCACTCATTTGAATGTTCACTCTGCAGTTTTCAACTTTCAAGCGCCAGCACAACTTCCGGTATGATCTTTTACACGAGGAGGTAAGTTTGTTGTTGACAACCGCTAGTCCTGGTAATCCAAAAGCTATGGGTCTGCTCGATTATAATCTGGAAACTGCCCATCAAAATCTGCGCTCCCTCTCCTCTGCTCTGTTACTCTGACATTTAATCTATATTTCTTGCTACTTTTCAGGGAATGTTGTCTTTTTACAACTTTTGAAGACACTCTATACCAACTCTGGGGGGGGGGGGGGTAAAGGGTAAATCTGGTTGTGATCGATTAATCCTTAACAGACAATCAGGGGGATAAACTAGTGGTTCAGATTTGTCGTTGTTGTGATTAGATTAAACGTCCAGGGGATTTCTAATTTAGGGACTGTGTGGCAGAGCGCTGGCTCACGATGTGACAGCTAGGGACGGATAGTAGTGGTCAAACATGCGCTGGCATTTGACGACGGTTCGTCGGTGAGGAATTTCTCCTGAGTTAACATCATGCGACTCCACTCTCCAAAGTCCGGATGGACTTTAACCGGGCCGTGTGCGAACGCACCAGAATTTGCGCAACGTATCTGTTCGCTTTTGTAAAATTTGCACGTGCCGGTGAACAGATGACAATTTACAAAACTGCATTACGACGAGTGGACAATGAAAAAGCACTCATGCTTTCTGTATCTCGATTAAAGAATAATAATAATAACAAAAAAATATAACAGTCGGGATTGAGCCTGGGTTTGAAGTTACCACCGAGTGCCAATTTAAGAGGATTTTCTGATGGAGTTAACATCAGCACTGACTCCGCTCCCCCGAAAATCCTTTGAATGAGACTATAAACCGTGGTTCACGTGTACGAACACTTACAGGAAGTCTTGAATACACTTTAAAACCCGTTCTGCCTTTTGCAAGAGTAGGCTTTTCGTGCTGGAAAAAAAAAAACTGATGAAGAGGGAAAAAACTCCAAACCAAACCAAACACAAAACAAGACAATCAAGAACAAAACAAAAATGTATGCCATTGGTGTCGTTTTAAGACATCATCCCGAAGTGGTCAGCATCCCAACGATGCTGAGGAGGGATAATGCTACGATAGTTATCGCAGTTGCTTATGTCACCTTTGTTTTTGTATAGTATCAAATCAAATCAAATTCTTTTATTTCGAGGTTGAAAGAATTTGATTTGATTTGATTGATAGTATAATGATGTTAGCATCCCTCATGTCTTGTGGTATTCACTTTCAATCCAACAGAGGCAAAGGATTTCACACAGCTCAGTGATCAGTGTCTCTTTGCAGCACTTTAGTGCTTCGGCGGGAATACTGTCTTTTCCAGGTGCCTTGTAAGAGACAAGAGAGTCCAGGACTTTGCCGAGTTCATCTATGGCTGGTTCTCTGTCAAGCTCTTCCAGCTCTGGCAGGCACTCTGTGGCATTCGGGGCTTTTGCCCTTCTGTGATTGAATTTAATGTGTTAAACTCCCTTCACAGATACTCAATGTTGCAACTTAAGTTTTTTCGGATGAGGCTATAAACCGAGGTCCCGAGTGCGAGCGCACGCAGAACATCTTGCGCACGCCTTAAAACCCGTTATGCTTTTGGAAGAGTAGGCCATTGTGTGCTAGTGGGAACAGATGACAAAATTTACAAGACAGCATCCACACAGGAGGGATTAGATGTAAAAAACAACCCCCAAAAAAAAAGACAACCCACTTCAGTGCTTATTCTATTATCCTCAAAATAAAAGAATTAAAAAGAATCAACACTAACTTTCTTTCGTCGGTGAACCAGTCACCCAGTTCGGAACTTCTAACGAGCAAATCAAGTGTAAATCTCTATGGCACACAAAGTCCACGACTCTGTTGTAAACAATATGGCGGCTATGTCTGGTTGATCAAGATCGGCTGGGAAAGACAACACAAACAGCAACAATGTCGGCAAAAACAGAAATTCCCGGCGTAAATAACGCCGTTCAAAAGTTGCAAGAATTGGGTGAGTGCTCTTTAAATTGAAAAAGGACAAAAATGTGTCATCAGATTTCACTGATTCCCAAACCATGGTGCACGTCGATGCAGTTTCAGATCGTACAGCGATAGTGATGCCGAAGGAAGATGAAGTGATCAGATGGGGAATATGCTTGATGCTAATGAATAACTTACGGCCATTTGTGTAGAAAACTTCTCTTTGATTCGTTGATTTCTATCTAGTATTGATGTGTGTGTGTGTGTGTGTGTGTGTGTGTGTGTGTGTGTGTGTGTGTGTGTGTGTGTGTGTTCTGTTTTATTATTATTATTGCTGCTGTTGTTGTTATCATTATAGCAAGTAGCAATTTTTAGTGTAGTAGAAGTAATATTCATAATCTAATGCAATGACCAAGCTCTGTAGTTTATCTGTAAACTGAGTCCGTAAAATTGCAAGATGCTGACTCAGATTCAGTAAAGATTCCAGATATAAAGCCACCAGAAAAAAGTCAATGATACACTCTATGAAAATGCGACCTTGTTTAGTAGGAAAAAAGCATTTGATAAAACACACAGTATCACTGACTTTTTCCCTTTTAAGAGATGAACTTTTTATGAACTGTACACAACAAAATGGTGGCCAATAGATCTTCCTTGATGCATGCAAAACACTAACAGCATAAGATTCAGTAAAAAGTTAGTCAATGGGTGAACCATAAGCATGAAGGTAAAGAAATTTATCAAACAAAGTTAATGATGGGGGTGACAAACAAATTTAATAGTAATAATTAGTTTCAAAATCTGGTCAGCCACAAACTGTACACAGCTTCTTTCCCAACTGAATAAATTAAAATAGGATATGGTTCATAAATTGACTATTGTTAAAATGTTGGTTTATAAAGCTGCTGGTCTTTCAGTTCACTTTTATCTCCTCACTCAAGAGAGGATTTGTGATAAATAGAAAATCTTGCTGCTGCAAATACTGTATTAATACTTCCATTTTGTTTGTCTTGATGTTAAAGAAACAGTTGGTTTTCACATAGTTTCTTTGTCAATTTGCAGAGGACCGAATGAGAAATGATGATTTTGGATTCAAGAATAATGATGTGGACAACATTGACAGTGTCATTGATGCTCTCTATGAACTGGTAAGTATATGATATGGGGAAAAATATTGATAATTGTAAAGGTGGGGGAAAAAAAGCAGCAACATAAATGTAAAGATATGAAAATGAGAGAGAGAGAGAGAGAGAGAGAGAGAGAGAGAGAGAGAGGAGAGAGAGAGAGAGAGAGAGATGTAGTAATTATGTTTGGAAGTTTTTTTAAATATTTGTAATAGGTTTTATCTTAAAGTGTATGACAGCATGAGAGCTCTGGGAATCTTCTTATGTGAAGCACAATTATTGTACATTACAATTGCATAGGAATGCCTGGTCTACAAATGTTTCAGGTGTGAGACATAGCCGTCATTATTGTTTCCATGCGTCATCTGTCTGTATGTTAGTGTTTACAAATTTGTATAAAATTCTTCTTTCTCTTTCATTGTTTATGTCGTTCACTACAAGGTGATTTAGACAATGGTACATTCACGTTAAGATGCACTGAAAAGGGGATGAGGGCAAAAAGTGAAAGGTAAAGAATAATGGATGATGATAGTTTATACAGTTTCATTATAGTAACTGCCTATGTGACTGGCAAATACTTGCTGCAACTGATATTAGGACATGCGACTCGGATCATACAGAACACTTGAAATTTCCGTATTTCCTTAGATCTATCCTTTGCTTTTATACGAGGCAATAGCACAGGGCAATCAAACATTGTATTGTATAAACCAAAGAAATAGATGTTTGTTTTCCTGATTGTGTATGTGCACTTATACCAAATAGCACAACTTTACCTATCATATTCACCAGTAGGGGGCAGGATAGCCAAGTGGTTAGAGCATTGGGCTCATGATTTGGTGACCTAGGATTGAGCCCAAGTTGAAGCAGCCATTGAGACGCCAGTTCAGTGGGGATTTTTCCTCTGTAGTGAACATTACACTGACTTCATATGCAAATGCATAAAGAACATCTTATACACATTTTAAAACCAGTTCAGCCTTTTAGAAGAGTAGGCCATTCATGCTGGTAAGAACTGATGACTAAAAGTTTTGTTTTTTTTAAACTTACACAAAAATGGCATGCACCCTGGTGACATATTGAGACATCATCCCTAAAGTCAGGATGTGGCTACCTTAATGATGGGTAAAAATGGAACACAAAACAAAACAAAACAACAAGAAAAGATATTCACCAAATATTCATTCTGATAATTATGTTAGATGAAGAGATGGGAGGACAACATCAGCGAATGGACATGCCTAGAACTCAACAAAACTCTGAGGGCGGCAGAACAGAGAGAGGAATGGAGGCAACCAGTTGACAAGTCTTTGGGGGTGGCCCCACAGGTCACTAGACTATGGGATAGATAGAGATAGATAGAGATGT
Source organism: Stramonita haemastoma (assembly GCA_030674155.1). Lineage (NCBI taxonomy): Eukaryota > Metazoa > Mollusca > Gastropoda > Neogastropoda > Muricidae > Stramonita > Stramonita haemastoma. The sequence goes on from CM060320.1 coordinate 6,674,136, forward strand.
TAGATGAATATGTTTTATGAATGTTTAAACCTCTTTACTGCGCTGTTGACGAACAGCATTTGTCATAGAAACCATTGCCAGCAATGTTCAGTTGATGATTGCTGTTCGTCATAATTCAACACTCTGTTTCGTCCAGCATGTGCCTGAGCAAACTATGATAGCAGCAAAAGGATTAAAGACAATGGTGGCAGTGTGTGCTGTGCTGTAAAGGGCATGTGTGTTGTGTGTCAGGAAACAGAACGCAAAAAGATGCATGAAGAGCTGGAGAAGGAGACCATTCAGTCCAGCATTCTTCGCCATCAACTGAGAGTTCTGCCTGGCCAGATACGAGATGAAATCATGGGTAGGTTGGAGGAAGTCTCTTTTACCCTAGTGTTCACACACATGCAGGAATGTATACACACACACACACACACACACACAC
>CM060320.1:6679559-6689559 GCA_030674155.1 Stramonita haemastoma
TGTTACTTATAGAACTGGCATTCAACCGAAGCATGGGTCCCTTTGGGTTCTGCTACCTCAGTAGGTAGGATGTTTGCTTCTTGAATCAAGTTCCAGGGGTTCATACCTTATTGGCAGCAGCCAGTTTGTCACAGACTTTTTCTTCAGGGCCAGTGTTTCTACAGATTCCTGTTCCCTCCCAGTCCTTCATATGAGACTTATTTTTCATGTTCCTTGGCCAGAGCTCTACCTGGTTAGTAGGTCCAACCAAGCTGGACAGCTCATTGAGGGAGGGGGCAGATTAAAGATGCATACAGCAACAAAATCCTGGTACATGGTAAGCAGGGATGGTTGAGACAAGAGGTGAAGAAAGAGGATCTTCTATACTTGCTTTTTTTTTTTATCTTGAAGGTCATGAGCAGATGATTTCTACTTAAAACAGTGGTCAGGACTCCCACACATATTGAACTAGAAGTAGGTAGGACCACTCATTTTTTCAGATGTCATAGAATTTGATATTTGTTATCTCAAATGAAAGATAGTAGCAAGATCAAGAAGCATGCAAAATTTCATATCATTATCTTAGACAGTTTTTGAGATATACCACTTTAAAATTTTCAGATGGGATAAAAATGTCAATTCGTTATTTAAAGCCTTATTTGGACATCTCCCTCATGCTTATTATGAACCTGACAGTGCTGAAACTAGTTTTATATTGTTTTATGCTACTTTGAAGAAACAAATATCTAAAAAGCAGAAAAATAAGTCAAAGGAAACAAATGGAATTTTACATCAAAATCAGAGAAAAATTCTAAAAATAGCTCGCGAATTGAGCTGAAAGGGGTACTTTACCCTCCTGTAAAAATCTCAAGAATGCCTAAAAGTGTCTAAGATCTATAATTACAGCTTGTACTTATTACTCAGATGCTATGTATTTTTTTTTAGAAGCTAAAAATCATGTAGAGGCAAACTGCAATCATCCAAAACACCCCTATGACAGCAATTTGTGAAGCATAAAAACCTGTCCAAATAATAACACAAAACCAGCCCGTAGGCATATCATCATACTCAGCTTCTAATTGACTGACAGAAATGGTACACCTATCAAAATGTTTGTCTTTAAACAGTGAGTCTTTTTAAAGGGTATTCAAAGTGATTCTGGTCCCCCCCTCCACTCCTCTTCCCCCCCTCCCCCCCCCCCCCCTCAATAGGCATTATCATCATATCTCAGCTTCTAATTGACTGACAGAAATGGTACACCTATCAAAATATTTGTCTTTAAACAGTGCGTCTTTTTAAAAGGGCATTCCAAGTGATTCTGGTTCCCCCCCCCCCCCCCTCCACTTCTACCCCCCCCCCCCCCCCCCCCCCATAGGCATTAACATCATATCTCGGCTTCTAATTGACTGATAGAAATGGTACACCTATCAAAATATTTGTTCTTTAAACAGTGAGTCTTTTTAAAGGGCATTCCAAGTGATTCTGGTTCCCCCCCCCCCCCCTCCTCCACCCCCCCCCTCCCCCCCCCCCCCCCCCCCCCCCCCCCCCCCCTCAATAGGCATTAACATCATATCTCAGCTTCTAATTGACTGATAGAAATGGAATAAACCTATCAAAATATTTGTCTTTAAACAGTGATCTTTTTAAAGAGCATTCCAAGTTTATTCTGGTCCCCCCCCTCACTCACCCCCCCCCCCCCCCCCACTCAGAGCCCCCCCTCCCCCTTATAGGCATTAACATCATATATGTTTTTAATTGACTGACAAAAATGGTACACCTATCAAAATGTCTGTCTTGAAACAATGCGCATGTCTTTATAAGGCCATTCCAAGTGATTCTGTTTGTTTTTTCCCCTAACACCCCCCCCCCCCCCCCTTTGTCTTGTCAAGCATCTTCTGTACAATATATCATAGGTGTACTCATGTGATCATCTGTGTTCTTTTATTATTTTTTTTTTATAGGTTTCTGGTGAGCTTACATGTTGCATTGTGATGTTGCATGTATCCTTTTTGTGCCCAGTGATTTTAACCTTTGCATAGTTTCTTCCTAAATATATCACAGACCTCCTAGACCTCTGCTGAAATATCTTTCACTGTGTGACATACTGTTGCAATGCCTGTATGATATAGACTTATTAGTGTTGTATTTTTTAACATTTTTCTTGTACAATTAAAAATGCATATTTGGACATTTTTGTGAGTTGCCTAATCGGTGTGTATTCTTAGTGTCTGTACATTTTATTTAAGTGTGCATACATGCAAGTATGAATTGTAGAGGTATGAGTGGTGTGTGGTGTGTGTGTGTGTGTGTGTGTGTGTGTGTGTGTGTGTGGTGTGGTGTGGTGTGTGTGTGTGTGAATCTTATGTGTGTGTGCGTGTGTGTGTGTGTGTGTGTGTGTGTGTGTGTGTGTGTGTGTGTGTGTAATATATATAGTATTTGTGTGTGTGTGACTTTGTGTGACTGTGACTGTGACTCTGTGTGTGTGTGTGTGTGTGTGTGTGTGTGTGTGTGTGTGTGTGTGTGTGTGATAAAAATTAGTATTGAATAGGCTTGTTTGTGCACAATAAAATCATTACAAAGTTTTCAGTTTTTCTTGTGTTTTTTTTCTTTCTAACTACATGTTTGGTGAAACAAAACAACTTAATGAAAAAGAAGTGAAGAAAGTTCATGCACTGTTTAAAATGTGAAACCAACAGAGAGAACAAAGTTTTACTCAATTTGATTAGCACTTGTATGCTCTGATTAAAAAAAAAAAAAGTTTTGCTTTGCATGAATTTAAATGGATGCATTCAGGAGTGATTTCTAATCGTTTAAATCACTATTTCTGTTAAAAATGCGGTCTTACATGCACACAGACACAACAAACGGTAAACAAAATCGGCCAAATCTCTATTAGAAATTAGATCTAGGCAAGAGTTATCATTCTTGCATTTGTTTTCACGATGTTTCGTCGAACATTTCGGCACGATATAACAAAGTACAGATCCTAAGAAAAAAACAAACACTACTAGAAACTATTTAGAATAGAATCATCACCCTCATTTATTGTTATAATAGAAAAATTTCACGCGAGCTCATAAATTCTGAGAGCACCCTTCGATGACCTAGTTCTTCGCTCCCTGCGATCCCAGTCCGGGATAAACTTGCGATCAACGATAAGTTTTTAAATCTAAAATCATCGAGATTCGATAGTAACTACGTACAAAATAAAAGCACAGCATTTACTTCTTTAGATGTGAGTGTAAATGCGCTGTACACATCGAAAATCTCTATCGACGTTCGCAAGTCTGAAGCATCTATGTGTAGACTCGCTAAGGCCGCCATTTTGGTCAGTTAGAAGGGGGGTGCTGTATGCAAATGAGAATCAGACGTCATTTAACGGAAATAACCGATAAACTGAAATGAGGTTTTTGTTCTTGAAAAAACGAGCTTTTTAACGCTGTGTTGGATTTTTTTGTACGATTAATAGGGAAATTTCTACGACTTCCGAAAAATGTAGGGATTTTTTAAACGCATTATACTGTATTAAAAAAAAAACTTCACTAAAGTTTCCTCATATAATCGGTTAGTGGAGAGTTTCTTCTTTCCAATGGTATGCGCTATGAATAGGTTTGTATAGTGAAGGGGTGACAGATCGTGTTGGAAGACGAAGCACGAAAATTCACCGAGTCGCGTTTTCAGCCAGTGAGGCTCCGGTAGCGGGGAGTTTTTAAGTTTATTACCGATATCAAATCATCGCTCGCACTTATCCAGTCATCATTCTTGCAAAATGATATTACAGACGTTAAGTTAATGCATTAAACTTTTTACTAGTATATTTTTTTTTAGCTTTTAGATTTGGATGGAGAAATTTGGGTGCAAAGTTAGATCTAATTTGCCACTTTCCACTACGCTTTACTCATTAGCGGCTGCCGTGGTCCTACCTACTAGAAGACCTTTAAAGATTACAGGTGAATCTTTTCTGGAAAATTTTGTTCCATTTTAGCTTGAAACAAAAATTTGAAGGGTCGCTAGACTCTGCCAATATAAGTATTTAACCCTCTCCCATTTTCTAATGCCGCAGCGGGCTTTTCGGAAAAGGCCCCATTTATTTTATCGTGCCGCAGCATGCCGAGAATCGCTCGCGGCCAGTGGGTATTTTCCATCACGCTGTGAGCATGAACAAGGTCACACACACCATGAGTGACTTTTCCCGCTATAGTAAGGATAGCCCAATGGCTTTTCAGTACTATTTCTGGCACCACACATCCTTCCATTCTCAAGAAATTGGTCAGCGTCTCTCATTTTCATTCACACATTTTCTCATAGTTAAGAATGGCGGCAAAGCACGAAGATAAAATGTGGGAAGATTTTCCAGAGGATGAAATTGACGAAATTATGCGTCAAGTTGAGGAGATTGAAAGACAACAGAATGGAGAATCTGATGTTGAAATTGAAACTGAAGAAGGAAGGGATGAAATAGATGAGGATTATGCAGTAGAAAGTGACCCTGAAGACAACATTCCACTACTAAATTTGCAGACGACGTGGCGCGCGGCGCACACAGCGCTGGCAGTGAAAGATTTTCAGTTGCCTGTAGGCCCTGTACACACACTACCGCTCAGTGCCAAGCCCCTGGATTATTTTTTTCTGTTTGTTTCCCCAACTTTTTTTTGTAGTGCGGCAGATGAGACAAATAAGTATGCTAAACAAAAGATCGCTGCTAGAGGTGTGGCTTCTGATCCTTTGTGGACAGACACAACACCTGAGGAGATCAGGGCTTACCTGTCTATACTGATAATGATGAGAATCAATCGTCTGCCCAGAATACATATGTACTGGTCCACTGACCCCAAGTTTTCTCACTCATGGATCAGTACTGTCATGCCCAAAACAAGATTTTTGAAGCTGAATCAGTATTTTCATTTGAGAGACACAAGTGACACACCTGGACGTGACAGCCCCCAGTACGACCCTCTCTACAAGATCAGGCCCTTTCTCAATGACATCAAAGCCCAGTTCAAGGCACGACGCAATCCATCCCGTGACTTGAGCATCGATGAATCTATGATTGGATTCAAAGGAAGGCTGTTTTTCAAGCAGTACATGCCAGCAAAGCCAACTAAGTGGGGCATCAAGGTGTGGCAAATATGTGAGGCAGACACAGGGTACTGTGTGGACTTTGATGTGTACACAGGTCGACACAGTCGCCAAAATACGGGTGTTACCCTTGGTGAAGAAGTTGTCACCAAACTGGCCTCTGACTACTTCAAACAACATCGGCACCTATATTTTGACCGATTTTTTACGTCTGTACCTTTTCTGAAACACCTGTACTCCCAGGACACCTATGCTTGTGCGACAGTCATGCACAACAGGAGAGGACTGCCAGATGATGTGAAGGGGGCCAAGCTGGCCAACAGAGGAGATCTGCTGCAGAGACAACAAGGCCCACTGATGGTTTCTGTCTACAAAGACAAGCGGCAGATTTTCATGTTGAGTACAAACCAGCCCCAGGTGTGCAGGTGACAGAGGGCAAGGAGACCCCCACAGTCATCACTGCCTACAACAAGAACATGGGCGGTGTGGACAAGTGTGACCAGCACCCGGCCTACTATCCAGTGGGCCATGCTAACAAGAAGTGGTGGAGATACATTTTCAATTCAATGATCAATCTCTGCATTATTCAGGCATTTCTCACCTGGGAGAGGTCACCCCATGATCCACCTGTGAGAAAAAGCTACGACCACCTGTCCTTCCGTTGTGACCTCATCGAACAACTAAGAGGAGGTTTTTCATCCAGAAAAAAGGTGGCTGTGAAACGTAAGGAGACACCAACAGCTCTCATTGCATACCAGAGCATCCACCAACACAAGCTGGTGAAGAAGGAAGGCTGCAAGAGAGTGTGTCGCCAATGTGCCATCGCTGGGCGGCGCACACCCAAAAATGGATCAGTGCAGTCATCCTACATCTGCACTTTCTGCCAAGTGCACTTGTGCCATCAGAAGCGGGATCGAGACTGTTTTAGGGACTACCATGAGCAGAATATGGCAGGACAACCAGCACAAGAGGAGAACACAGAGTGACACCTGTGAGGTGACATGTGACACAGGTGTGACAATGGGCAGTGACACCTGCTGTGTGACACCCATACTACATGTTGATAGTGTATAGTGCGCCACTTGTGCAGTGTAAATATGTACATTTGTGAATAATGTACCGTGTTTGCGTATTTTTTATTTCTCTTTAGTGTGTAGAAAAACTGTACAATCCCAGACAATGGACTTGGTGACAATCTTCATGTGATGTGTATTATTCAATCGGATTACCCTGACGTGGAATCCTACAGAGGGCCTGTAGGTAGGACACTATTTTTTTTCAGTTTTGACTCATACTAGTGCATGATGTGCATGTTAGAGCATATTATTTTACTAACAGCATGAAGTGAACATGTTGTCACCTTGATTTGGTGACAAAAAGGGGGACAGCAACACGACATATATAAGCAGGACTGTCAAATTTTGATGCAAAGTAAACTATGACAACTTATGAACACTCCTGTCAAATTTCAAGACTCTACTATCAGTAGTTTTTATATGGTGGTGTATATTACTAAGGAACTGTGTTTTACTAGAAAAAGATTGAAATTTTCCGAATACTAGGAGGAGTTTCTTGGTCAGAAAAGCGAATGGAAGAGGGTTAAGTAAATAGTGTTTGTGATGATTCAAAATGTATACTGTATAATTTCAGAGTATCCGGCGTTACGAGACTTCCCGGGCCAAGCTGGAGGGAGAGGAAAGGGCCCTGGCTGCCCAGCTGTCCAACCAGCTGAAGATGAACGACCAGATGAGGATCAGAGGGTAGGGCCGCATTCAACAGCTGGAGTGTAGCCTCTCCTTCCTCATTGTTGTGTTCAACTCATTGGAGCCACACTCATGTTTGCTCTATAGCTGTAGTTTCCTGCTTTCCCCCCCCCCCCCCCCCCTTGTTGATGTTCAGTTTTTAAGGAAGCACTTTTGTAGGAGTAGTTTTTCCACAATAAACATTTTGCTTTAATTTGTATCCCCAGCATTCGCATGCACCCACGCATGCAGGCACACACCTACATGCATGCACGCATGCATGCACATACACACACATGCCTGCCTATCTAGTGATGACCCAAACCTCATCATTTTTTAATTGATTAAAAAAAATTTTTTAATTCTTTTTATCGAGGATAATGAAATAAGCACTTGTGTGCTTTTTTACATCCAGTCCCCATATGTATGCAGTTTTGTAAATCTTGTCATCCGTTTCCACCGACACACCATGGCCTACTCTTATGAAATGCTGTGCTGTGTTGCAGGACAGAAATCATGAATGCCCGGATCCAGGAGGAGAGAGACTTCAAGATGAAACAGATGGAGCTTCAGGACACCATCAGACAGGTGAGGGCAGTGGACAGGGGCAGTGGACAGAGGCAGTGGACAGGGGCAGTGGACAGAGGCAGTGGACAGGGGCAGAGGTAGTGGACAGGGGACAGGGGCAGTGGACAGGGGCAGTGGACAGAGGCAGTGGACAGGGGCAGTGGACAGAGGCAGTGGACAGAGGCAGTGGCAGTGGACAGAGGCAGTGGACAGGGGTAGTGGACAGGGGCAGGGACAGGGGCAGAGGCAGTGGACAGAGGCAGTGGACAGGGGCAGTGGCAGTGGACAGAGGCAGTGGACAGGGGTAGTGGACAGGGGCAGTGGACAGAGGCAGTGGACAGGGGCAGTGGCAGTGGACAGAGGCAGTGGACAGGGGTAGTGGACAGGGGCAGTGGACAGAGGCAGTGGACAGGGGCAGTGGACAGAGGCAGTGCAGTAGACAGGGGCAGTGGACAGGGGCAGTGGACAGGGGTAGTGGACAGTGGACAGTGGACAGAGGCAGTGGACAGTGGACAGTGGACAGAGGCAGTGCAGTAGACAGGGGCAGTGGACAGGGGCAGTCGACAGGGGTAGTGGACAGGGGCAGTGGACAGAGGCAGTGGACAGTGGACAGTGGACAGAGCAGTGCAGTAGACAGGGCAGTGGACAGGGCAGTGGACAGGGGTAGTGGACAGGGGCAGTGGACAGGGGTAGTGGACAGGGGCAGTGGACAGAGGCAGTGGACAGAGGCAGTGGACAGAGGCAGTGGACAGCGTGGACAGAGGCAGTGGACAGAGGCAGTGGACAGAGGCAGTGGACAGGGGTAGTGGACAGAGGCAGTGGACAGAGGCAGTGGACAGAGGCAGTGGACAGTGGACAGAGGCAGTGGACAGAGGCAGTGGACAGGGGCAGTGGACAGGGGCAGTGCAGTGGACAGAGGCAGTGGACAGGGGTAGTGGACAGGGGCAGTGGACAGAGGCAGTGGACAGGGGCAGTGGACAGAGGCAGTGCAGTGGACAGGGGCAGTGGACAGGGGCAGTGGACAGAGGCAGTGGACAGGGGCAGTGGATAGGGGCAGTGGACAGAGGCAGTGGACAGAGGCAGTGGACAGGGGCAGTGGACAGGGGCAGTGGACAGAGGCAGTGCAGTGGACAGGGGCAGTGGACAGAGGCAGAGGCAGTGGACAGGGGCAGTGGACAGGGGCAGTGGACAGAGGCAGTGGACAGGGGCAGAGGACAGGGGCAGTGGACAGGGGCAGTGGACAGAGGCAGTGGACAGAGGCAGTGCAGTGGACAGGGGCAGTGGACAGGGGCAGTGGACAGAGGCAGTGGACAGAGGCAGAGGCAGTGGGCAGTGGACAGGGGCAGTGGACAGAGGCAGTGGACAGAGGCAGTGCAGTGGACAGGGGCAGTGGACAGAGGCAGTGGACAGGGGCAGTGGACAGGGGCAGTGGACAGAGGCAGTGCAGTGGACAGGGGCAGTGGACAGGGGCAGTGGACAGAGGCAGTGCAGTGGACAGAGGCAGTGGACAGGGACAGAGGCAGTGGACAGAGGCAGTGGACAGAGGCAGTGGACAGAGGCAGTGGACAGAGGCAGTGGACAGGGGTAGTGGACAGGGGCAGTGGACAGAGGCAGTGGACAGGGGCAGTGGACAGGGGTAGTGGACAGGGGCAGTGGACAGAGGCAGTGGACAGGGGCAGTGGACAGGGGCAGTGGACAGTGGACAGAGGCAGTGGACAGGGGCAGTGGACAGAGGCAGTGGACAGAGGCAGTGGACAGAGGCAGTGGACAGAGGCAGTGCAGTGGACAGGGGCAGTGGACAGGGGCAGTGGACAGAGGCAGTGGACAGAGGCAGTGCAGTGGACAGAGGCAGTGAACAGAGGCAGTGGACAGAGGCAGTGGACAGAGGCAGTGCAGTGGACAGGGGCAGTGGACAGAGGCAGTGGACAGAGGCAGTGGACAGGGGCAGTGGACAGAGGCAGTGCAGTGGACAGAGGCAGTGGACAGAGGCAGTGGACAGAGGCAGTGGACAGGGGTAGTGGACAGAGGCAGTGGACAGAGGCAGTGGACAGAGGCAGTGGACAGGGACAGAGGCAGTGGACAGGGGCAGTGGACAGAGGCAGAGGCAGTGGACAGGGACAGTGGACAGAGGCAGTGGACAAGGGCAGTGGACAGAGGCAGTGGACAGGGGCAGTGGACAGAGGCAGTGCAGTGGACAGAGGCAGTGGACAGAGGCAGTGGACAGGGGCAGTGGACAGAGGCAGTGGACAGAGGCAGTGGACAGAGGCAGTGGACAGAGGCAGTGCAGTGGACAGAGGCAGTGGACAGGGGCAGTGGACAGGGGCAGTGGACAGAGGCAGTGGACAGGGGCAGTGGACAGAGGCAGTGGACAGGGGCAGTGGACAGGGGCAGTGGACAGGGGCAGTGGACAGAGGCAGTGGACAGAGGCAGTGGACAGAGGCAGTGGACAGAGGCAGTGGACAGGGGCAGTGGACAGAGGCAGTGGACAGAGGCAGTGGACAGGGGCAGTGCAGTGGACAGAGGCAGTGGACAGGGGCAGTGGACAGGGGCAGTGGACAGAGGCAGTGGACAGAGGCAGTGGACAGGGGCAGTGGACAGAGGCAGTGGACAGAGGCAGTGGACAGAGGCAGTGC
>CM060320.1:6694559-6699559 GCA_030674155.1 Stramonita haemastoma
CCCAGTTTTTCTGAAGTACCAGTAGCAGAGAGTGTATTGGCGCGACTAATATCTCCCTGGCTGGGTTCCTCTCCTATGTCAGTATGTTAAACTGTTTCTGTATTTCTCTCCCATTCCTCTCTTAGTCACAGTATTTAAACTGTATTTTGTGAATAATATCTACCAACCCAGGTCCTCTTTTAGAATCCTTATGTGTGGCAGAGGGTTAACCCAGGACTATTGGCATTGTCGCTTCTGGTCTTCCTGGTGATATTGGATATGTCTATTTATATCTACATTTATATATCTCTATATACATGTATATCTGGGACTGGTGTGAAGTGGGAGAGGTGGGGGTGGAGGACTAACAGCATGTGACTTAGCTGTGCCAGGTCAGAGGTGGTATTATACTGTGTTGTGTTGTATTTTATTGTGTTGTATTATGTTGTATTGTATTGTATTGCATTGCATTGTATTGTACTGTATTGCATTACATTGTATTGCAAACCATTTTCAGTCACAGCAGATTTATGTACCTAAAATTCAGGCTGCTTTCCTTGGTGGGGGGAGAGCCATATTGCCATCTTTATTTTTTTGTCTTTTTCTTTTCCTTGTCTGCATGTGTATTTGTTTCTCTATGAGAGAAGCTTTATTTTCCTCAGAATTTTGCCATAGGCAACTCTGTCTTTATTGTGGGCTCTTTTACGTGCACTGAATTCGTGTTGCACATGGGACCTTTGTTTATCATCTCACCTCAAAGACTAGCACCCGGATCACCACTTAAGGTCTAATGGATGGAAGGGGGGGGGTAATATCAGGCACAAATGGGGATCAAACCAGCACTGCTTGCTTTTTAGGCTGGTGCATTACCTCTCGAGTGTGGTTACCAAGGGATGGGTGACCGTTTGTGCACCTTGGCTTTAGTACAGCCCCCCAGTTTACCAGCTGTAAATGGGTGCCTGCCCTCTTTAGGGTCAGGGAAGGTTAGAGCAGGAGGGAGAGGAGATGGGTGCCGCCCTCAATATACTGGCCCCAGAGAAGCTGAGGTCACTGATGCCTTGCTTCCCTTCGACTACATAGATTGTGGAACACCTTTATCTTTACCTATTGCCTCTAGACCACCAATCTAGTGATGATTTCAGCGGTTGTGGAAGAATGAACTTGGAGGTGGTGTCTGTGGGTGTGTGTGTGTTCATCGTGGAACTAAAATGGACAACCAAATAACCAGGGAGTCTGCGTTAACAAAACCCCTCATGTCCCATCCCTCCTTTAAAAACTTTTCTTAAATCCTGTTATATTCTTATTAATGTGTGTGTGTGTGTGTGTGTGTGTGTGTGTGTGTGTGTGTGTGTGTGTGTGTGTGTGTGTGTGTGTGTGTGTGTGTGTGTGTGTGTGTAGTTCAAAGTTGTGCTGTATTAAAATGTAGCAAAGTGGAGAGCTACATAGAGGTTTGGAATGAACGGCATGTTATTTGTTAATGGCTTTATCATGGAAGATTTTTGGGCTTATTTGTTTTTGTTTTTGAGGGGGTTTTGTCTCTTGTTTATTTCTAGATGGATCATATAAAAAAAGTGGTGTGTCAAGAAATTCCAAGGAAACCTGAACAAATATCAGTTTATGTTCTTACTGGTGTATGATTGTGTAATACTTGTTTTGTTATGGTTGAAGACAAGTCGCTATAATAATTCACAGATTATTAGTAAAACCCTGTGTTTGTTTTCTGAAGAGATGTCTGTCAGTATGTGTGTGTGTGTGTGTGTGTGTGTGTGTGTGTGTGTGTGTGTGTGTGTGTGTGTGTGTGTGTGTGTGTGTGTGATAGGTGCGTGTGTGCGTGTATACATGTGTGCGTGTGCTCGCACAGTTTCAGGAGGCAATGCAAAATATATAATAAGTGAAAAGATGTGGTATGATTGTGTGTTTTAAGTTGTGTAATATTTCCTTCTGTCGCTGTTGAGAAAATAGGTGTGATATTGTTGTGTGTTTGTAATTTATATATATTTTCTTCTGTCCTGTGTCTTGCAGAGCTGTGCTGGCACAACTGAATAAACAGATAGAGGAATACAGAGAACTGCTCTCTAAGGAAAGGAAGGAAAGGTAAGCTGTTCTGATTTTGTATTTCTTTCATCCTAGCTCTAATGAAGGCTGTTTGCCTAGTTGTAATTGCCCTTCATGGAATGATTCAAGTATTTTTGACTTTGACTTTGTTTTCAATCCCCCAGTTCACCAGCCTGCCCTCTTTAGGGTCAGGGAAGGTAAAGCAGCAAGGGAGAGGAGATGGGCGCCACCCTCAATATGCTGGCCCCAGGAGAAGCTGAGGTTTTGATGTCTCGCTCCCCAACAGCTGCATAGGTTATGGAAACATCTATTCATACACAAGCCAAACCAGAGTCAGTGCAGTCAGTGTCCAGTTATGCACAAGCCAAACCCAGAGCCAGTGCAGTCATGTCCAGTTATGCACAAGCCAAACCCAGAGCCAATGTAGACAATGTCCAGTTAGTCACCAACACAATTACCAGACCAGTGTGTGTGGTCAAATGTCAGTTAGTCACCAACACAAGCCAGACTCACAGTCAGTGTGTGTGGTCAAATGTCCAGTTATGCATCAACACAGTTATCACCCCCACAATTCACAGCCAGTGTGTGTGTGTGTGTGTGTGTGTTGTGTGTGTGTGGTGTGTGTGTGTGTGTGTGTGTGTGTATGTGTTGTGTGTGTATGTGTGTGTGTGTGTATGTGTGTTGGTGTATGTAGTGTGTGTGTGTTATGTGTGTGTAGTGTGTGTGTGTGTGTGTGTGTGTGTAATGTGTGTGTGTGTGTGTGTTGTGTGTGTGTGTATGTGTGTGTGTTGTGTGTGTGTGTGTGTGTGTGTGTGTGTGTGTGTGTGTTCCGTGCTGTGGCCCAGGCTGGAGGTGCAGGCCATGAAGGAGGCGGTGTCCAAAGACCTGGACGACCTGAAGACAGAGAACCAGTACTTCATGTCGGAGATGACCAACGTCGTGCAGGACGGCAAGAAGAAGCACCAGGACCTCTCCAACGAGGTCAGCTGGGCACCTTTGTCTTTCTTTTCTTCTTTCTTTTCTTTTTTTTTCTTTCTTTTCTTTTCTTTCTTTTTTTTTTTTTTTTTTTTTTTTCTCTTGTGTCTCTGTTCTTTCGAGAAGAGTGCAGATTGGTATACCTTCTTCTTTTGTTGAAAGTTCAGACAGCAAATTATTGGTGTGTGTGTCGTGGTGTGTGTGTGTGTGTGTGTGTGGGGTTTGATTTTATTTTATTTATTCTTTTATATCGAGGATAATGGAATAAGCACTCTTGTGCTTTTTTACATCCAGTCCACGTGTGTATGCAGTTTTGTAAATTTTGTCATCTGTTCCCATCGGCACATAATGGCCTACTCTTATGAAAAGCAGAACGGGATTTAACGTGTACACAAGATGTTATGCGTGCGTTCGCACACGGGGCCTCGGTTTATAGTCTCATCCGAAGGAGTTTGGGGGAGAGTGGAGGCAGCACTGATGTTAACTTCAGGTACTGGAATTGTGCTTTGTTTCTTTGTTTGGGGACAGGATAGCTCAGCAATCAGAGCACTCTCTTTCCCCAAGCTGAGGTTAAACAGCATTGAGCATGGTTACCAAGTGGATGGGCGACCATTTGCGGGCCCTGGCCTCAACACAGTCCCCAGTTCACCCAGCTGTAAATGGGTACCTGCCTCTTTAGGGTCAGGGAAGGTAAAGCGGTGAGGGAGAGGAGATGGGTGCCACCCTCAATATAATAATAATAATCATCATCATGGCTTGGCTTCGCAAACGAAGATTAAGGGCACTGTCCACGTCTGGTGCAGGCTTGCTGGTGGCTGTTCAGTCCAATGCGTGACAAACAAACCCGGCCGCAGCGGCTGCAGGGGAAAGTCGATTCTGGGGTTGATGTAGAGGGGACGCGGTTCTTCCTCCTCATTCGCCTCTCCTCAAGGGCCGCTCTGCGATTGTCCTCAAAGGAGGAGACCAACTGATGCACAGTGTGTCGCCAGGCCTGCCGGTCAGCAGCAAGGACTGACCACTGGTTATGGTCTATGAGGCAGGCTGACAGAGGTTTCTTCAGAGAGTCTTTAAATCTCTTCTTTGGTGCGCCTCTGTAGCGGTGTCCGGTGGAAAGTTCACCGTAGAGAACCATCTTCGGTAGGCGATGGTCCTCCATTCTAGAGACATGCCCTGCCCAGTGTAGCTGTGTTTTCAGCAACATGGCCTCAATGCTGGTGATCCCTGCTTGCTCCAGCACCTCAGCATTCGTGGTGAAGTCGCTCCAGTGGATGTCGAGGATGGAGCGGAGACAGCGTTGGTGGAAGCGTTCCAGAATTCACAGGTGGTGTCTGTATGTGACCCATGACTCAGAGCCGTACAGGAGGGTGGTCAGTACCACGGCTCTGTAGACACTGATCTTGGTGTCTTTCTTCAGGTGTTTGTTTTTCCAGACACGGTGGTAGAGTCTGCCAAAAGCACTGTTTGCCTTTGCCAGTCTGTTGTCTACATCTTTATCAATCTTTGCGTCAGAGGAGATTGTGCATCCCAGGTAGGTAAACTGCTGGACTGTCTTCAGTTCTGTCTCACCAATTGTAATGTGAGGTGGGTGGTACGCTACCTGAGGTGCGGGCTGGTAGAGAACCTCTGTCTTCTTCAGGCTGACTTCGAGTCCGAAGAGCTGGGCTGCCTCTGCAAAACAGGATGTTACATGCTGCAGGGCGGTTTCTGTGTGGGCTACAAGGGCAGCATCATCAGCAAAAAGTAGCTCTCGAATTTGTTGCTCCAGGGTTTTGGTGTGGGCCTGAATAATAATGATAATAATAATAATAATAATACATGGAACTTATATAGCGCTATATCTTGTAAAAAAAACCAAACAAATCAAAGCGCTTAAATATGCTGGCCCCTGGAGAAGCTGAGGTCTCTGATGCCTTGCTCCCTAAAACGACCACACAGGTTAATGGGACACCTTTACCTGTACCTTACCTGTACCTTTACCTTTGACCTTGACC
>CM060320.1:6704559-6707059 GCA_030674155.1 Stramonita haemastoma
CTGAAAAACGCAGAGGAGATCTCTGACTTCGATTTAGGGGCTTCGCTGGATGAAATTGACGATGCTATGAAACTTACCCCGGACGAACTTGTAAGGCTACCGGACTCCATGACCAATTTAAAAATTTATTTTATTCTTTTATTTCAAGGATAATGGAATAAGCACCTATGTGCTTTTTTTTTTTACATCCAGTCCCCGTGTGTATGCAGTTTTTGTCAAGTTTGTCATCCGTTCCCACCAGCACACTATGGTCTACTCTTCCAAAAAGTGGAACAGGTTTTAACGTGTACGCAAGACATTCTGCGTGCATTCACACCCGGGATGTCAGTTTATAGTCTCATCTGAAGGACTTTATGGGGAGTGTGGAGTCAGCACTGATGTAAACTCCAGAGGAAAAGTAATTTTTTTTTTTTGCTCATTCATTTGATCTCTTGGTTTCTTTGTGAGTTTCTTGATTTTGTGTATGTAAGGTTGTTATTTGCATGTGTGTGTGTGTGTGTGTGTGTGTGTGTGTGTGTGTGTGTGTGTGTGTGTGTGTGTTGTGTGTATGTGTGTGTGTGTGTGTGTACTGTGTGTGTGTATGTGTGTGTGTGTGTTGTGTGTGTGTGTGTGTGTGTGTGTGTGTGTGTGTGTGTGTGTGTGTGTGTGTGGGAGAGAGAGAGAGAGAGAGAGAGAAGAGAGAGAGAGAGAGAGAGAGAGAGAGCAGGCGGAATGGGCTTTTAATGTATGCACAAGATATCTGAGTGCATTTGCACTTGGGACCTCTGTTTAGTCTAATCTGAAGGACTTTGACATTCAGTTCAATTTTTTCATCAAACTAGTAAGAAACAATGAGGCTGGGAATTGAACACAGACAGAACCTCAGGGTTTACTTGTTTGCCAGGCTAACGTCTTAACCATCCTGCCACCCTTCTTCTTACCCATGTATTCAAAACTGTTTACTTTATCATTTCCATCACTAGTCATTATCTGGATGATGTGTGTACTTATTTGTGTTCACCAACATTGATTATGATGTTATTCATATTTCTTCAGTGATTGTTTCAACTTCCTAATCTGCTTGCTGTGTGACATTGTTTCCCCTTGTAGCGAGCCTTGAAAGAGGCGCTGGAGAAGGGTTGGGGTTTTCGGAAAGCCTTTAGGAAAGTGTCGCTGACCGACGAGCAGAAAGTGAGGGGGATCTGCCATAGAATCCTGTTGAAAGACACTTTTTTGGATTGGTTTCTGTTTTCTGATGATGCATGTGGAGGTTTGGACATATGTGACGCTCCACCACGAAATGAGTCGCTTAGCACCTGACCCACTTTTCCGCTAGCAGCCATTTTAGGCAGGTGGGGATCAGGTTGTTGATTTAGAGATTTTTCATCGATTATAAAATTTAGCCATTATTCTAGAAACCTTGTAGTGAAATATCAGTGCATACTTTTGTTTCCTTTTGCTTTTAAATGTGTTTTTAAAATGCCCAAGCCCTCATTCTGACCACCTATTAGGATGCTAAACTCATCAATTTATCATTTTGACATTTCCTGCAATGTATCATTTCAATTTGTAATAACTTTTGATAGAATTGTTAAATTTCCAATGTGTTTTTTTTGTATTGAGTAGCCTTTTTATCACAGATGAATAACTTGTCAATAAGTAAACTTGGCCTCTGGTGCAATGCGACTCGCTATGTGGTGGAGTGTCACAAATTTCATTTTGCTGTTTCATTGGTTTGCATGTTTCACAGATTTCATTCAGTGGTTGAAGATGGTGTCCAGCAGTGATTTTTGTTGTTGTTTGTTGTTGTTGTTGTTGCTGAGTTTGGTTGTGTGTGTTTCTGATTCTGGGATTACTGTGGTGGTGTAATGTATGTTGGAGTTTTGTGTTTGTTTTTTTGGGATGTCAAAAAGTGCTTGTTTCTGTGCATGTGTGTGTCTGTGTCTGTGTCTGTGTCTGTGTCTGTGTGTATGTTGTTTGTGTGCATGTATGCATTCATGAACACTCGAGCACGCTCCTGAGTATGTATGTCTGAGCATAAAAGCACACATGCATGCACACATGTATGCCCCTGTTTGCAATTTACATGTGTATGTGTTGATAACATGAGATGCATGTGTACTGAAATTCACTGAATCAGTAATGACCATGCACTAATGAACACATTGGAAGACATTGATTTATTTCAGCTCAGTTGTCACATTTTTAAGAATTTTGGACCAGTCACCAAAAAAAAAAAAAATCACTCCTGTTCTCACTTTCTTTCAGAAAGGCTACCAGTTTTGCTTTCCTGTTTTGTTTTGGTTTTTGATTGTTTACAGTTGATTGGGTGTTGTATAATTTTGTGTTCTTCGATTGTTTGGTTTGAATTGATATGATCTAATATCTTTCATATTGCAGCAGGTTGTTGTTTTTTAATATGATAGAATGCTATGTTTTGTTATTTGTGGACTGCTTCCACACAGTGATAAATTAAAATGATGTGATGTTAATCCTGAGGGATTTTTGACAGTGTGTGTGT
>CM060320.1:6712059-6729559 GCA_030674155.1 Stramonita haemastoma
CTTATTGTTTTTTGAAAACTGAACACTGGATGGAAAAGTAAAGGAGTAAAAGCTTGTTTCAAAAGTGCTTAAAGTTTTGAATGAAGAGTTTTGATAAGCACATTTGTAAAAAAGAAAAAAAAAAAAAAAAAAGGAAAATGGTAATGTAGTATTTACATAACTTGTTTCACTTATTGTTATTTTGTTTGGTCCAAATTCATTTTTTTCAGTATTTTAACTTATTTACTGAATTTTTGTGTGTGCTAGTTTTATTTTATTTATTAATAAAAAGGTACTGTTGTCTTCTATCAAAGAACTTAACGTCAATCCTGTGTGCTTCTCTTTTTCACTGTTGTTTCTTCTGTGTGGTAACCTTTCTCCTTCTTTTGGTTACATATTGACTGTAAATCTGTTGTAAATAGAATTCAGGAGGCACTGAATAGCAGTAAATGTGATTAGATACCTAAAAAAAAGGAAAAGAAAAAGCATTGTAAATACTTCTGTAGGATTAATGATGAACAGTACCAAGGAATTTTTTTTCTTTTCTTCCCTCCTGCCTCCCAAAGCTTTTCCATGTCTCTTGGGTCATTCTTCTGTTTGTATCTCCTTATGGAACGGGATAGCTCAATGGTCAGAGCACTTGCTTTCCCCAAGCTAAGGTTAAGCAGCATTGAGCATGGTTACCAAGTGGATGGGTGACTATTTGCGCACCTTGGCTTCAGTACAGTCCCCCAGTCCACCCAGCTGTAAATGGGTACCTGCCCTCTTTAGGGTTAGGGAAGGGCAAACAGAGAGGGAGAGGAGATGGGCACCGCCCTCAATATGCTGGCCCCTAGAGAATCTGAGGTCTCTGATGCCTTGCTCCCCTACGACCACATTGGTTATGAGATACCTTTACCTTTTACCTTTTAAAAATTTTTGATTTGCTGTAAGATTTTGAAAATTTTTTATACTACTCTCTTCCTCAACTTGGCATTGTGACATATCATCACCCCCTCTGTTCCAGTTCTTTGCCTCAAGGGATGAAGCCACAGCAGAGGCCTTTGGTCGCCTCTTGAACCGCACGGAAAAACGGGAGAACAAGATCGACATGATCACCGAACGGCTGAAGGAAGAGTTACAGTTCCTGGCTGGTTTCCTGGACAACATTTCCACACGCCGACCCCAAGGTAATACTGTTGTCTTCATCGATTACCATCACAACCTGTCCACTTTGATGTGTGGGGCATTCTCACTTGACTTTAATGAAGCTCATGCTCCTTGTTTGCCCAGGAACTCATATTTATAACTGACATCTATGCCTACATGGCGTTATATTTCACAACAAAGAAATAAACATAAAAAAATAGATGAAAAATACACTTTCTTTGTCACCACTCTCATTCTGAGTAAAGTTTTGCAACTGGTTGTTGCCAAGCAAAAGGAGAGTGATCTCCATGGAATTTGGAGTTCTTTCTCTTTAACTGTAGTCAAGGAGGCTAGCTTGTTTACTTTTCCGGGTTGTTGGCATATAGAGTGCACATTTAGTCATGGAAAATTTCCAGACAGGGGCAGTCAAGAGGTTAAACCCAAAAAGCTGACAGCACACAAAGGATGGCATCAGAACATGAGTTCTTGGGCAAAAGGAGGGACACCATCTTAAACACACCTTACACAATCATCCTATACATCGCTGTTGATCAAAATAACAGAATCTGGTGTTACCTGGGAAATGGGAAGAAACTTCTCTGAGTTTGTGGAATAACTTGATGGTGTAGGTGCCAGGGTGTGGCAGGTATTTTAAACCCCGGTGGCAGATTTCATCTGGTATTTTGTTTGTAAATGTGTGCACAAGGTGAAAACTTTGTTGCCTATCATATCATTCTTTTGTATTTCTTGAAGATGTTGATGTGAGTTTTAAAAGACAAAAAAAAAAAAAAGACAGGGGATTTTAGAGTATGTTTAAAGTAGTGTTGTATCCTGGCTTTCTTCATAATCTGCTTTGGGTAAGAGTAATTGGCTGTGTGTGTGTGTGTGTGTGTGTGTGTGTGTATGTGTGGTGTGTGTGTGTGTGTGTGTGTGTGTGTGTGGGTGTGTGTATGAGTGTGCACATGCATGCGTGTGTGTGTGCATGCATGTGTGTGTGTTTGTGTGCACATGCACAGATGCACTCACAAACTGTATATGAACTAGGTAGAATTAACAAACACTTGCCTGTAAAATAATAAATATACTGCTTTCATAATAACATTAAATTATTGACTCATAAAAACTGAAAAGAGTTTCATAGCCAAACAGAGGGGCCCATGCACATTCATGTCAGAAGAAATCTTTAGAGAAGGAGAGTGGCTGGATGGGTAAGACGTTCACCTGCCTAACAAGTAAACCATGAGGTTCTGGGTTTGATTCTCAGCCTCGCCCTTTCCTCCCAGTTTGACGAAAAAATCTGACAGAATGTCAAAGTCCTTCTGATGGACTGTAAACCGAGGCCCCATATGTGAACGCATGCAGAACATTTTGCACACACATCAAAAACCGTTCCAGCTTTTGGAAGAGTAGGCCATTGTGTAGCAGTCATATTTATGACAAAAACCCCCAACCACATGCACACAGGTGTCGTGCTTAGACACCATCCCCAAAGTCCGAATGTGGCTACTGAAGTGGTGGATGACAAACAGTTGCATATGCAAAAATCTTGCCATTGGTGAACCTCGGATCTGTAGCTGAAGAACTAAAAAAAAAAAAGAAGAAGAAGAAACTAGAGAGGCCGAAATTATGGAATGATCAGCAGATAACAATCCTCCTCCTCCTCTGCCTTCCTGTATTAACAATCATAACAGCAAATAACGCTCATGCCATGTGTATCTGTGACCTCACCTGTCTTGTTTTCAGGGTCAAGCGCAAAGTCAGGTATAATAACTACTGTTGTTGCATGGTTCGCTTTCTGCTGCGTTTGTAGTTGCCTGTGTAATGTAGTGTAGCCTGGCTTTGGGGGCTTTTACTGTAACCATGTAGCTAATCAGTGTAACTGCTGTTTTTGATGACCTGTTCTTCTTTGATATTGTGTTGTTGATGTAGTTGTTGTGGAGTTTTGTTTGTTTGTTTTGTTTGTTTGTTGGAATGAGAGAGAGAGAGAGGGGAGAGAGAGAGAGAGAGAGAGAGAGAGAGAGAGAGAGAGAGAGAGAGAGAGAGAGAGAGAGAGAGAGAGAGAAGAGAGGGTGTTGTGTGTGTGTGTTGTGTGTGTGTTTGTGTGTGTGTGTGTGTGTGTTAATGTACTCTGTGTGTGTGTGTGTGTGTGTGTGTGTGTGTGTGTGTGTGTGTGTGTGTGTGTGTTGTGTGAGTGTGTGTTGTGTGTGTGTGTGTGTGTGTTGTGTGTGTGTTTCGTGTGTTTCTGTGTGAGACTCTGTGTATGTGTGTGTAGTATGTGTGTGTGTGTTGTGTTTTTAGCATGCATTAGCATGGGCATTTGAATGTATGTATATGTATGCAAATGCAGTTTTCTTTCAATTTTGAGGTGTAGTGTAGTAATTTCTGATATATTGTTTGCAGTGAAAATCTAGCTAGTCTTAAACCAGTATATTGTATGTTATGGTCTTTTGTTGTTTTTTTTTTTTATATATTATCTGCATCGTGAGCAGTTATGTATCTGATTCTGTTTTTTTTTTTTTTTTTCAATTTTGTTCATCATTGTTTCTGTGTGTTTTAGATTGATAGTTTCTATCTTTCTTTCTTCTTAAAAAGTATTGTACTGTAGTTGTATAGCATTGAATTTTAAGGCATTTTACTGTATTGTATTATACTGAAATTTATATGATATTTTATTGCATTTTAGCATATTTCATTGCATCATATTGTGAAAGAGAAGTATTACATTGTACTGTAATTGTATTGTGTTACATTTTTTATGTGTTTTATTGTTTTGTAAAACATATTGTTTGGCACTGTTAGTCATATTTCATTGTGTAGAATTACAATTTAATGACTAGAATTATTTTTTGTCTTGTAGTGTATTGTATTTGTTGTACTGTAATATATTGTACTATGTATTCTTCACTGCTCAAGATTTCATATCTTTATCTTGTTTGGAGTGCATGTGATGAATTTGAAGTACTTTTAGGTTAGTTTTGGTTGCATGTTGATATGTTGTTATTTGTGATTGTAATATGTTCCGCTGATCCCTGCTTCTGTAGCGAATTGTATTTCCTGCTAGCGCTTCTCATGTATACCAGTGAGCTTGTGCAAGTATTCAGCGTTGTAGTGTTCCATCATAGACATTTTACAGTTTATGATAGTCAAAGCCTTTTTTGTTGTGGTGTGCTAGTATTGGAGAACCCACATGGAACATTTTCCAACCCCATTCCTTCGGACATGTTCTGCTTTTTTAATATTTTTTTATACAGATTTTAAGTTTTTATTTATTTTCCTTTGCTCAATTTAAGTGTTCAGTTACCTTTTTTCCCCCCATTTTTTTTTTTTTTAAGATTGGGAACTTTTGTGGGGACGGGATAGCTCAGTGGTCAGAGAACTCGCTTTCCCCAAGCTAAGGTTAAGCAGCATTGAGCGTGGTTACCAGTTGGATGGGTGACCGTTTGCAACCTTGGCTTTAGTACAGTTCCCCAGTTAACCCAGCTATAAATGGGTACCTACCCTCTTTAGGATCAAGAAAGATAAAGCAATGAGAGAGAGAGGAGATGGGCGCCACCCTCAATATGCTGGCCCTTGGAGAAGTGAAGTCTCTGATGCCTTGCTCCCCTACGACCACATAGGCTATGGGATGCCTTTACCTTTATGGGAACATTTGTGCAGTCTTCATTAAAAAAAACAAAAACCCACCCCCTCCCCACAATGAAGGTTTTCCTCTCTCTGTTTGTAAACAGAAAGCTATCTGAAAAAGGTCAAGAAGAAAGTACAAGCATAGTTGAAGCAGTATTATGTCCAAAGTATATCATGTCACTTTCAAACAGTACATCAATCTATTTTTTTGATGACTATGAATTCACCTATTTTTTTGTGATAAATATTTGAACTTGTTGAGATGTAAAGATAAAAGGAGAGGGGAGAAGAGAGAGGGGAGAGGAGAAGAGAGTGAGAGAGTGGAGAGAGAGAGAGAGAGAGGAGAGAGAGAGGAGAGAGAGAGAGAGAGAGAGAGAGAGAGAGAGAGAGAGAGAGAGAGAGAGAGAGAGAAGGGGGGAGGGTGATGGGAGGGACAGAGAGAAAATGCATCATAAGACCATTCTACAAATTCAGCTCTGTAATGTAACCAGACATGAAAACACCATAACCATTTTTACATAAAAAAACAAACAAACTCAAAGTAAACCTCCATTTCCTTTCTTCCCTGATGCACCACCACCACACCACCACCTCTCCTCCTCCCCCACAGAGTCCAAGCCGGAGGGGGAGGGGGAAGGGGAAGGAAGCCTCAGCCCCGGCAAGGTGGTCGAAGCCGTAGCCGCAGCCAATCAGGGGAAGGGCGCAAGTCCCGATCCCTCGGGCACTCGGATGCTGAGCGAGTACGGCAGCAGTCGAAGTCCCCGCAACGCTCGCCGGCAGCACACAGCAAGGAGTCTTCGCAGCTCTCGACAGGGCACAGCTCGAAGTCATCTCTCAACAGTGAGTGTTGGGGGGGGAGGGGGGGGGGGGGGGATGGAGGGTGTGTGTGTGTGTGGGGGGGTGTTATCACAGGTGAATCATCAAGCTTTGTGTGTCATTATGATGGTTATTATAAAAATGGTATCACTGGTGAATCATCAGGCTTTCCTTGTTATTATGATGGTCATTATAAAAATGGTATCACTGGTGAATCATCAAACTTTGTGTGTCATTATGATGGTTATTATAAAAATGATATCACTGGTGAATCATCAGGCTTGTGTCATTATGATGGTTATTATAAAAATGGTATCACTGGTGAATCATCAGGCATTGCTTGTCATTATGATGGTTATTATAAAAATGGTATCACAGGTGCCACTTGTACCACAATTTCATAGACTTCAAAAAGGCCTTTGACAGGGTATGGCATGACGGCCTCTGGCAAGTACTCAGGCACTTCAACATTGACAGCTGCCTAATTGAAGTCATCAAGGCTCTGTACGAGAACGCAAAAAGTGCAGTTTTCATGAACAACCACGTGGGCGAGTTCTTCAAGACCACGGTTGGGGTTCGCCAGGGCTGCCTTCTCTCACCTGTACTCTTCAACCTCTTCCTCGAAAACATCATGACAGAGACACTGCAAAACAACCACACTTCCATCTCCATTGGTGGAAGACCCCTTTGCAACCTCAGATTTGCAGATGACATTGACCTCATGGGCAGCAGCAAACAAGAACTGCAAATCCTCACAGACAATTTAACAGATCGAGCGAGCGCATACGGCATGGAGGTCAGTACAGAGAAATCAAAGATCATGGTCAACAGCGCAAGTAATGACATCACGGAAATAAAGATGAATGGAGAAACACTAGAAGAGGTGAGCCAATTCAAATACTTAGGCTCCATCCTAACAAAAGATGGCACATCAAACAATGAAGTGAAAGCTCGCATTGCAACAGCAACATCTGCTCTAGTCAGACTCGAGAAGATCATCAGAAGCAACAACATCAGCTTCGGCACCAAATACCACCTTTACAAATCCCTCGTGATATCTATCCTCCTATATGGCTGTGAATCATGGACTCTGACAGCAGAGTTAGAGAGGAGAATCCAAGCATTCGAGAACAAGTGCCACAGAAGACTTCTCAAAATATCATACAAAGAACACAAGACCAATAACTATGTGAAAGAAGAAATCAAAAAGCATGTGGGCCCCCAAGAGCCTTTGCTCTCCACCATAAAGAGGAGAAAGCTGATGTGGTTTGGTCACACCACAAGACACAACACCCTAGCAAAAACCATCCTGCAAGGAACAGTCGAGGGCAAGAGAAGAAGAGGCCGCCAAAAGAAATCATGGGTTGACAACATCAAAGACTGGACCGCCCAACCCCTACAACACCTCCTACTAGCCACACAGGATCGTGAAGCATGGAAAAAGATCGCTGTTGCGTCTTCTCTCATGTCCCCCCTACGTCCTTTGGGACTGAGTGAGTGAGTGATCACAGGTGAATCATCAGGCATTGCTTGTCATTATGATGGTTATTATAAAAATGGTATCACAGGTGAATCATCAAGCTTTGTGTGTCATTATGATGGTTATTATAAAAATGGTATCACAGGTGAATCATCAAGCTTTGTGTGTCATTATGATGGTTATTATAAAAATGGTATCACAGGTGAATCATCAGGAATTGATTGTCATTATGATGGTTATTATAAAAATGGTATCACTGGTGAATCATCAAGCTTTGTGTGTCATTATGATGGTTATTATAAAAATGGTATCACTGGTGAATCATCAAGCTTTGTGTGTCATTATGATGGTTATTATAAAAATGGTATCACAGGTGAATCATCAGGAATTGATTGTCATTATGATGGTTATTATAAAAATGGTATCACTGGTGAATCATCAAGCTTTGTGTGTCATTATGATGGTTATTATAAAAATGATATCACTGGTGAATCATCAGACTTGTGTCATTATGATGGTTATTATAAAAATGGTATCACTGGTGAATCATCAAGCTTTGTGTGTCATTATGATGGTTATTATAAAAATGGTATCACGAGTGGGTCATTGTATTATATACCACTTCATGTCATGGCAGATTTCTCTCAGGTAAATTCGGGCTGCTCTCCCTGGGCAGAGCATGTTGCCACAAGTGCATCACCACCCATTTTCTTTCTTTTCCTGTCTGCATCTGTATTTGTTTTTCTATTAGAGTGGCTTTATTCTACAGAATTTTGCCAGGGACAGCTTTCTTAATGCGGTGGGTTCTTTTACGTGTGCTAAATTTGTGTAACACACAGGACCTTGGTTTATGGTCTCATCCAAAAGACTAGCACCTATGCCACCACTCGCAGTGTAGTGGATGGGGGAAAAGGTTCTGGCTCAAACAGGGATAGACCCACCATGTCACACACTTCGGACCTGTACTTTTTGCTTTCTAGGCAGGTGTGCTACCTCTAGACTACCTATCTGCTTTTGCTTTTGGTTAATATGGGAATTATAAAACAATTATCATAAGTGGGTCATAAAGCTTTGCTTGTCATGATGCTTATTATATAAATGTGATCACAAACAAATCATAAGGCTTTCATTGTCATCATTTACAGGGATTTAAAAAACATTATCATAACTGGGTCATGAAGCTTTGCTTGTTGTTACTATCAAGAAAAGTTATTGTGGGAGCCTCCCTCAGTTGTGCTGTGGTGCCTGTGTGTGTGTTTTCAGAATAGCAGCTTGCCCACACCTCGCTCAGCCCTCAAGTCTCCTGGCGGTGCAGAGTGGAGGACAGAAAGTCATCAAAGTCACCACTTTTGGAAACGAGTGAACGCTCTCCACCTTCACTCTCTCACAACACAAATAAACATTCCTTTTTTTTCTTTTTTTTTTCTTCTGCTGCTGTAACTGATCTGCTGATATTTGGCCATGCTCTGTTGGCTTTTGGTCCTAAATGACTGTGGTGAAATGTCATAGTGGGTTGAAGTCAGAAAGATAGGGTTGATCTCCGTCCAGACCTGTTGATTTGATCTACTCTGATTGTTTTTTTTTGTTGTTTTTTAAAGTTCCTGACATGCTGAGACATTTGAAATATTATTTATTATAAATAGTATTGCTACTTGATTGATGTACATTGAAAGGATTTTCTCTGCAGTCAGAAAACAGTTATCTGAATTTGGAAGCTACTGCTCACAAAGTGAATAAAGCTGTGATGTGCAGTATGTGTTTGTCTGAGTGTTTGTCAAGAAATCACGTTGTTGTTGATAAAGAGATATTGCTGTACAGAAAGGCAACTATCAGAGCTACTCAGGATTAAACCTTCTTGGTTTATGTTGGAAGGAACATAAGTATTGCGAAACAAATCATGAGGCAGCACTTGGTGTGCCACTCTCTTTCATCATCACCCATTGGAAAAAACCAACTACTTTCTAAAGAAAACTCCCTTTCATTTTCAATCCTCTTCAACCAAGTTAAAGTGTAGATAATCATATGGGATCAATCATAAAAGTAAAGGTAATGGTGCCCCATAACCTATGTGGTTGTAGGGGAGCAAGACATTCAGAGTCCTGACTTCTCCAGGGGCCAGCATGTTGAGGGTGGCGCCCATCTCCTCTCCCTCGCTGCTCCTCACCAAGAGGACAGTGGAGGAACTACCTTTGCTCCTCCAGACCCGGGGGTTTTGGGGAACCTCTTTCACTGTGGTACTGAAGGTCTGAGACATCAGAAGGTTGGCACACAGTACTACACCTTCTCTACCTGATGCTTTTCTTCAACACATCAGATTCAATCAAGGAGTTCATCAAAAAAAAAAAAAAGAGGGAGTGGGGGGCTGGGAGGGTCAGGATGCATATAGTCTTTCGGATGAAATGATAAACCGAGGTCCCATGTGTTACACATCATTATTTAGCCACGAAAAAGAACCCACAGCAACAAGAGAGTTGTCCCTGGCAAAATTCTGCAGAAAAAAGCCACTCATAAAGGGAAACAAATACAGTTGTAGACAGGAAAAAAAGTCATGGGTGGCGCTGCACTTGTGGCGACGCACTCTCCCCGGGGAGAGCATCCCGAATTTCACGCAGAAAAATCTGTTGTGACATAAGTGTAGTAATAATATTGTCATGTATAGATCCACTTGACCTGCAGACGCTTCCTACAATTCACTTAACACAATCTACAGCCTGCACTGTATTTGTGTACAACTTTTAGGATTAGAGATATCTTGTTATTCTATGCACAGTTTCTCTGATGTTACAAATTTAATTACAAACGCACAGCACGCCAAGCACCGCGCACTCACTCACTCATCACGCACGCACCACACACGCACACACACACACACACACACACACACACACAAATCTCTCTCTCTCTCTCTCTCTCTCTCTCTCTCTCTCTCTCTCTCTCTCTCTCTCTCTCTCTCTCTTCTCTCCTCTCAACTAATTAGCTTAACTTAGCTTGGGTAAACATCATCATGTTTGGGCCAATGAGGCTCTTTTGTAAATAGAGTTCTCCCCCCTTTTGTAATATACATTTGCTGTTGTTTTTTGTTTGTTTTTGTTGTTGTAGTTGTTTTTTTTTTGGTTGGGTTGTTTTTTTGGGGGGAGGGTTTGCTGTTTTTTGCTTTGTTGTTTCTGCTTTTCATTTTAGATTTCTGTTTTACTTCATTCATTCTTTTTTTTTTCGGGTCCAGTTCTTTCTTTTCAGGCAAGCCTACTCAGTTTCTGAAGTTGTATCTTTTTTGCTTTATCTCTTTATTTTCCACAGTGGCTCTTAAAGAGAAGCAGCACATTCTTGAAAGAGCACTCAAAGGAATATTGAAAGACGATCAAAGAAAAACGAAAGAAAAAAAACACACGGTACACAAAAAACAACAACTAATATCAAAGAAACTGCTGAGACAGACGCTGTAAAAAGTCAAGAATTCCTATACACTCATGTGTGCCAGCACTCGCACGCAAGGGGATCACGCGACGCGCCGCGCGCCGCACGCAACGCACACACACACACACCACACAACACCCCAACATTATCCTTCGAAATAAAAGAATAAAAAACAAATAAAACCACAACACACACACACACACACAATAATGGAAAGGTGAGGGCGGTGGGAGGGGAAACAACTGAGCACGAAAAAGTTCTGGACAGAAAGAGTTTTAACTTTCAAAATGCCCAGGAGGAGGAAAACAACAAGAAGAAAGAAATGACACAAAAATTGCGAAGATAAAGAAGGGGAGGGGGTGGGGGAAGAGACTAATGAGTAAAGGCAATATTCTTGTCTATACTGCTTGTGTAATGAAAGTGGTTTCTGAGACATTCGCGATGTAAAACAACAAAACTATCCGGCGCACACGATGGTGAGGTGATGTAGCATGCCACCACCACCACTACTACCATTAGTAACAATTGCAAGAACAATGATAATGATAACAATAATGACAAAAATATGCATGGATGCTATAGACCCCCCTCCCACCCCACCACCCCACACACGCGCGGCGACCACACGCACACATACTCTCTCATCTCTCCTCTCTCTCTCTCTCTCTCTCTCTCTCTCTCTCTCTCCTCTCTCTCTCTCTCTCTCTCTCTCTCTCTCTCTCTCTCTCTCTCTCTCTCTCCCTCCCCCTACTCCCCAACCCAGTTCAGAAATAATATTAATTATGCCCTTTTATGGAAGAAATACTGACAGTGGTGATGGGGTAGGGGGTAGGGGTGGGATGAGGGGGAGGGGTATGGTCAGGTGTTGTCCTATTTTTGTTTTATTATTTGTTTACCCCTACATTCTAGAGCAGCATTCTGAAAAAAAACCCAACCCAAAATAAGCCGAAGACAAGATTTTGTTCAAAACAGGGGGGGAAAGAACCCTAAACCAAACAACAAGCCACCATCCCAGCCCCTGCCCTCCCAACCCCACCAGAAAACAACAACAAAAAAAAACCCAGAAAGGAAAAAAGGACAAAAACAAAACAGGGGTGGGTGGGTGGGTGGTTGGGGGTGGGGACTACGGTTAGATGAAAACAAACCAAAACCGCAGCAAAAGACTTGCACATGTTTTTTTTTCCATCCCCCGTCAACTTTCCTTTTCCTCCATAGTTCTGTTAAATTGTTTGTCTGTTTGTTTCTTTTGCTTGTCTTTTTTATGTGTGTTTATTGTGTTTGTTTGTTTGCCTATCTACATGTATGTATGTATGAATGCATGATGGGGTGGTAATTAGATTACCTCCCATGCGATCAGGGCCCTGTCTCAGCGTCATGTTTCTAAATCAAGACACACCTGCAAATTGTGCGATGCTCTGTTTCCTTGGGTGGTGGTCGAAAAGACTCGTTGCATACACTTCACCATCATAGTAAAAAAAAAAAAAAGAACACCTTTCAAGCAGTTTCTTTATAGAGGCCACATCCTTATTGTGAAACTGTGCCCATCCGAGGTAGGCAACTTCACAGAGATGAAAAGATTGAAGTTCTTCGCTCCCCTGACTGGATCTCGATCAACCGAGTGATAACATATTGTTGTAGTCGGAGAGAAATGGTTAACGCTGTATTTTCGATTTCAAATGGTCGCGTTTGTTTTATTGCATACCCTTGCTTTTCATCTTCCTTTATTTTTTTTGTTTTGCTCGTTAAAAAAACTCTTCCTATATTGTTTGTTCTTACACTATTTTCTTTAATTGTTTGTTGTGTTTGATCTTATTTGTTTGAATGTGTCTTTGTTTGGTTTCTTGTTCCTCTCTGTCCATGATGTAAATAGAAGTTAATTGATAAAAATTAATCTAACGTATCAGCAAAAATATAGAAAATACAATTGGCTCTCTAAGGAAATCAAACAGATAAGCAACAACCGACAAATTCTAAAAAACGAAAAGTATATATGCAATTAACCGGATAAGCGACAACAGACAAACTCTAAAAAAAAGAAAAATATATGCAATTAACCGCAGCGTGATGATGATGTGAATACTTTTGATAATCCACGCGGATGCGCGTGCACACACACACACACACACACACACACACACACACACACACACACACAACAACACACACACACACACACACACACACAACACACACATACACACACACACACATACAACACACACACACACACACACACATACACACACACACACACACACACACACACACACACACACAACACACACACAACACACACACACCACACACACACACATACAACAACACACACATACAACACACACATACAACACACACACACACACACACCACACACACGTTCTTCCCCGACTCCACCCTCTGGTATATTACATTTTAAAATGTGACTTTCATTAAGTTTCTTAGTTCTATGTATGTTTGTATGTTGAATTGCCATCGTTTGCCGGTAGGAGCGGATGACAAAACCATAAAAAGCCAGCATGCACACAGGTGTCGTGTTTAGACACCATCCCTGAGGAAACATCGGGAAGTTGGAGTCCCAGAGCGGCTCGGGGCTGTAGGTATATGGCAACGTTCTGGTGGCTCCTGCGACGGTTCTGGAACCATTCGTATCGGTCATCGCCTTTCCAATGAATCATTCCAGTGCCGTGGAGAGGGGGGTCTGCTGCATGGGTAACAGCTTGCCCTCCATACTAACTTACCCAGGCTTTGCGCTCTAAAGTCTAGAGCGCAACTCCATAGTTCTCCGAGACTGATGGGTGCCTACTGCCATGTATGTATGTATGTATCCATCCATCCATCCATCCATCCATCCATCCATCCATCCATCCATCCATCCATCCATCTGTCTATGCATATGTAAATATGTATCCGTCCGTCCGTCCAATTATTTATCTGTCTGTTTGTCTGTCTGTCTGTCTGTCTGTATCTCCTTTTTCAATTTTCCTTTTTACTTTATTTCTTTCTGGATTTTGATTTTTTCTCGTTTTTTTTTCTTATTTCCGTTTTGTTGTTGTTGTTATTATATATTTCCTTTGTGTTCATTCTTTCGTTCGTTAGGCGTTCTTTCTTTCTTTCTTTTTTCTGTCTTTTCTCTATGTATTTTCTGCCTTGTTGGATTTTGTTCTTTTTTCTCCCTACCTCTTCTCATTTTCATTATGTTTCTTCCTATGGGTCTATGTTCCTACTGCGCTCTTTTATTTGTTTTGTGTTTTGTTTTGTGTTTTTATAATACGAAAAAAAACTGTTTGAGGCATGAGCAGCTGTACATCTTTAAAATCGATAAGTAAGCACAAAAAAGAGATTAGTTTAGGAGAGCCTCTTTTGGTTTCATTATTAGCTTGCACAAAGAGAGAAAAGAAAGGAATAATAAAAAACACAAAAAAAGAAATTAGAAAAGTAAAATAAGATTTTAAAATTAAAATGAAAAGAATGAATGGCAACAAAATAATTATTCGGAAAAGAGAAGTAAAAAAATAAGATGGATAAGATACAAGAAAACGGGACAAAGAAAAATACAACATCAAAAGTAAATATGAAATGGACAAGGATTAAAAACAAATCCACAAAAGGCTACCAGCTCAAAAACTTTCACAAGACTCTCTCTCTCCCCCTCTCTCTCTCTCTCCCTCTCTGTCTCTCTCTGTTCTCTCTGTCTCTCTCTGTCTCTGTTGTGTGTCTTCTGTCTGTCTTTCGTCTGTCTGTTGTTGCTCTGTCTGTCTGTCTGTCTTCTGTCTGTCTTCTCTCTCTCCTCTCTCTCTCTCTCTCTCTCTCTCTCTCTCTCTCTCTCTCTCTCTCTCTCTCTCTCTCTCTCTCTCTCCCTCTCTCCCTCTCTCCCATCCCCCCCCTCTCTCTGAGGTCATTGATTTGGGACGAAGCGAGAATGCGAAGAAGAAGAAGAGAAAAGAAGAAGAAAGAAGAAGAAAAGAAAAAAGAAGAAAAGAAAAAAGAGAAGAAGAAGAAGAAAAGAAAAGAAGAAGAAGCAAAGAAGAATGAAGAAGAAGAAGAAGAAGAAAGAAGAAGAGAAGAATGCAAAGAAGAGAAGAGAGAAGAAATGAAAGAAGAAGAAGAATGCAAAGAAGAAGAAGAGAAGAAGAATGCAAGAAGAAGAAGAAAGAAGAAAATGCAAAGAAGAAGAATGCAAAGAAGAATGCAAAAGAAGAAAGAAGAAGATAGCAAAGAATGCAAAAGAAGAAAGAAGAAGAAGAAGAAGAAAGAAGAAGAAGAGAGAAGAAGAAGAAGAAGAAGAAGAAGAAGAAGAAGAAAGAAGAAGAAGAAGAAAAACCCCAAAAAACTTGTGGACAGAAATATACTGGGAACTAAAGGGATGGGTTATTTCTGTACAGTAACCAGCTGCTCCTATCAATAAAACGGTAATGAATAATCATTGATGAGATATATACAGAACTATACCACATCGTCACTCCACTCTTGGTAGACTAGGAAGGAAGGAAAGGGGATGGATCGGAGGGAAGGAAAGGGAGAAGGAAGGAAGAAGAAATGAAGGGGGGAGGGAGAAAGGCAGAGGGAGAGGAAGGAAGAAGAGAAAGAAGGCAGGAAGGGAAGGAAGGAATAAGGATGGAAGGAAGGAGAAGGACAGGGAAGAAAGGAAGAAAGAAGGGAAGAAGAAAGAAAGGAGGAGGGAGAAAGAAAGGAAGGAAGGAAGAAATGAGGGAAAGAAGTAAGGAAGGATGGAAAAGGGAAGGAAGGAAAGATTGTAGGAAGGAAGAAAGGATGGTAGGAAGGATTGAATGAAGGAAGGAAAGAAGGAAGAAAGAAAAGAGGTAGGAGGGAAGAAAGTAAGAAGGACAGAAAGGAAGGACAGAAGCCAGCCACAGCAAGCAGTTCTGCATAAAACATCGTTACCCCATCTCTTCCCTAAACAGCAACAATGAAAAACAACATCAAATAAGCTAACAAACAAGCTAAACTAGACTCAGTGTAGTAGTAGTAGAAGTATAGTAGTAGTAGTAGTAGTAGTAGTAGAGTAGTAGTAGTAGTAGTAGTAGTAGTAGTAGTAGTAGTAGTAGTAGTAGTAGTAATAGTGGTGTTGTAGTAGTAGTGGTCGTTGTAGTGGTCGTTGTAGTGGTTGTAGTAGTGTAGTAGTAGTAGTAGCAGCAGAGCAGCAGCAGCAGCAGCAGCAGCAGACAGCAGCAGCAGCAGCAGCAGCAGCAGCAGCAGCAGCAGTCATAGGTTAAACACACTTATTCGACAGTAGTATTAGCAGTAACAGTTATGACGGTGTTTGCAAATTGACTTCGTTTTACAGTTTCCATAACTTGCAGGAGAAAGGAGTTATAACCAATTTAACTCTATAAGAAAACAACGCAACAACAGCAGCACAACAGCAACATGAAGAACAACAGCAGCAGCACAGCAACATAAACAACAGCATCAACACACAACACCCACCCACCTACCACCACTATCACCACAACCACCATCACCATTAACAACAACAACAGCAACAGCAGCAGCAGCAGCAGCAGCACCCACCACCCACCACCACCACCACAACAACCAACAACAACAACCAAACATAACAAGCTGTAAAGCGGCGACCCGAACCCCCACCCTTCAGATCACAAATCCAAGTTCTAAGTATGGAGTTATTTTGCCTGCAAAGATATCTTCCTGGTCTCTGCTGTCCTATGTAGCTATACATCATTTTCTTCTTCTTCCTCCTCTTCTTCTTCTTCTTGCTTCCTTTTCTTTGAACACACATACAGACACACCGCTAGACGCCTATGCGTGTTCAGTCTTGAAGCAATCTTCCTCTTTTAGATCTCTGGCCTAATTGGCAGAAAGAGGAACCAAAATAAAAAAAAGAAGAAAGAAAAACAACCCCCAAAACAAAACAAAAAAACCAAAACGAAAAATCCCGCTTCTACACAGATTCATACAAGATAAGAAGATTTCATGATTAAAAAAAAAAAAAAAAGAAAGAAGGTTGATGAATACTGACAAAAATGAAGAAAAAGGAAAAGAAAGAATGAAGAGAAAAGAAAACGAAAAGAGAGAAAGATGTGGAGTACAGGAAAAAGAGTACTTAATCCTGCAGAGAGATCGAACGAGGACAGATTAAAAAAGATTACGGTGGGTCTATTTAATTAAAGCGCGCGTGCGTTGGGAAGAGCGCACTCACGCTTACAGGTAGACAGATGCAGACAGACAGGCACACACACCACAAATTATATATTATGTATTATATATTATGTATTATTATGTATAGTATGTAGATAATGAAAGAGTAAGAGTGTAGATGGAAGTGTGTGATGTTTGTGTTGGTTGTGTTGTGTGTGTTGTAGTTGTGTGTGATGTGTGTTTGTATTGTCTCTGTTGCAGGCCGTGGCTGCGTTCGTGCGGCGTGCGTGCGATGCTGCGTGCGTGCGTGCGGTGCGTGCGTGTTTTGGCGGCGTGCGTGCGTGCGTGCGTGCGTGCGTGCGTGCGTCGTGGCGTGCGTGCTGTATCGTGCCGTTCAGTAGATTTGTTGTAAGTAATATGTATGTAAATTCTAGTATGAGATGTATGTTATGTATGTATGTATGTATGTTTATGTGATAATTATACAACCTAAGAGAGAGAGAGAGAGAGAGAGAGAGAGAGAGAGAGAGAGAGAGAGAGAGAGAGAGAGAGAGAGAGAGGAGAGAGAGAAGAGAGACAGAGAGACAGAGACAGAGACAGAGAGACAGAGAGACAGAGAGAGAATCTTTATTTTCGAAGGGTTACAGATAAGTATTCGCTTAAATTATTTTCCTCCGGCCCTTGCCCTGATTAGGGACTATCAACAAATCAAGAAGGAACGCCTTGCAAAAAGCACAACTATAAGACAACAATCTGACAATCAGTAAGATAAAGGAACCAGTGGTAAGTAAACGAACAGGTCACTGCAGGTACACGTTCTCTGCTTCTGTTAAAAAAAAGAAAGAAAGAAACGCTCACATTTCCTGAGAAAAATAAAATAAAATTGTCAACAGCCTGAAGACATCCAATGCCTTAACGCTCATTTATATAACCTCTGTT
>CM060320.1:6737059-6744559 GCA_030674155.1 Stramonita haemastoma
TCAAACACCAAGAGCAAAAAAGCCATACCAAGCATCAAACAACAGGCGAGAAACAAAACAGAGATACAGTATTAAGGCAATGTTATAAAAAGGCACTCACCCAGAAACGAAAACAAGAAGCGAGACTCAATGACGATTTCGATTTGAATATAAAAAACAACAACAACAACAACAACAACAACAACAAAAAAAGCACAAACAAACAAACAAAGCAAACAAACGACAGCGCAACAACTAAGGATCAAACATGAGAAAATGATGAGGACAGATGGCTGAAAACATCAATCGACCACCATCCACCATCAAACAAGTCCCACAAAACGTAAGACCTTGATATAAGGGGAGAAAGAACAACAACAACAGGTAAGAAATAATACAGAGATACACTACCGAGGCAACGTTACAAAAGGCACCCATTCAGAAACGAAAACATGAAGCAAGAATTAATGATGATTTTGATTTGAATTTAAAAAAAAAGAAATATATATATATATAAATTAGATAAAAAGACAAAACAAAACAAAACAAACAAACAAACAAAAGGAAAAAGAGAGAGAGAGAGAGAGAGAGAGAGAGAGAGAGAGAGAGGAGAGAGAGAGAGAGAGAGAGAGAGAGAGAGAGAGAGAGAGAGAGAGAGAGAGAGAGAGAGAGAGAGAGAGAGAGAGAGAGAGAGAGAGAGAGAGGAGAGAGAGTTAAAACCAGGAAAGTATAATTTCCTCAGC
Source organism: Stramonita haemastoma (assembly GCA_030674155.1). Classification (NCBI taxonomy): domain Eukaryota; kingdom Metazoa; phylum Mollusca; class Gastropoda; order Neogastropoda; family Muricidae; genus Stramonita; species Stramonita haemastoma. Next base: position 6,737,782 of record CM060320.1, read on the forward strand.
TATTTATTTCTGTTTTTTTCAAAGCCTATGGAATATATGTGTGTGCTTTTTTCAGTCTTCTTCTCTTCATTCATTTAATCTTCCACTTTTTATTTCTCTTGATCTGCTTATTTTTTGTTTTTAAAATGGAGGGGGGGGGGGGGGGATGTGGGGATGGGCCATGGGAGGCAGGGGAGCGCGGGGGGTGTCCATCTTTATTACTTATTGTAATTTTTGTCTGCAGCTGCCTTTTTTTTTACCTTTGTTTTTTCCTTTGTATTTTATGTATATTTTTATACTATTTTTCATGGGTGCTGCTTTTCTTTTTGTATTTCTCTTATCTTTTGTTCTCTTCCCTTTGGGTACGTAGACGTAAATGCAGAAGTAGTAACATTACTCATTTGAAGGTGAAAGAAGGCTGCTGCTTTTTGATCCTGTGTATGATTCTGGTGAAGATGACGGTTGCATTCACCAGACTCCTTCACACCATACCCAGTGTATGCCCTCCTGGGAATGCCGGGGGTCTGTCAGTACAAATAGCATCCCAGCCTTCTGGAACGGGGACTAGATAGCTCAGTGGCCAGAGCACTCGCTTTGCCCCAGCTAAGGATAAGCAGCATCGAGCGTGGTTACCACTTGGATGGGTGACCGTTTGCGCACCTTGGTTTCAGCACAGTCCCCCAAGTTTACCCAGCTGTAAATGGGTACCTGCCCTCTTTTGCATCAAGGAAGGTAAAGCATTGAGGGAGAGGAGATGGGCGCCGCCCTCAATATGTTGGCTCCTGGAGAAGCTGAGGTCTCTGACGCTTCGCTCCCATACGAGATACTCTACAGGGCCGATGGTTTTTCGGGGGGATGTCTGTCAAGTCAAGTGAAGTGAAGTCAAATTCTTTAATTTCGAGAATAATGAATAAGCACTCATGTGCTTTTTTGCATCCAGTCCCCGCCCTTATCAGGGATGACATCAATTTAAAAAACACCTCTAACTAAAAGCAATAATAAACCAAAATAACAAAAACAAGACAACAAGAACAGTAACAAACAGAAGACAAGATGCAAGGACTGAGGACAATAATAGAATAACAAAAGGGCAAACACAGAGACCTAAAATGAGAAATAAACAATGCAATGACCATTATGATAGAAAACAATAACAAAACAAAACCAGATAAACCAATAATAAGTAACTAGTAAAGAAAACATAACAAGTAAGCAACTGAAAACATCATCCCACCACCATCTGTTACAAAACTAGTCATATAGATAATAGTATTTTGGCAAAAAGAGGAAAAAAATTCAACCAATATCCTCATTTTGGGGAAATTACTGTAACATAGAAAGTTTTTCAATCGATTTGAGTAAAACCACCACACGCTGACAAGTCATATTTGGTTAACATTTTGCAAAAGATGTACTGTAATTGAAATCATGTCGCTAGAAGCCTGAAGGTTAAAAATAAAATGGAGCATCCCTCCTAGTTCAATTAACCGAATATTATGTAAAAATACGTCCCCTTTCCACACCCCTTCCCCCAAAAACAACATCAAACACCCCCCCCCCTCATCCGCACAAAAAACCCTCATTCATGTATAAAAAGAAGAATCAAAGGAACGTATTTTCTAATGACTCAGCCAATTTACTTACTTCCAGAATTTTTTTTCGTTGGCTTTTGTTTACAAGAGCACGTAACTCGATTTCCGTCATAATCATCCTCTAATCAAAGTGATTGAGCATCTCTGTATCACAGGTTGTCTTTCTTGCAGCCATTTCACCATTTCCCAGAAAGACCCCATTTGTCTGATGAGTTCGATTTCTATTTTTGTTTGCTTGTTCCTTTTTTCTCTAAAAATCCTTTTTTTGAATTGAAATTAAATTTTGTGTGATCTATACCTATCCCCTTGAACAATTTCTTTTTGGCAGTAAATTACCTCTTGACATTTTTCTTTTTTTAAGTTCGGAGTCCTTTAATCTAGGAGACTTGTTTTTTTTTTCCTGTGTAAATTTTTTTTGAAGGTTCTAAATCATTTTTATCATAAAATAGATTGGATGTTGAAACTCATAAGAAAAAAAAGAGAGAAAAGAAACTAAGGAAATGGAGAAAGAGGAAGAAGGAGAAAAAGAAAAAAAGGAACAGAACGGGTGAAGAGGATTGAAAGGTGGAAGAAAAGAAACTTAGTAGGGTATGAAGACAATAAATGAAAGGAAAAAGAGAAGATAAAAACAGAGGCAATCAAAGAAAAGGAAGGACACACACACACACACACACACACACACACACACACACACACACACACACACACACACACACACACACACACACACACACACACACACACACACACACACGCACACAATCAACACACACACACAACATACACACACACTATATATATATATAATATATATATCAATATCAAAATCAATCATCATCATATATATGTATATATTCTTCTTCTTCTCTCCCCCTCTCCCCCCTCTCTCTCAACTTTCACATTATAGCTGTATGCGTATATATATATATATATATATATATATATATATATATATATATATATATATATATATATATATATATATATATATATATATATATATATATATAGTAGGCACCCATCAGTCTCGGAAGACTATGGAGTTGCGCTCTAGTCTTTAAAGCGCAAAGCCTGGGCAAGTATGTATGGAGGGCAAGCTGTTACCCATGCAGCAGACCCCCCCTCTCCACGGCACTGGAATGATCCATTGGAAAGGCAATGACCGATACGAATGGTTCCAGTACCGTCGCAGGAGCCACCAGAACGTTACCATATACCTACAGCCCCGAGCCGCTCTGGGACTCTAACTCCCCGATTTTTCCCAGGGATGGTGTCTAAACACGACACCTGTGTGCATGCTTGTTTGTCATAATTTTGTCATCCGCTCCTACCGGAACACGATGGCCTACTCTTCCGAAAGGTGGAACGGGGTTTTAACGTGTGCGCAAGATGTTCTGCGTGCATTCGCACACGGGGCCTCGGTTTCGAGTCTCATCCGAATGACTTTGACATTCAGTTGGATTTTTTCGTCAAACTGGGAAGAAAGGGCAAGGCTGGGTACGAACCCAGAAACTCACGGTTTACATATTGGCAGGCGAACGTCTTAACCATCCTGCCACCGTCCTTCCTCTCTCTCTCTCTCTCTCTCTCTCTCTCTCTCTCTCTCTCTCTCTCTCTCTCTCTCTCTCTCTCTCTCTCCTCTCTCTCTCTCTCTCTCTCTCTCTCTGTATGTATGTATGTATGTATGTATGTATGCATGCATGCATGCATGCATGTATGTATGTATGTATGTATGTATGTATGTATGTATGTATGTATGTATGTATGTATGTATGTATGTATGTATGTATGTATGTATGTATGTATGTATGTATGTATAAAGGAGGAGAATACAATAGTGGGACAAGAAAAAAAGGAAAGTGAGATAAAAAAAAAAAAAAAAGAGGCTATAATGTGAAAGTTGAGAGAGAGAGAGAGAGAGAGAGAGAGAGAGAGAGAGAGAGAGAGAGAGAGAGAGAGAGAAGAGACAGAGAGAGACAGAGAGAGACAGAGAGAGACAGAGAGAGACAGAGAGAGAGAGAGACAGAGAGAGACAGAGAGAGAGAGAGACAGGGAGACAGAGACAGAGAGACAGAGACAGAGAGACAGAGAGAAGAGAGATAGAGAGAAGAAGAAGAAGAAGAAGAAGAAGAAGAAGAAGAAGAAGAGAAGAAGAAGAAGAAGAAGAAGAAGAAGTAAGAAGAAAATTGCATCTTGTCATTATAGCATACAGTACACCCTTGGTTTATCGTTCCATCCGGAAGAGTTAAAATTTATAATGATGATGATAATATGATAGTAATACAACAACAACGACGACGACGACGACGATGCTGCTGCTGCTGCTGCTGCTGCTGCTGCTGCTGCTGCTGCTGCTGCTACTTACTACTACTACTACTACTACTCGCTGCTGCTGCTGCTGCTGCTGCTGCTACTACTTCTACTAATGATTACCCTTAACAGCGCGATATCTGGTAAAATACAAATCCAAACATTTGCTCTGATATGATTCATACATCCACATCTGACGCAAATAGTATTGATCAACCAGTTCAAGTTTGATCACACATCCTACCCCACACACCGCCCCAACACACACACACACACACACACGCACACACACACACACACACACACACACACACACACACACACACACACACACACACACACACACAGAGGGGGGGGGGGAGGCAAGTAATGCACTTTAGCGCGGTCGGGGAATAAGGGGTGGGTGGCTGTTGAAGTAAAGATAGATATAAGGTGTGTCAACGGGGAAACCTCTTAGGCTGAGAATAAGCGTAGCTGAGGCTGGATTTGAGAGACTGATATAGGCTTTTGGCGAAAGGAGGGAGGACGGTCAATCCAGACGAATGAATGTGAAATAGAGAAGGAACAACGGCCAACAGTGATTGCTTGAAGATGGGCATTTGCAAACCAAAGTATCTGCATCTGAATGGAAGGAAGGAGATGGAATGTACAGGTGTAGACAGTTACAGAAATAGAAGCGTGCAGCTTTGTAGAGACATTGGTAACAGAGGGAACCAGTCTTTGTACTATACTCTTTGTGGGAGAGACAGCCAGTGGAGAGGCTGCAAGAGAGGAGTGGTGTGCTCAGATTTTTCCATTTTCCAGGGCAAGTCGAGCTGCAGAGTTTTTGTATAAAATGCCATGATTTCTCACACAGAAACAAAATGTACCATTCTGACCTTTCCCCCACCTACCTTCTCCTACTCCTTAAAATCCTGTTAAAAATAATGTCTCAATATTCTAAAATACAAGATACCAAACTCCAATCTGAGAGATTTCAAAATACAAAAACTAAGGTCCAAAGTCATGGTTAAAGAAACTCCGCGACTTCCAGGCATGCAAGTTGCCAAGCATTGCTGCTGAAACCCCCAGGCCTGAAAGCCCCAAGGTCATCTGGCTTCAGGTCTTTATCCTGAGGTCTGGATGATTACAACTCATCAAAGAGCAATACCTGACAGTGAATAACCCCTAAGACCCTTTGCTGTAAAAAAAAAACCACACACCCTAAGACCCTATGCTATCACAAACCCCCTAAGACCCTATGCTGTAAAAAAAACAAAACACAAAAAACCAACAACAACAAAAAACCAGCGTCGTGAACGTTATCCATGTGTGAAAACCCACATCCAAAAACTCAAGGACTGAAAACCACAGATCTAAGCTAATTCCAGATCAAGTCAGCCAAATAAAACATGCGCCTCTGATAAAAATCTACACAGACCCAACCCAATGAAGTCAATGGCAACCTGCCAATGCCGCAGCTGATAGCACAATGACATCCATCTCTCAGAATTTAAAACATGACCAACTCGAAAGGTGCATGCTGGGTTATCAAAGAAATTAAGAAAACGTAAAAACTGAAATCACATGTCAATGTTAAAAGCAGACTGAAGCAATCACACTAACAGACAGTGGGTTGTCACAAAAAGTTACTAAAACGTGAGGGGAATTGTGACACAAAATCATCATTTGTAATCAAAAGGAAGGACCCAGGAGAAGCCTATACAGTAAAACATAACTACAACAACAGCAGATTTAAAGTGAAAAAAACAACCTCCCCCAAAAAACAACAACAACAAACAAAGCAAACGCATAAAACCGTTTTCTTCTGAAGCTCTGAAATAGTTAAGGGACGTGCAATGACAAAAATACATTTTTGAACAAGGAACTGTTCACACACACACACACACACACACACACACACACACACAAAGTTCTTTCCCCTTGAAATCAGAACGTCAATAAACCTATCTACATATTTTTCATTCTTTTAACATAACTTTAAAAAGTTTTCCTCTCCTAATGCATTTGTTTATCTAGTTGTTTTTTTCTTCTTTTTCTGAGAATGTTTGTCTGTCTTTCTGTTGATCCACGTCCCCCTGTGATCACAGACATCAAATCAATTTGACAGGTGGCCAGGCAGGCAGAGACAAGATCAAGACAAATCAGCCAACTGTCAAATGCACATTTCTCTTTATTTCCTCTCCTTCCTTTTGGGGGGGCATGGAAGATTCGACATCATTAAAAACAAAAACGAAACTCCTGACTGAACAACATTCATGCACCATTTAACGAGAGATTCTTTTCTTCAGCTTTGACGCAAGTGTACGATTTAAAAGTTCGTCAGTGTTTTGCTGTGACGTCATTCTGGTAAAGTCATCATTTTTTTCTTCCCCCCCCCCCCCCCCCCTTCTCTCTTTAGCTTTAGGCTTCCGCCTTTCTATTCGCTGTGTTTAGCACACATTTTTTCTTCTTGGTCTGGACAGAGCTAGGACCCACCCAGTCTTGTAACACTAGCCTAGTTAATGAACGTCTTGTGTTGAAGACTGGACACTCACTGTCCCCATGGACCAGCAACTGTACTGATATCGTCTTTGCTTGTGTAGAACAGCCTACATACAGATCAAGAAAAAAGTTCAAGTTTATAAAAAAAAAGATTCGCGTCAGAAGAAAACAAAACCTTACCCAGTCTATTTTTATGATTTGCTCAAAATCAAAGCGATAAGATCCCCAAACATGTACAAGGATTCATTCGGTGTTTTATTTTCTCCCAGTTTTTTTTGTTTGCAACATACAGGGATATCAGATATTCTTGTGAATTCAGTTGACACTTTTAAATTCTGAAAAAAATGTCTTGCTGTAAGGTACCACAGCAGGTAGAGTTTCAATCACCGCCGGGACCCTCTGATGAAGGCTCA
>CM060320.1:6752059-6767059 GCA_030674155.1 Stramonita haemastoma
CACACAGACATGTGTCAGCTAGTGAGCAAACAACAGGGGGAGAGAGAGAGAGAGAGAGAGAGAGAAGAGAGAGAGAGAGAGGATGAGAGAGAGAGAGAGAGAGAGAGAGAGAGAGAGAGAGAGACAGACAGACAGACAGACAGACAGACAGACAGACAGACAGACAGACAGACAGACAGACAGACAGACGGACAGACGGACAGACAGACAGACAGACAGACAGAGAAGACTGAAACAAGAGAAGATTAAAAAAAACAAACATGGGTAGCCAGAAATAAAGAACAAAAACAAATAAAGAAAAAGAAAACAAACAAACAAACAGGAGAAAAAAACAGAAAGACAGGAAAAAGGGTCAATAAAGACGTACATGACAATAAGGCCAGTTAAGCCTTTCCCAAGCTGTGATCTGGGATGTGGGCCTAACGAGTCAGCATAGCAACTAAGTAGTAGTCTTCATCATCATCTTTCAGTATACAGAGCTAAGAGAGTATCGATTTGAATTGATAACTGTTCGCTCATTAGGATAACGATATTCACAGACACACACACACACACACACACACACACACACACACACACACACACACACACACACAGAGTGCACGCACACACGCACACGTGCGCACGCACACACATAGTGCACGCACACACGCACGCACGCACGCACAAGCGCGTTCATACACATACACACAAACACTGACCTCAGTTTATAGTCCCATCCAAAGGACTTTGGGGAGAGTGGAATCGGCAATGATGTTAACTCCAGGGGAAAGTATCATCTTGAACGGGATTAGAACCCGGGCCAGGAGATCACGAGCCCAATGCGCAACAACGCTCTAATCACGCTCTCACCACCAGGCTATCCCGTCCCCAGTCAACATGATTTTGTATCTGCTACGGAATGTGACTGGACAACACACAAAGACACCCTTGGCAGTGATCCCCTGCCTGTTATTATAACTCTTCATAGAACAGCTGCTACTTGTGACACCCTTGCAGACAAAACTCCTAAATGTAACCATAAACAAACTGGTTGGGAAAAGTTTAAAAAGCATTCTTGCAGCACACAGTACTGAGAGCTTTAGGACTGATGACAGACTAATTCTTCTTCTTTCTTTCTTTCTTTTATTATTATTATTTTTTTTTTTACTGAAACCATCCTTCAAGCTGCTAGTCTGTCTATCCCTAAAATAAATGCACTGAAAGGAAATGAATATCATGGAAATCTCTGGTGGACACCATCAGCAGTCACACACAAACATTTGATTATAAGATGTACAGAAAATATATAACACCAGAAAATAATGTAGAGCAGAAACAATTAAAACAACAACAAGAGAGCAGCATAGTTCTTGCTGAGGTTAAAATTTTCGCCTTATATATTATATATATATATATTATATATATATATATATTATATATATATATATTATATATATATTATTTTTTATTTTATTTTTTTTTTTTACCGTGTACCAGTGATACCATGAAATATCCAATCAAGAAGATCTAAAGAAAAACACAACAAAACCCCACCAAAAACTAAACCACACACACACACACACACACATACACATACACACACACACACACACACACACACACACACACACACAACAACAACAACAACAACAAAACAGTCTTAAACCATCCCCCACCCCACTCCAAACAAAAGAAAATCCCTCTCTCTTTTATTCGAAAGATTTCACAGAAAGGCCGCAAATAGCCCTCAGATCGAATTTCTGACATCTTCAGGCGTCATTTGTTTCTGTCTATTAAAAGACGGCAGACGCCATTCACACTGTCGACTGGTGAGAGAGAGAGAGAGAGAGAGAGAGAGAGGAGAGAGAGAGAGAGAGAGAGGAGAGAGAGAGAGAGAGAGTTCATCCTCAGGTATTGTTATCTGTGACATATTATCAGCTGTCAAATTTTACGTCACATCTTCATTAGAAAGAGAATGGACAGAGACGAAATGAGCAACGGGAAGTATGAAAATAGCGGAACATTTCCCGAAAAGGTAAATGAATGTCTAAGAAGAGGAAAATGCAAAGAATAATTACATGAACTTGTAGACACGCATGACATGCTGGTATTGCGATAAATAAATAAAAAACAAACCCCAATAAACAAAACAAAACGAAATATAACACAAAGCACCATGTGTTATTAAAATTGTGTGTTTATTTCCTTCCTGTTGTTAATTATTTTATGTCTCCAAATGATTTAGCGTTCTCAAAACTTTCTCATGTTATTATCTAATTTTTGTGTGTGTGAAGAATTTAGAAGAAATCAACATTTGCAGCATCTTTGCGGGTTTACTCATGTTGTTTTATGACGTTTATTTTCTTAGGTCCTGATGACGTTTGTTTTTTTTTCCTTTTCTCACGGTACTATTCCATTCCTTTAAAGAAAAAGATTTTGTCCAATGGCGTGCGGTGTTGTTGTGTTTGAAACCATGTCTGTATTTGCTCGCTTGTATCAGTTTTGACACATGCCTGGTGTTTTTCTAGGGAGACAGTGACAGGTAATTTTCATATAGTAATGATAACAACAACAACGACGACGACGATGATGATGATGATGATGATGATGATGATGATGATGATGATGATGATGATAATAATAATAATAATAATAATAATAATAATAATGGTGATGATAATGACGACAGTAACAAAATGATGATGATGGTAATAACAATAAAATGATGATAACAATAAATAACAACATTAACAATGATGATGATGGTAATGATACTTATACTAATAGTAATAATAGGTAAAGGTAAAAGGTAAAGGTGTCCCATAACCTATGTGGTCGTAGGAAGCGAGGCATCGGAGACCTCAGCTTCTCTAGGGGCCAGTATACTAAAGAGGGCAGGTACCCATTTATAGCTGGGTGGACTGGGGAACTGCACTGAAGCCAAGGCGCCGCAAACAGTCACCCATCCAATTGGTAACCACGCTTGATGATGCTTAACCTTAGCTTGGGGAAAGCGAGTGCTCTGACCACTGAGTTATCCTGCAACCAATGGGATAGAAGGATTGGGTTTGGATTCATCCAGATTTGTGGACGATTTGGATTTGAAATGGCTTTGGGTCCTATGCTCTGAACTGTGGCCTCATACAGTGATGGCGGGATTAGAGGATTTGCATGAACACTTTCAAATTTGGGGTTAAGAGCCTTCGCTTGGAATTTTGAAAACTCTTGGGGTTTTAGCCAATGGTGTAAGGTTTCAGAATTTAGGGCTGTTTTCTTATTTTTTTTTCTTGTTTTGCTTTGCACTACCTTTTGTCCGCAAAGAAGCCACATTTCGACTTCGGGGATGACGTATAAACATGACGTCAGCGTGTATACGCTTTTTTTTTTTTTTTTTTTTTTTTTAACCCAATCTTTCCCTGCCGAGCACTCAATGGCCTGTTCTCCAAAATGCAGAACAGGTTCCGATGTGGTGCACACAATGTTCTGCGTCAGGTTCTCCACACAGAATCTCGGTTTAAAGTTCCCCCAAAAGGCTCTCTGAGGAGTGGAGATGGTACTGATGTTAGGCTACCTCCATGGGGAAAAATCCCCTTGAACTGGCGTGAACTACTGTGGTGGTTCAAACCCCAGGCCTTTGGGGTGACGGCACAAAAGCTCTACCCACTTGGCTACCCTTGGCCCCAAAGGCTGTTGTGTGATCCAGAGAATTTGTTCTAGCAAAAACTGGTGATAGTTATGAAACAATATCTGTTTTTTAAAACTTTGGAAAAAAAACTTATTGATATTTTCGTTTTTTTTTTTATATATAGGCTTTAAACAGTGTACTCAAATTTATTAGGCCTCGTGATTAAAAAAAGAAGAAGAAATCTTGATTACCTTTGTCGTAATTCATAAAAACACATTCAGGTAGGATGTCTACAAATACATAAAAATATCACAAAAATCGTCAAGTAAAACAGAATGTTGGTCTCTCTTTTCTGCTCTCCGTTCTTCTTCTTCTTCCTCTTTCTACGAGATTAAAAATTCCATCGATTCTGCAATACTGAACACACAACACACACACACCACAACACACACACACCACCCCACACACACACACACACACACACACATACACACACACACACACACACACACACACCACACACACACACACAACACACACACACACACACACACACACACACACACACACACCACACACACCACTTCCTTACTGCCTCGAGGCTAGATTACAGGTACTTATCTAAAAGATTTCTTTGTATTTTTTTTTTTTGGTAATGTCTTGAAATCACAAATTTATTTTTGGGGGGATCAATGCGCATGGCCTTGAAAAGGGTTATCTTTGCCCCTCCCCCCCCCCAACCAAATTTGCATCTTTTTTTTTGTCCTCCTTCTTTTTGATTAAGCTGCTTCTGTCGATGTAAGCTTTACGTTCTGTAGATATTCAGAAGCAATGTTGCTCGATATTTCTGAAAGCAGCAGCCTGTGTGATCAGATAGTTAGAAATAACAGGGAGATGTTTTTCGTGTGCTCGTCAGAAGTGTTTTTGTGTTCGATTGAATGTCTTACATGGGATATGCTAGGAAATTTAATGTTTGTAGAGGAAGAGTATGCGTGCAGGCCAAATCATAACGTTGAAACAAGAGGGCCGCATAAGCGCGCGCGCACACACACACACACACACACACAACACACACACACACACACCACAACACACACACACACACAAACACACTACACACAACACATAAAACACACACACACACACCAACACACCACACAACCACACACACTGCACTTTGAATTCTTGTTATGTTTCAGAGGGCCTTTTCTGGATTTGTTTTCATGTTGTCATCTGTGTTGCTTCATGTATATTTTATCTATAACCATACAAAGATCTATCTATCTATCTATCTATCTATTTCTATCCTATTTATCTATCTATCTATCTATCTATCTATCTATTTTTATCTATCTATCTATCTATCTATCTTATCTATCTATCTATCTATCTACCTATTTTATCTATCTATTAAATCTATCTATCGATCTATTTATTTATCTCTCTCTCTCTCTCTCTCTCTCTCTCTCTTTCTCTCTCTCTCTCTCTCTCTCTCTCTCTCTCTCTCTCTTCTTCTATCTCTCTCTCTCTCTCTCTCTCTCTCTCTCTCTCTTTCCTCCCATAATTATATATATTATATACCCCAAAACAAACAACAAAATGCAACACCTAAACCAACCCAAAACAAACGAAAACCTCTGGATGACATCAAAGCTTTGGCAAAACTGCCCAACTAACTCTTCCGTGGGTTTTCCCTGATCTGTTAGGCATCATTTGTTTCTGTCCATTATCAGACAGATGCCATTCACACTGTCGTCTGGTTTATGAAGAGAGAGGGGAGAGAGAGAGAGGAGAGAGAGAGAGGAGAGAGAGAGAGAGGGGAGGGAGAGGAGAGAGGGGAGAGAGAGGGGAGAGAGAGAGAGAGAGAGAGAGGAGTGGGAGAGAGAGGAGAGCGTCACATCTGTCGATTCACATTCCAATTTTACAATCTTTGACAAATCAGCTGTCGAATTCTGTATTTTTAGTTTTCAGGAGAAGGAAAGATCTTCCCAAAGCACAAAAAGAAAATAAAGGATTGAAAAAAAACCCAGACATCTTCGAGAAAGGATCAATTTACTGTATGAAAGAACAAGCTTGTGATTAAGAACTAAGCGAATTTATGAATAAAGAATACAGAACCCAGCGATGTTTTCCTTAACTGGAAAAAAAAAAACTATCACTTTCAAAAGACATTTTTGTACGTGTTTATTTTTCGTAAAAATAAATTATTTTCTATTTTGAAATGAATGTCGTGATATGGCACTAAGATCTGTGTATTAACAAAATGTATATGCGAAAACGACTTTTTAAATTTTGCATTCCTGTTTATATCTTTTTTTTTCTTTCTTATTTGAATGTTTACAATGTTGTTGAAACAATCCTTCTCTCCCTTTTTTAATCCATCCCGCATCTTTTCATGTCAAAAAGATGGGGTTGGCAGATTGTGTGTGATTTTGTTGTTTTTTAAGAGAGATCCGTGTTCCTGTGTGCTTGTTCGTATCGGTTTTGACTCTGACAGGTTGATTTTTAGATGTTCATTCTGTCTGTCTTCTTTCCTTCCTTCTTTTTCTCTTCTTTCTTTCATCCTCTTTTTTCTTTTTCTTCCTTTCTTTTTTTGAGTTTTAAGATTTTTACGAGGTGACAGCCTCGATATGGGCCTGTGTGGTCGGCGGGGCTATAAACAATATGATTGGTTGAATTGGATTCTTTCTTTCTTTCTTTCTTTCTTTTTTTTTCTTTCTTTCTTCTTTCTTCTTTTTTTCTTTTTTTCTTCTTTCTTTCTTTCCTCTTCCATTTTCTCTTCTTCCTCCTTTCCTTCCTGCTTTTCCCTTTTCCCCTGTCTTTTCTCCATTCCTTCTTTCTTTCTTTGTTTTTCTTTGTTTTCTTTCTCTTTTTCTTTTTTCTTTCTTTTCTCTTCTTTCTTCTTTCTTGCCTTTTTTCTTCCCTCTTTCCCTTCTTCCTTTCTTCCTTTTCTCTCTTTCTTTCTTGCCTTCCCTCTTCCGTCCCCCTTCCTTCCTTCCGTTTTTGCTTCCTTCCTTCCTACCTTCCTACCTTCCTTTTTCTGTATTTTCCCATTCCTTCTTCCTTTCTGTTGTCTTTCTTAACTGGACCCAGCGCTCATTGATTTTAAATGGTCAAAACATGGAGAAGATAACCTGAGCGAGACGTGATGCTATGTTTACATTCTGGTTGATGGCTTTAGTTTCACATGTTTTTCTTCCCGTAAGTTGGTTTTGATGTTATTGCTGCTGAAGTGAACTGATTTCGTTTGAGTTCCATTGCCTTTGATGGGAATCGAGCACGGTATGGATGGCTTTGGACAGAGTCTGGACTGACAGAGTTGAGCCTTGGCTATCTTGGGCTCAGAATCAGGTCGCAGCTTTAAACCGTAGTGTAAGATATGAGCTTAGAGGTTTTAAGGGAGATAGGACTTTGCCCGTTAAGCTTCGAGACTTAAGGATTTTGGATGCCATGAGTTGAAGTATGGCGTGGTTTGGTACCGTCACGAGTCATAACTCTGTTGCCAAGACTTATTCTAACGGGGGATTACTTGAGCCTAGGATCAGAATCTCAGAGTTTGGGGCTACATGCGTTTGAAGGATTCAGTTCGTGCGCTTAAGACTTTTGGATTTTAGTTATAGGGGTTTATTGATTTTGGACTTTATATGTGGATTTAAGAAAATTTAGGGTTGTAAAAAAAAAGTTGTTGTCTTTCTCTGGTATCGGTTATTTTGCTACAGGTGAAAAAATCTTGGTGACAGGATAGTTCAGTAGTCAGAGCACTCGCTTTCCCCAAGCTAAGGTTAAGCAGCATCGAGCGTGGTTACCATTTGGATGGGTGACAGTTTGCACGCCTTGGGTTCATTACAGTTCCCCAGTTCACCCAGCTGTAAATTGGTACCTGCCCTCTTTAGGGTCAGGGAAGGTAAAGCAGCGAGGGAGAGGAGATGGGCGCTGCCCTCAATATGCTGGCCCCTAGAGAAGCTGAGGTCTCTGAGGCCTCGCTCCCCTACGACTACAATGTTTGGCACACCTTTACCTTTAACTTTACCTTTAAATGTCATGGGAACTTCAGATGACTGGGTTTAGGGGAAGGAAGCCTTTATTTTGTTTAGATTTGACAACACCGTCACATTTTTTGGCTTGCTTTGTTTGAGTATCTTGCAGGGTTGGTGTTGTTTTGATGGGTGATAAAATTGACGTCACTTCCTAGTCTTTTTTGTCCTCGACTTAAGAATTCAAAACTTTATAAAAAATCATTTTGGTGCAAAAAAAAAAGAAAAAAAAAATCATTGTACTTAGTTATTACGTACGTCCTGCAGATTTTCATGGTTATCAGACACAGAGAGAGAGAGAGAGAGAGAGAGAGAGAGAGAGAGAGGAGAGAGAGAAGAGAGAGAGAGAGAGAGAGAGAGAGAGAGAGAGAGAGGAGAGAGAGAACTCGAACTCGAACTCGAACTCGAAAGGTTTATTCATGAAAAAAGGCCATTGGCCCATACATGAAGGGGGTTGCCGAATAACAATAACGATAATTGCTTTAAGCTGACACACGACGCTACTCCAAGCCATGGAAACCACAGCATTGATTAGTAATGTACATCGAGACACAAACTCTTTACTGTCCAGATATGTTACGGCATTCCGAGCCTTTCTTTCGTCCAGTCTTTGTCACAAACACACCCTTAGGTCTAGGCTAGGCCTAGCCAAGAGACTGCTGTAATAGGTCTCTAAGTGTCGCTAAGTCCCTTGAAGCACACGATAGGGTCTCCGTGTGTAGTGTGTTCTGGATACGCTTCCCATTCCGCAAACTGGCGAGTTTGACACGTTCCTCTTTTAGCATGTTTTTCTCTTGCTGTTTGACAAACCAGTACACACATACTGGCTCAGTGTCTGGTTGGCATGCGCACTGGATCACAATGTCGTCTGACTCACACGTCACAATATCTTCACCGTCTGAATGATGTAGCACGGATTTTCTAAAGTGTGTATTTCTTTGTCTGTCTCTTAGCCTTCTCTGTACGGCTCTATCAGTTAGAGTAGCCACGTACTGTTTGACATTTCTTGTGTCGAATGCACCAACAATATTATCATTGTTCACCTCAGGCTGCAAAACACACATATCAGCACAGTCACTACAATCAGACATACAGGGAGGTTCTAAATCAACCGATGATGGCAACTTCACTGATGTTTTTGTGTTGATGTCCTGTGTGTGTGTTGTTGGTAGGTCTATTCCATGTGTATCTACACATGCTGTATTCCCTGTTCTACTCCACTGTCAGGCAGACTCGAGGCACTGAGGACACAGTCACTTTCACACACAACACTTGCCTGCTTCTCTTTATGCTTTCCAGACCGTTCAACATCTCGTCGTCTTTGAGAAAACGATTTTTTCCTGTAGTACTGTGCTTGTGTGCTGCGATTCACTGTTGGATCCGCCATGTTGGTTGACACTGTTGTGTCCACTGGTTTCAGTCGCAAGACAAAAACCACGCTGTCCCCTTCTCCTGCCACTTTCCAGCTGGAAACTGCATTGTCGGTCAGCAGGGCACCTAAGGTCCTCTCCACAGCCGCTGGAAGTCCAGTAACTGGCATTTTTGAATGAATTTCTAGTTTTACTGCTGCTCACAGAAAATGTACGCCCTGTCCGCGTGACCGCCCCCGAGAGAGAGAGAGAGAGAGAGAGAGAGAGAGAGACAGACAGACAGACAGACAGACAGACAGACAGACAGACAGACAGAGACAGAGACAGAGAGACAGAGAGAGACAGAGAGAGAGAGACAGAGAGAGATTTGATTTGATTTGATTTGATTTGATTTATTCTTTTATATCGAGGATAATGGGATAAGCACTCTTGTGCATTTTTACATCCAGTCCCCGTGTGTATGCATTTTGTAAATGTCATCTGTTCCCACCGGCCCACACGATGACCTACTCTTACGAAAAGCGGAACAGGATTTAACGTGTGCGCAAGATGTTCTGCGTGCGTTTGCACACGGGGCCTCGGTTTAAAGTCTCATCCGAAGGACTTTTGGGGAGAGTGGAGTCAGCACTGATGTTAACTTCTGGAGAAAACTCTCCTCGACCGGACTCGAACCCGGGTCATCAAATTGCCAGCACAATGTCCTGACCACTAGGCAACCACGGGCGCGTGTGTATGTTCTCCACATAATCTAGGCACGCCCAAAATTTCTTTCAAGGTATATGTTTCCGTATTGTTCAGAGAGGGGTATGAAGTGATATTACTACAGACCATGGACGAAACGTGCTTGCATCTCTCTCTCTCTCTCTCTCTCTCTCTCTCTCTCCTCTCTCTCTCTCACACACACAACACAATTTTAAAGATCGAATTTTGTGTCTGTTTTGGAATGAAGACATCATATTAAAAAATAGCTCGTTAAATGCGAATAAAAACGTTAAAAAGGTAGAAGAATATCATAACATAGAGCAAAATTGCACTCTGTTCCTTGTTTTTCCTTCCTTATCATAGACCTCTAAATTTCGTTGATTTTATAATGGCTGGACATTCACGCTTGACAGTTTTGCCGCAAAGATTATATTTGGAATATTCACCAACAGAAGAATTCCTTTTTATTTTTGTAACTATTCAGATTATGTACCTCACTTCATGCAATCAATACAAGCGCCCTTGAAAAAAAGTTATATCCAGGAAAATTTAACACCTCATTTTTTCCCCGCTCTCTTTTGATTTGATTGCCTTTCGCGGAACTAACTTTTACATTTTATGAATTTCAGCGGCCATGTTGGTCGATATTTCTTAAAGCACTATGTGAACCAAATCTTTAGAAACTAGAACACGGGATATTTTTTTCGGGGGAATTCTAATGAAAATCGATTTTGTGTGAGATTATTGCCTGATATTGGACATGACAGGAATAATGTTCCCGAAGGAAGGGGAGAGAATAAGGTATTTTGTACGCCAGGGAAAGAGAAGAGTCCGATAAGGAAGTGCTTAAAATCAGGCCACAGGAAATGACGTCAACTTTCTGCTTCTTCTTTCTCTTTCTTTGTCTGTGTGGCTATCTGTTTGTCTGTCTGTCTGTCTCTTTATTTTACACATACACGCACATGTATACGCACACACACACAAAACACACACACACACACAAATCTCCTTGTCTCACTATCTCTGTGTCTGTCTGTCTATCTATATATCTATCTAATGGATTGTTAAACACAAGATTTCCACAGACACTCACACACATATACACACAAACGCACGCACGCACGCACGCATGCACACACACAGAAACGCACACACACATAAACGCACGCACACACACACACACACACACGTATACATGCACACACACATACAAACACATGCAGACACATATTCACACACACACACACACACACACACACACACACACACACACACACACACACACACACACACACACACGCACGCACGCACGCACACACACTGGAGAATAACTAGTGACACAGTTGAGCATAGGAAAGACTATATTTCCACTTCTTGGTTTTTATTTTATAGAATTAAACACTCTAGCAGGTTAATTATTGAGTCATTGTACAGACTCAGTTATTGAGTTATTCTACAGACTTAGGTCCTGCTGATTTTATGCCAACACGGGGAGGGGGAGGGGGGGAGTGATACAGCCTTGACCCCTTACCCCAGCCTTGACCCCAGCATCTGTGGTAAGAGGATGCAGATTCGTAGAGGAACACCTCCATCGTTATTGACGTCTCCGGTCGATGAGTAAGGGACATTGAAGAAATCCCAGCGTGCTTTCTCTGAAACAGAAAAAAAAATGTTGCTGCATGAAAAGGTGGAATTCAAACTGCTAACACATGTAAACATTCACCCACAGAAGAACATGAATAGAGCGTTAAAGGTAAAGGAGTCCCATAACCTATGTGGTCTCTAGGGGCCAGCATATTGAGGGCAGCGCCCATCTCCTCTCCCCTCGCTGCTTTACCTTCCCTGACCCTAAAGAGGGCAGGTACCCATTTACAGCTGGGTGAACTGGGGGAAACTGTACTAAAGCCAAGGCGCGCAAACGGTCACCCATCCACTTAGTAACCACGCTCGATGCTGCTTAACCTTAGCTTGGGGAAAAGGAGTGCTCTGACCACTGAACTATCCCGTCACCGATTATAAAATATCTTTTAGATTAGATTATAAACCAAGGTCCCGTGTGTAGACCAATCCAATCCAATCATGTTGTTTATAGCCCTACCGACCACTCAGGCTATATTATCAGGGCTGTCACCTCGTCAAATTATTTCAGAGCCGTGTGTAGACACGCGTAGAAACATCTTATGGACACGTTAAATCGGAATAAGACTACTTTATGGTAGGCAAACAGTCGCGTACACACAAAAAATCACTGTAGGTAAACCTCGGATCTCTAACCGAGGGAACGAAAAAAAAAGGATGAAGAGGAAGAAGGAAGAGAAGAGGGACTAGAGGAAGAAAGAAAGAAGAAGGGGAGTTTTATTTAAAAGCTGGGGTTTTAAATACTTATCTAATCATGTAAACGCTCAGTCCTACAGATCGATGAGCATGAAGGCAGAGCCCACAATCTGGAGTGAAGAAGGAGAGAATAAACAATGCAGAGAAAAGAGGCGGAGGGCGAGGTAACATGGGGACGACGCCTCGAAAAGAAATCAGAAAAGGAGGATGAGGAGGAAGAAAAATACTTTTCCAAGTGATATGCTTGATAGAGGAAAAACAGCTATGTCACACTATTTTCGTTGTCTTTCTTTCTTTCTTTCTGTCTGTCTGTCTGTCTGTCTGTCTGTCTGTCTGTCTGTCTGTCTGTCTGTCCGTCTGTCTGTCTCTCTGTCTCTGTCTCTCTTTCTCTCTCTCGGGGACTGGATTGAAAAAGCGCACATACATGGGTGCTTATTCATTATCCTTGAAACAGAAGAATTTGATTTGATTCTCTTTCTCTGTCTCTGTCTTCCTGTCTCTGTCTTCTCTCTCTCTCTCTCTCTCTCTCTCTCTCTCTCTCTCTCTCTCTCTCTCTCTCTCTCTCTCTCTCTCTCTCTCTCTCTCTCTCTCTCTCTCCTCTCTCTCTCTCTGTCTCTCTCTCTCTCTCTGACAGATTGTAAGACCAGGATTCCAGACTTTCGATCATTATCAATGACACCTACTTCAGTTTTGCAAGTCTATTTTCGGAGGTAGATGACAGATATCGAAATCATATCCTAAGTTGATCTACAAAGCTCCTTTCATAAAAAAGAACAACAACAAAAACAACCTCAGAGCAGCAGTTGCAGGGTAAATGATAACTTGATGTTTTAAATTTTTACCCCAACTGTGATTGTGAGCGCACTGTTGTTGTTGCTGGAGGCTGGCATGTGTGTGGATGCAAGGCGCCATAGCGGGGAGGAAATTGTTGTCACTTGGGTTCAAATCAAGTTTTCTGGGCAAACCAGCGTGTGTGGGAAAGAAACAACACAGACACTCCTTCATGCTCTCTTTTGCTTTAACAAACCTCGCTGGACGTCCGATTAAAAAGCGTTGTCTGTTTCTTTTTGCTTTGTATGTATATATATATATATATATATATATATATATATATATATATATATATATATATATATATATATATATATATATATATATATATATATATATAAGTGTGTGTGTGGTGTGTGTGTGTGTGTGTGTGTGTGTGTGTGTGCGCGCGCGCGCGCGCGTGTGTGTGTGTGGTGGTGGTGGTGGTGTTGGTGATGGTGGTG
This sequence comes from Stramonita haemastoma, assembly GCA_030674155.1. Lineage (NCBI taxonomy): Eukaryota > Metazoa > Mollusca > Gastropoda > Neogastropoda > Muricidae > Stramonita > Stramonita haemastoma. The sequence goes on from CM060320.1 coordinate 6,765,381, forward strand.
GTGGTGTTCAGTGTCATTATTGGTGTTTTTGTTGGTGTTGGAGGTGGTGGTGGGTTTTTCTTAATTTGTTGTTGTTGCTTCTTGCTGAAGCCAGCCTCTGGACCTGTTACGAGTCTATTCTTCGTCGAACGCTCAGACAGCAAGTCAGGCTTGACTTCGGCAAGGTTTTTTGGTTTTGGTTTTGTTTTTTACATCAGAGCGGTCGTTCTCCTAGGCTGGTTGCTGTCACTGATCTGCAGAGTTCAGTCTACCCTGGAGGACATTCTCCTCTGCCTTCACAGCCGTTGGGAGACAGGTTCTCCTCTTCTGCCTGTACCGCCATTGGGATGTCTGTCCTCTCGGTATTTCACCCATACCTGGGGGCTGGTTTATGGGCATCAGGGCGTATCCACATACCGGTGGGCCTGCATGCCGCACGTTAAGGGGGGCAAGTCTTCTCCCTTTGGTCAATTGTTTTATTCTAAATCTTTCTGGAAGAAAAAGACGGGAACATGGACCAAGAAGGCAGAAAATAGATAAAATGGAGGTGACAGGAAAGAAAAGGAACAAAGCAGAAACAAAGAGAAGGATAGAAAAGAGGGAATTTCTAGCACGTCCTTCTCAGAGGGTGGGGATGTTATTTGTATTGACGGGCCCGCACCATCCCCACAGGGAGGGGATGACAAGTAATATGGTGGTGGTCATGTGTGTGGAGCGGTTTGCTTCCTATGGTGTCCCGCTGACTTGTTCAGTGGAAGCATGACAGCTCCTGTCACGGTTCTCTACTCGATCCCGATTGTTTCCCCTGGAGTTAACATCAGTGCTGACTCCACTCTTCCCACAAGTCCTTCGGTTGAGACTTTAAACCGAGGCCCCGTGTGCGGACGCACGCAGAACATCTTACTCATACGTTAAATCCTGTTCCGCTTTTCGTAAGAGTAGGCCATTGTGTGCGTGTTAGGAACAGATGACAAGATGTACAAAACTACATACACACAAGGACTGGATGTAAAAAAAAAAAAAAGCACATGAGTGCTTATTCCTATATCATCGATATGAAAGAATAAATAAATAAATAAATAAATAATAAACACACACACACACACCAATCAAATAACAACTCGATAAAAATCAGTGCTCCAGCCATGTAGCCTCCCTCACACATACGTCAAAGTTAGAAAGAAAGAAAGTTACTAATTATGTTTGGGCCATTGCCATAAATTAACTAACGATGAGGTGTCAAGGGCAGAACAACAAAGGATCTAACCGTGTTTTCCTTGCCAGCATAAACAGTGACGGATGAATGCAAGATACATATAACATAGGCTAATTATGTTTCTATTACACATTCTCATACAGTCCTAATATGATATTGTTCTTTCTGTTTTGCCCCATTAGTTCTTGATTGATGGGCATAGCAAATATAATCATTATTTTTGTTACAGCATTGCGCTAAAGATGGTAAAGGTAAAAAGGTAACGGCGTCCCATAACCTATGTGGTCGTAGGGTAGCGAGGCATCAGAGACCTCACTTCTCCAGGGGCCAGCATATTGAGGGCGGCGCCAATCTCCTCTCCCTCACTGCTTTACTTTCCTTGACTCTTAGAGGGCAGGTACCCATTTACAAATGGGTGAACTGGGGATCTGTACTGAAATCAAGGCGTGCAAACTGTCACCCATCCAACTGGTAGCCACGCTCG
>CM060320.1:6779559-6791679 GCA_030674155.1 Stramonita haemastoma
GAATGAATGAGTAAATGAATGAGTGAGTGACTGTTCTTACATAAACAATGTGAATGACTAAATATGTAATAAATATATTTTCATATATAGCATTGCTTACATAATGACTTGACTTATGCCTGTGGATTCCCGTGGGAACATAGGGCCACAACAACACTCCTCCAACGGACTCGGTTCTGGGAGATCCTCTTCAGCTCGGCCCATGTCATTCCGGCTGCTTTCGTCTCTGCTTAAATGCTTCTGCGCCAGGTCTGTTTTGGTCGGCCTACTTTCCGCTTCCCTTGTGGATTCCAGTCAAGGGCCTGCCTGGTGACATCTGAAGCAGGCTTGCGGAGTGTATGGCCAATCCATCCCCATTTCCTTTTCTTGACCTCCGTGTCAATTGGAGCGTGTCTGGTCCTGTCCCATAGTTCTTCATTTGAGACTACTTCTGGCCACCTGATACCAATGATGTTCCTAAGACATCTGTTGGTAAATGTCTGGAGTTTGTGGGTGTTGGTCTTTGTCACCCGCCAGGTTTCTGAGCCATACAGTAGGACCGACTTGACATTGGTGTTGAATATCCGGATCTTGTTGTGGAGTGAGTGGGATGTTGATCTCCAGATTGGGCGAAGGGTGTTGAAGGCATGACGTGCTTTATTTATTCGGCACTTGATGTCTTCGTCCGTTCCCCCATCTTTACTAACGACACTGCCCAGGTAGGTGAATTTGTCGACTTCTTTGATGTTTTCTTGGTGTAGTCGCACTGGGTCTTGTTTTTTGTTGTTCACCCTCATGACCTCCGTCTTCCTGATGTTGATTTGGAGGCCTATTTTATCGGCTTCCTCCGCAACATGACATAGCTTCTCTTGTGCATCTTGGTGCCTGTGTGAGAGAAGGCTGATGTCGTCTGCGAAGTCCAAGTCTTCCAGCTGCCTTGTGATGGTCCACTGTATGCCAGTTCTCCTGCCTGCTGTGGCCTGTCGCATTATCCAGTCAACCACCAACAGGAAGATGGTTGGTGACAACAGACAGCCCTGACGAACGCCGGTTTGTACGCAGAAGGGTTCCGTCAATTTACCATCATGGATGACTTGGCAAGTGGCATCTTCATAGAGCTGTTGGATGATGGTGACGAACTTTGGTGGGAAACCATAGTGGTGCATCAGTCTCCAGATGACATCTCTGTCGACGCTGTCAAATGCCTTCTGGAAGTCGACGAAGACTGAATACAAGGGGGTCTGCCACTCTAGGGACTGCTCGATGATGATGCGCATTGTGGCGATCTGATCTGTGCATGATCTGTTTTGTCGGAAGCCTGCCTGTTCATCCCTGAGTGTCTTGTCTAGTGCCGTCTTCAGTCTTTCTAAGATTATTCTTGTCAGTACTTTCCCTGGTATAGACAGCAGCATGATTCCTCTCCAGTTGTTACAGGATGACAGGTCCCCTTTCTTTGGAAGCTTCACGAGGTAGCCTTTCTTCCAGTCTTCTGGCACACTTTCTTGCTCCCAGATCTTGTGTAGGAGTGGATACATCATGTCAGTTGAAGTCTGGATGTCTGCCTTCAGTGCTTCAGGGGGTATACCGTCAGGACCTGCTGCTTTGCCTGACTTTAAAGACTTTATGGCTTTGGTGATCTCATTTTTGGTGGGGGGGCCGGTGTTGATGCCAAGGATTTCAGTAGGTGGTGGGATATCTGGTGGGACAGATGGTGCTGGTCTGTTGAGTGTTTCTTTGAAGTGCTCTGCCCATCTTGCTCTCTGGTCTTCTTCACCTGGAATGGTATTGCCGTTCTTGTCTTTGATGGGGCAATTAGGTTTACTGTTTTTTCCTGAGAGAGTCCTCGTGATCTCATAGAGTCTCTTCATGTTTCTTTGGCCTGCTGCAGTCTCTGCTTCCTGAGTCAGCTCCTCGATGAAATTTCTCTTGTCCTTTCTTGCACTTCTTTTTACTGCACGGTTTTTGTCCCAGTATCGTGCTTGTAATGTCTGCTTCTCTTCCTGATCTTGTGTTCTGTTGATCTGGTCTTTCAGCTGTTTTCTCTCGGTGATCAGTGCCCATGTTTCTGTTGTCAGCCATTCCTTGCGTTTTCTTGTATTTTTTCCCAAGACTGCTTGGCATGTTGTTTTCCAGGTCTCATGTAGACTGTGCCACTGCTCTTCGATTGTTTCCTCTGGCATCTGGGCAAGCATGCTGAATTTGTTTCTTAGTTCCAGCTTGAATTCTTCTGTTTTCGCTCTGTCTTTAAGGCTTTGCACGTTGAATTTGTGCGATGGTCTTCCTGCCTTGTCGGTGAAGGCTTTGAGCTTTGTCTTGAGGATGGCTATTACAAGATGGTGGTCTGACGCTGCGTCTGCTCCGCGCTTCACCCTGACATCGTGCAGGCTCCTTCTCCACTTTCGCCCGATGGTGATGTGGTCGATCTGGTTTCCAGTCCTGCCATCTGGGGAAGTCCATGTGGTCTTGTGGACTTTCTTGTGGGGAAAGATGGTGCCTCCAATGACCAGGTCATTGAAGGTGCAGAACTCTGCTAAGAGTTCACCATTTTCGTTCTGGTCTCCCGTGCCATGTTTGCCCATGATCAGTTCTCTGTTGGTGTTATCTGACCCAACTTTTGCATTCAGGTCTCCCATTAGGATCTTCATGTCCCTCTTTGGTGTTTTGTCCATTATGGCTTGGACTTGCTCGTAGAAGTTTTCTTTTTCTTCTAAATCAGCGGCATTTGTTGGAGCATAGCATTGGAGGATGGTAACTTTCCTGCCCTTTGAGTTGAACCGGGCAGTGAGGATCCGTGGTGACACTGGTTCCCAGGATAGTAGTGCTCGCATTGCCTCAGGTTTCATCAGCAGCGCTACTCCATGTGTGTGGGGCTGGCCTTCCTCCTGTCCAGAGTAGATGATGGTATCTCCACTCGCTAGTCTTGACCGTCCCGTTCCATTCCATCTAGTCTCGCACAGGCCAAGGATCTTCAGGTTGTACCTATGCATTTCTCTACATACCTGTGCTGTTTTTCCAGTTTCATATAGGGTTCTGATGTTCCAGGTCCCTATCCTGGTTGTTGACTTGGTTGACAGAAGAGTTGTCGGCGCACTGGCTTCCCGAAGGCTTTCACCAGCTCGCGTCATAGACTCTGCCAGAGAGGACTCTTCCCCAACCAGGTCGCTGTTTAGAGATATTGTTGTGGTTTCTGTAACATACTGATTTTTAAGTGAATGGGTTGTTAACCCAAAGCACAACCCCCAACCTGGAGGACCAGGGTGCAAATTTAGTCTGGCTCCTACCCCACAGACCTGTTGAGCATGGTTGAACCTGCCGGAGGCCGAAGCCCCCGCCCACATAGCTCTGGGGATCAAACAGAACACGCAAGCCATCCCACCACGTCAAGGTAAGGCACCATCGGGACAGGCTTACATAATAGGCCTTGCATATATATATATATATATATATATATATATATATATATATATATATATATATATATATATATATACATACATACATACATATATATATACATATATATATATATACATACATATATATACACACACATACATGGTGAACCTCAGAGCTGTGGTCTAGGAACAAATATATAATATATATATATATATATATATATATATATATATATATATATATATATATATATATATATATATATATATATATATATATATATATATATATATTTGTTCCTAGACCACAGCTCTGAGGCTCACCAATAGTGACATTTTGCGTGTTGGACCAGTTTTGCTCACCAAACAGGTAGCCTCATTCCACCCTCAGGCATGTATGGTGGGTATGTCCCTGTTTCTGTAACCCACGGAAAGCTGCTGACATAAATGATGGGATCTTTATTGTACACAGTTGATCAACTGTATGTGTATACACATGATAGGAATTGAGTCTCTGGAAAGGTCTGCACTTGAAGTTGACCTGGGGGATTGTATAAAAACAAAAACAACTCCTACACTTAATTCACCAGATGTAACCCGGGATTCAAACTCATGACTGTTTGGAACCATGGAACTGGAGTGAAACGGTCTTAACCCCTGGCAATAATGTCTATCAAAAGCATACATGAATTCCCATCACCTCCATCTTCATCCCCTTCCACCAGTGTACAAACTCAGCCCTGCTTTGTTTGCAGGCTTTGTTTCGCCATTCCTTCCCCAGCAAAATGGCTTTCTTGAGTCAACGCCTGCAGTGTGGCCTATGATGGGGATAAATGAGTTCACCCCCAATGAAACTTTTCTGACACAACTACAGGGGAAACAGGATGGACATGTCTGCACTAGCGCTTGTAGAAAAGACAGCAGCAAGGGTGTATGACCTAACTGAACCCACCATGGCTTATTTTCTTTATGTAGGAGGCGAGCTTTTAATATACAGAAAACCCATGGAAAAACCCTATGAAGACAGATTGAAAAGACTTTTGTGGAGATTTGACACGAGCATTCAACCCTGTTTATGGGAGGCTGGATTTTCTGTGTTTACAACTGTATGGAGAATTGTTATCTTGCTGTTTGTTTTGTTCAAGGTGTCGACATATACTCGTAAAAACATACCTTGTATCTGTCTTTGCCTACCACCACTCTCTTGTGAATTGATAAATGAGCTAAAGAATGAACATATCTAGATGGCAGGCTGATAGATTTTTATTTGAAATATTCAAGGTCACAGCATCATTAAGCCCTCGCACAGACAACATGCACTCACATGCAGTTTTATAGTTTTCCACTCAAACTTTTGTGATCTTACAGCCTCATTAAGCACATGTGGTTACAACATGTTCATGTAAGCAGCTTTATAGTTTTCCACCTGAAATGTGCAAATTTATAGCATCATTAAGATTATGCACACGCAACATGCGCAGAACGTTTTGACCTTTTCCTTCACACACACACACACACACACACACACACACACACACACACACACACACACACACACACACACACAACGTACACACACACACACACACACACACACACAAACACACACAAACACACTCACACACACATACATGCTCACGTAGACACGCTCGCATGCACACGCACGCACTCATTCATCCCCCTCAACACACACACTCAGAATTAACACACACGCATGTACACATACAAATATGTGTGCACACACATATGCATAAATACACATACATACACATACACAAGCATGAAAATGCATGCGTGCACGCATGCACTCATGAACACAAATATGCGCGCAAACACGCACATACAAACACATACGAGCGTGTGTGCATGCATGAGAACACACACACATATACACATAAACACACACACACTCTCTCTCTCTATCTCTCTCTCTCCTCTCTCTGTCTCTATGTCTTTCTCTCTGTCTGTCTCTCTGTCTCTGTCCCTGTCTCTCTCTGTGTCTCTATCTCTGTCTCTCTGTCCCTCCCTCCTCCTCTCTCTGTCTCTCTCTCTCCCCCTCCGTCCCCTCTCTGTCTTTGTCTGTCTGTCTGTCTGTCTCTCTCTCTCTGTATGAATGCCTTTTTCTGTTTTTCTGTCTGTCTGTCTATTTGTCTGTCTGTCTTCGCCACGATAAATGTGCATGTACAATGGGGGGTTTTCTGAGGAAAACCAGCTGTTTGTTGCACCTAGGACTTCAGTGCAATGGCCTAAAGTCCACTTTATTACGTCAGTCAACACATTCGTGGAACTTTATGGAGTTGTTTGTTTGTTTGTTTGTGTGTGTGTTTGTGTGTGTGTTTGTGTGTGTATGTGTGTGTTTGTTTGTTTGTTTAAGAAAGAGATAGGGGAAAGGGTAGCTAGATAATGAATAAATAATGTTACTATATAAATATATGGATAAATATCGAGGGTTACCTGCCTGAAGCGGCTATCGCGGTTCGACGTCGTTTCGAGAAAATGGCGTTTGAAAGTTTCACATCGCTGTGGGCTTTGTGCCTTTTATGCTGTATCCTTTAGCCTGTGAGAATTATTTTGTCACATATATTCGCTTTTCATATCTGAAGTTTCGATGGCAACAAGTATGTTTTTATTGAATAACACCTTCTTGTTCAACCACAGTAGGAGCTAGCCAAGTTGGAAAGATGATAAGTGAAACGAAACTAGCCCGCCCTGATTGCCGAACCTGCTAAGGGCGGCACAGGCATTGCACTGTGGCGGGAAAGTAAAATTAACTAAAATTAACTAAGGATGCCTGGCCGTCTACTTGAAGTGTGTTTGACAAGCCTCCAGACTGCCAGCTGCTGTTCCGCCGGAGGCGGCGACTTGGCGTCGGGCAATTACCGTAGGGAGGGCTGGACAGCTCTGGGACCATGAAATGTGGTTTAAATCTTTGTTACCATCATTTTACATCACTGACTGTATAAATTAGGGACCGCGAGAAGCGGCTATTTCAGAAAATATTTAAACAAAATTTGCTCTCAGATAACACAGGAGATCAAGAAGCAGTATCTATGAACCCCAAAACGCATACATAAGTCTATCACTTTATATTTCCGATTTTTTAAACTCCGAGAAAGAAGGTTGACTCTCTCTCTCTCTCTCTCTCTCTCTCTCTCTCTCTCTCTTCTCTCTCTCTCTCTCTCTCTTTCTCCCATTTCTCCCAATTTTATGTTTGTTTATCAAATCTGTCATGCAAATATTTGTAAGTTCATAATTTTGTTTGGATCTCTCAGCTTCTCCAGGTCAAACTTGATACGTGTGCGCGCAGCTTGGTACTTCTTCTTCAGCTTCATCTTCATGTTGAGCTGTACAAGATCGTGGTCGCTGCCCACATCAGCTCCGGGGTATGTTCTTGTTTTGGCTCTGTTGATGCTCGACTTGATGCGCCGTGGGGTGAGGATGTAGTCGATCTGATTGTGGATCTTCCCATTCGGCGCATGCCACGTAGTTCTTCTTGACAGCTTGTGTGGGTAGAGGGTGTTTGCAAGGGTTAATTGAAGGCTAACTGCAAACTCCATGAGTCTGAGTCCCCTATCGTTGGTCTCACCAGTGCCGTACTGACCAACTGGCCTCTCAACATTGACAGGAGGAAATGCCAGCTGCCTCATCTCTAAGTGATGGGTTAGAATGGGTCCTAGGTATACCTAGGTGATGTGTTAAAAGGCTGTGTCAAATTAGCAGTAGAATCAACTCTCTGATGGAGAGAAACTAACAAGAAAACAGTAATCCCTCTTTAAAACCTCTGACCTAAGCAACTTACACTGTCCAGCCAAGTGGAACACTTCCTTTCTATAATTATGCACACGCACACACACACGCGCGCGTGCACGCACGCAAGAACACACAGAAGAACACACACATTATTTCATAGATTCTTTTTTTATGTCTTAAATAATGGTATTGGTGACATTGTAACAGATAAAAGCTGTTTATTTCACACTATATGGTTTAAAAAAAACTTTAAATGTGTGCATGCGCGTACGTGCATACGTGCTGTGTGGACGAGCGAGCGAACGCGCGCGCGCGCGCGTGTGTGTTTGTGTGCGTGTCTTTTGAGTGTTTTTTTATATGGTTGTTTTTGTTGTTATTGTTGTTGCTTGTATTATCTATAGGCATATTTTATTTTTAAGACTGTTGAAATCATGTTAGTTAATGTTGGTGAATTGTTTGGGGGGTTCTCTTTTTTTCTTTTTTCTTTGGTTTGTTAGGGGTTTTTGTTTGTTTCTTTTTTTCTTTCTTTAGATAGATGGCTTGATGAAAAAAAGCAAATCAAAGCTTATTCAATGTGCCATCTAGAAATAAAAATTCGATTTGATTTGATTTGACACATACATACAGTCGAAATGTATAGAAACAGAAAAAAAGCGATCACAAAACAGATTTCTTTTTCAAATGCTGTGCTTTTGTTTACTCAAATGCACTTTGTCCTTTAAACAAATAAAGAAACAACCGCCATCATTACTCACACACATTAACAGTCTGGCTAACCAACATCCCAGACAGAGCTAAATGCTATCACACACACACACACACACACACACACACACACACACACACACACACACACACACTATAATATATATATATATATATATATATATATATATATATATATATATATATATATATATATATATATATATATATAGGCCTCAGTTGCATGCCGATCATGAAGCACAATCTTTTTGTTAATTATGTTTTATGTCTTTTTTTTCTCTCTTTTTATGTGGGTGCTCTACACGTCTTTCTTCATTGGCCAAACCCCCCCAACAACAACCCAACAAACAAAAACCAATAACTAAATAATTTTCAGTCTTACACACACACACACACACACACACACACACACACACACACACACACACACACACACACACACACACACACACACACACACACACAGCCTAAATGTTAGAACATTGCGCTCGCAATCTTTCAACCCGGGTTCGAATCCCGTTCGAGGGGATTTTTCCCCTGGAGTTAACATCAGTGCTGACTCCACTCTCTCCCAAAATCCTTCGGATGAGACTAGAAACCAAGGCCCCATGTGCGAGCGCACACAGAGCATCTTGCGCACACTTTAAATCCTGTTCCGCTTTTCGAAAAAGTAGGTCTTTGGTGGGGGGATGGGGGTGGGGGGGGGTGTTGAGACAGATGAGAAAATTGAAAAAACTGCATACACACGACGGAGACGGAATGTAAAAAAGAAAAGCACACGAGTTTATTCCATTATCCTCGATATAAAATAATAAATAAATGAATTAATAAACACGCTTCCTTCGGATGAGGCTATAAACTGAAGTCCTGTGTGCGAACACACGTAGAAGGTTGTTGCTCACTTGTTGAAACCCGTTCCTCTTTCGGAAGAGTAGGCCACTGTGTGCCCATGGGAACGGATGACATTTACAAAACTGCATACACATGAGAACTGGATGTAAAAAATGCCCAGAGTGTTTATTTCTTTATCCTTCAAATAAAAGAATTTTTGAAAATTTGCACGCTATCTTTATGCTTTAGGGGAAAACCCAACCAACCAACCAAACAAAAGTAAAAAAAGAAAAAAAAAAGAAAAAAAAGAAAAAACAAACAAAACACCCCAGCCCTCATGTTGAAAGGTAATACCGTTATTATTATATAAGTGCAACTAAAAATAAGCCATACCACGGGGGCTGGATGCAAAAAAGCACACGAGTGCTTATTTCATTATCTTCGAAATAAAACCACACACACACACACACACACACACAGACACACACATATATATATATATATTTTTTAAAAATTATTATTTATTTTATTTTTAAGGCCTCAGTTGCATGCAGATCATGGAGCACCATCTTTTTCATATCTTTTTGGTAGGCGCTTCACACGTCTCTCTTCATTGGCAAAAATCACACCAAAAAACACTCAAAAAGCAACAACAAAAAAGGAAAAATGTGCCCCTTTCCCTTCCCTTCTTTTCCCTGTCATCCATGAACCCGAGTCAGCACTTCTCTTACCTACCTACGTCCAGAGCACTAACTGCCCCAGTGTGAATTGCTGCCTGTGTCTATTCATGTTCAGCGGCAGTGAACAGTCGGCTGGGTTTATTGTTGCTCTAGTGTAAACGAGTGATATACATTTGTCTGGGTTTATGTTTGCTCTCGTGTGTTTGTGGTAGTGTTAAGTTTTTATCCTTTAATTCTTTTTTTCTGGCCTTTGATGCATGCTTTCCTGACAATTTTGTGCCTTTGTTTTTCCTGGGCCTAGTTTTTTTTGTTTGTTTTTTTTTTTGTTTTTTTTTTTTGGGGGGGGGGGGGGGGGGCAATCACACTTGTATTCATTTCACAACTTTCTGCTCTCGAAATTCATTCAGCGGGTATTGCAGCGTGGTCACTTCAAATAAAGATGACTATTTCCTGACCTAACATCAGTTGTGACAGGACTATACCAGACTTCATTTTTAAACAGATCATCTGAATGCATTCAGGGAAAATAGAGCTAGAGATGACCTCATATCAGGGACTGTATATAACAAGGTTCACAATGGGACTATGAATTAAATGCATATGGACAAATAATTCATTTGAATTCACAAAAACAGCGCCAAAAAAACCCTCTGGAGTTTTGCAAACACTAAAAAAAAATCATTTCAAAGCCATTATCCAATCAGAAAATTGGGGAAACAAGCCCTCAAATAATCTCTAGCCCAGCTTATATCAAACCATCTAAGGATTAAAAAATATATACAGCTTTATAATCATACCACCAGAATAAAACGAGCGGAAACTCGTAATTTATAACTAATAAACCTAACAAAACTATCAGGGCACCCAAGCACTTTTCAACGGATTGATGAAATAGAAAAAAGGAAACCTTTTTATTTTTAATTTTTTTTTTTTAGCAATGATCATTTATAGGAATATGAAAACTTTTGGAATTGAAAAAAGAAACCTGTTTATATCAATAATTATCATAAGAGTATCTTTAATATTTTTTTTCAACACCTTTATAAGAAAAAAATCTTGAAAGAAACCTATGTATAAACAAAGTCAATAGAAAATTTTGGAACATTACATGGTGATCAACTCTTCAGTATAAAGGGAGGAACCTTATTTCATGACACCAACTCAATAGGAATGAAAGTTAACACTTCATACCAACTAGTTCAATAGGAAGGGAAAAGCTTCATACAACACCAACTTACTACACAGGGAAGAACTGTAAACCTTGAAAAGAACTAGATTAATCTGGATCAAAATGTACACATGGAAAGTGACACAGATGAAACAGGGCATGGACTCCATACACTACAACAGGCCCTTTTCCCCAGTACTACAACTGTCAAGAGTTAGCTTTAGCTTTAAACTAACATTTGTCTAAAAAAAATAACAAAAATAATATATAAAAAAACAAAAAACATTCGTCTGCCTGTCTTTTCTCTTGCACAAATAGAAACACTAATAATGATGATGATATATGGGATTTATATAGCGCTTATACCGTTTTCTGAGCAATGAAGTATTTTCCGCTAGCCAGTAAGTCAAACCCCTCTTTCCCTTTAGTGTTGTTCTCTCATGCAACTGTTGTTCCAAGCAATGCAATCAATGTGAAGGTAACTACGTTGGCAACAACTCAATATGAAGGGGAGAGTTTTATACCTAATAACACCTGGCTCTATAACAACTACCTAATAACTAGAATAAAGGAAATAACTTCTTTGATATCAACTAACTCATTCCAAGGAACAATTTTACTTTTTTTTGTCACCAACCCATATTAAGAAAATAACCTTTTACACGTGTACCAGCGAACTCAACCTGAAGGAAAGAACTTTTTGCTTTAATAGAACGAACTCAATATAAAGGGAAGAGCCTGCTAACACCAACTAAATGAATATGAAGGGGAAAACTTTATACTGTGATACAAAAAACAAAGAAATATGAAAGGGGGAGCTCTATACTTTTGTAATAACTGAATCTGAAGAAAAAAGTTTACAGTTTGATAACTATCTTGATACCAAGCTTGGAACTTTATTCTTTGAGCCAACTTGTTCAATAGCAAGGGGATAATTCTATTCTATGACACCAACTTATTTCATGGAATGAAAAAAACAACAACCCAAACTTAGTGACAACTCAAGAGGAAGGAAAGAGATCTACACTAACCAACCAAGTGACTTAATGTAAAAGAAAAAAAAACAACAACCTTATACTTGATAACCAGTAGAATTTGAAGTCAAAACTACGTGTCAAGCTATTGAGGTAAAACCGTGTAACTCTCATACATTAAGCACTTTCAGTATTGCCGTTATTTTCAAAGGTTATCAGAACACTGTTTTTTTCTGTTGTTATATAGCTCCAGCGAAGATATCCGATTTATGGACTGTGGTCGCAAGCCATCCTACTTTGGTCCTGCAGAAAACTAAAAATAGAACAATTCTTGAAGCATCAGTGCTATGCAAGCATAAGGATGCTATAATCATTATTTATTTTTCTGCATATCATCTCTTTTGCAAATCATGTCTCTATCACGGCATTCTCCGGAATAAAATATTTCCAAGCGGTCAGTACCCCCAAACCCCTCTTTCCCTGTGCTGCTGTTCCCTTATACAGCTGTTTCCCCATACCGCAGAACTGAGTCAGAGTTAAGGAATCCGTGTCAAAGAGTTAATAGTTAGGATCAAACTGGTGAAGTGTTAGGGTTTGCGGCATGGGCAAGAACTAGG
>CM060320.1:6791779-6804279 GCA_030674155.1 Stramonita haemastoma
CACACACACACACACACACACACACACACACATTCACACGCACACACGGATCAGTGGTCTAAAGGTAACACATCTTCCCAGAAAACGAGTGTTCTGCAGTGGTGTTTTCGTGGTGTAATAGTCTGTGGTGTTTTCGGTGGTGTAGCGTAGTCTTCCGTGGTGTAGCGTAGTCTTCCGTGGTGTAGCGTAGTCTTCCGTGGTGTAGCGTAGTCTTCCGTGGTGTAGCGTAGTCGTAGTCTCAGAAGTGCGCGCACCGTACAGTCAGTGATATTTAAATATGATGTGCGAGACATAGTGCATATTCTTGTGTACTCTCAGAATGTTCAGCTGTGGAATGCCGAACAGATGACACACTGGTATTACCTTATAGGGTGCTTCCATTTGCTAGTGCCGCGTCCTCAGGCATTGAAGTACCTAGGACGGGAACAGTCTTGATGACGGAAGGATTCTGCACAGAAAAATGAAAAGTTTTCAAATTAAACGCCTGAGCACGCGTGCCTACACAGCCACCCACCCACGTTGAGAGAGAGAGAGAGAGAGAGAGAGAGAGAGAGAGAGAGAGAGAGAGAGAGAGAGAGAAGAGAGAGAGAGAGAGAGAGAGTCACATTTATAGGGAAACAAATGCACATGCAGAAAGTAATTATTTTTTAAGTAATGGGAGGTAATGCTCTGGTGGCGATGTGCTCTCCCTTTGGAGGTCAGCTTGAATTTCGCACAGAGAAATTTACCATAACAAACTACACTATGCGATGTGATGCGACGCGAAACGGCACGGCACGCATGCACCCGACCCGGACTGTCTCGACCCGACCCGACCCGACCCGACACGACACGACGCGACGCGACCAGACATGGCAAGCGACCTGACCCGACCCGACACGACGCGACGCTACACGACGCGACCCAACCCGACACGGCGCGGCAAGGCACGGCACAACACGACACACCACAACGGTAAGACGGAAAAAATAATAGGCCTTACTTACTGGAGTTGTGTAGTTCCATTCCTGACATGCAAGAATTGGCAGAAATCCCACAGCGAGTCACTGGGCAGTGCAGTGTTCCACGGTGAAGTGTTCCGCGGTGAAGTGTACCATGGTGAAGTGTTCCGTGGTGAAGTGTTCCGCGGTGAAGTGTTCCGTGGTGAAGTGTTCCGTGGTGCAGCGTTGTATGGTGTAGTCCACTGCGGAGTTTTTCCAGGTAGATTAGCAGGCTTGAAAAAGAAGAGCAGTGTGTAAGAACACATATAAAACAATTAATTTTAATTTAACAAGATCATCATGCTGTGGACAACATTCCAACCATTCTCTTGGCACCACTGAAATGTCTATTTGTGGGGCTCCCCTGCTAAAGTGAACATTTTGCCCTCGCATAACCAACTATCCCTTTGTGCTAGAATGCAGGCCTGCTACAGCCAACCAGGTCAGCAGTATACCCGATCAAACCTAACCCGCCTGCACCCTGCTACCTGGAAAACAGACAGGCTCTGCCAGGTACACATTATCCCCCGGAAACACTGTCTGAAAAACAAACTCCAGTGCCCCACCGACTCCTGGAGGAGTTAAGAGAGAAGTCCCCTCCACAGCACTGGAGAGCTGATCACAGTGGACACTGCAGAACTTTGAACTGGGAACTGGAGCCTGTCTCAGTGAAATAAAATACCACAGAAATCGGAAATGTTTTCCTGGAGAGCGCATCCTTGATCCTTTTTTAGTTCACTAGCCCTAAAACAAACACCCTGTTGTTGCACACAATATTGTGCAGTGTTTATACACTTGAGATTTTTGGGGCCTAAGAAATGAACTTTGACTCGGGCTATTTCACGATAGATTACACTTACTCCGAATTTTGTACAAAGAATATTATCACTGTTTTTATCATCTTTAGTAGTATTTTCGTTATTATCATCACATCATCACCATCACAATCACCATTATTATTATTATTATTATTATTATTATTATTTATTATTATTATTATTATTCATTCTTATCTCATTATTATCATTAGTCTCTAAAGACTAGAGTGCAACTCCATAGTCTTTCGAGACTGATGGGTGCCTATTATTATTATTATTCATTATTATCTTATTATGTAATTATTATTATTATTATTATTATTATTATTATTATTATTATTATTATTATCATCATCATATTATTATTATCACCATCATCATTATTTTGTGGGTCATTAGTGTAAACAAAGTTCAAATGCCAATATTAAAAATGTTATGCTTTAAACTATGTAAAGATTGTCTTCCTCCATTACATACTCTTAGTATGAGCTTTACACTCCATAAAAGGATAAAAAAAAATCTTCTGAAGACAGAGTACAGCTGCCTATATAGTAAAGCACTTGAAAAAAAACAAACCGCCATATACGCAAAACTTATGATATTTTTTCTAATCTCAGTGATATTCCTAAGTATGATGTGCGAAACAGAGTACATGTTCTTGAGTACTCTCAGAAGGTTAAGCTATGGAACGGCCAACAACAACAGACCACATACTGGTATTACCTTTATGGGTGCTTCCACTAGCTCGTGCCGCATCCTCAGGCATTGCAAGTACCTAGGACGGGAACAGTCTTGATGACAAAAGGATTCTTCTTCTTCGTCGAACGCTCTGACAGCAGCCTGTGTCTGTCCCATGAGCAGAATTGTGTTGCGTCGCCATTAAGCGTCCACAAGTCAGGTCCAGCGCTTTCCGACTTCGGCATGGCGATGACAATGATTCTAGGAAAAGAAAATCAAGATATTTTGAACTCGAATGCTTGCACGCATGCACGTACGCACACACGCACACATACACGCACGCACGCGCACGCACACACGCGCACACACAAAGCGCGTGGCCATACACATACACAACAAGAAAGAGAGAGAGAGAGAGAGAGAGAGAGAGAGAGAAGAGAGAGAGAGGGAGGAGAGGAGGAGAGAGAGAGAGAGAGAGAAGAAAAAGACAGAGACGACAGACAGACAGACAGACAGACAGACAGACAGACAGACAGACAGACAGACGACAGAAGACAGAGGAGAGAGACGAGAGGAGAGAGAGAGAGAGAGGGAGAGAGAGACACAGAGAGAGAGGGAGATGGAGAGAGAGAGAGAGAGGGAGAGACAGAGACAGAGAGACAGAGAGAGAGAGAATTATATATATTATATACATATATATTATATTATACATATGTATATTCTGGGGGGATGTATTTATATACAGAGAGGGGAATGGAGCGCGCGCTCGCGCGCTCGCGAGAGCGAGAGCGAGAAGAGAGAGAGAGAGAGAGAGAGAGAGAGAGAGAGAGAGAGAGAGAGAGAGAGGAGAGAGAGAGAGAGAGAGAGAGAGAGAGAGGAGAGACAGACAGACAGACAGACAGACAGACAGACAGACGGGACGACAGACAGAGTGAGAGACAGAGACAAAGAGACAGACAGAGTGAGAGGCAGAGACAAAGAGACAGACAGACAGAGTGAGAGACAGAGACAAAGAGACAGGGAGAGAGAGAATAACACTGATGCCATAACAACAAAGTTAGCACTGAAGAAGGCTATAAGAGTTTTCCTAGATTCGAACCCAGTTTGTCTGGAGATAGGGAATTGGAAAAAAAAGTCACTATTCAGCACCACACCACACGATATGACAGAGTTAACAAATGTAATACGATACGATACAACACAATAGTAGTAAACAATACAGTACAATACGATACAATATTATACAACACAAGATACGATGCAGCGGAAACGCCCAACAAAAACAACAATTACAGCAACTACAACAAGATGACACACGGGTAGGGGCCTATACCTTATTGGGTGTTTCCACTTGCTCGTGCCGCGTCCTCAGGCATTGAAGTACCTAGGACGCGAACAGCCTTGATGACGGAAGGATTTCTACACAAAAAATTGAGACATTTCAAAACGTAATGCCTGCACACACACACACACACACACACACACACACACACACACACACACACACACACACCTCTTCTCTCTCTCTCTCTCTCTCTCTCTCTCTCTCTCTCTCTCTCTCTCTCTCTCTCTCTCTCTCTCTCTCTCTCTTCTTCTCTCTTTCATTCGTGTATACAGGCATGCGGAATATCAAAAAGGCCCCCATAAAGGTCTGGAAGTTTTGTCTCTTTCGGTAAGTTATGGAAACACGGGAATATTCAACATAAATCTTAAAACTTCGCAGTGGTACCTCGAAAAACAAAAGCACAAAAAAGAAGAAAACATTGCACATGTACTTACCTCTGTGAGGTCTTGATACGTGTGACAATCACGACGTCAGAGACAGGGCCAGAGAACTAAGATGACCCACATGACTTTTTGACATCTATGCTAAGACTTTTAAGGAATCAGGGCGAGATGGGAGAGACCCAAAAGGTCGAGCAAATGCTTGAACATCATCGCATTTGATCCCTGAATTGTTTCAGAGATACGAGGTCATGCAGACATGATGCGAAAGCCCCCAAACTTCTATCAACTTTGCTCTCCAGCCTAGTGGGATCTGATCCTAGATCCCTGGGCAATAATGCTAGGCCTGCACTGGATTCGCCCTTCAGGGGCTGGTCTTTCGGGAGTTGCCTTCAGGGGCTGGTCTTTCAGGAGTTTGCCCTTCAGGGGCTGGTCTTTCAGGAGTTTGCCCTTCAGGGGCTGGTCTTTCAGGAGTGTGCCCTTCAGGGGCTGGTCTTTCAGGAGTTTGCCCTTCAGGGGCTGGTCTTTCAGGAGTTTGCCCTTCAGGGGCTGGTCTTTCAGGAGTGTGCCCTTCAGGGGCTGGTCTTTCAGGAGTTTGCCCTTCAGGGGCTGGTCTTTCAGGAGTTTGCCTTCAGGGGCTGGTCTTTCAGGAGTGTGCCCTCAGGAGTTGGTCTTTAGGAGTTTGCCCTTGAGGGGCAGGTCTTTCGGGATTTTGCCCTTTAGGGGCCTGTTTTGTATGCAGGATTTTGCCCTTCAGGGGCTTATTTTGCATGTTGCCCTCCAGGGGTCTGTTTTGCTCAGGATTTTGCCCTTCAGGGCATGTTTTGCATGCAGGATTTTGCCCTTCAGGGGCCTGTTTTGCTGGAGGATTTTGCCCTTCAGGGGCCTGTTTGCATGGAGGATTTTGCCCTTCAGGGGCTTGTCTTGCAGGGTGCTGCCATTCGGGGGGCTTGTCTTGCATGATGCAGCCCTTTAGTTAAAGTCTGTCACGAGCCTAAGGCTCATCAGGCCGGTGCTTATCCCGGTTTCTGTGGCGTTTAGCGACAGTGTCATAGACTCTCCCCCTGGAAAGGACGCCAGTCTATCGCAGGGTTAACCCCCAACACAAGGTTGGTACCCCTTTTACACCTGGGTGGGGTGAGAAAATAGCCGTAAAGTGCCTTTTCCAAGGGCACAACGCCATAGCCGAAAGCTGGGATCGAACCCGCAACCTTTAGATTACGAGTCCAACGCCCTAACCACTAGACTACAGCGGCAGCAATGCAGCCCTTTAGGGGCTCGTTTTTCCAGACTTTGCCCTTCAGAAGCTCAACCCTTCAGGGCCGTGTCCAAGCATTGCTCCTTGTCTCCGGTTGTTATCCGTCCTCCCTATCGGTCTTACATAGGTCAAGTCAAGTCATGTGGGTGAGGACAAGTCCATGGGCCCTGTGCTCCAGCATCGTGCTGCTGGTGTCTTCACAACCTGCAGTGGACAGACAGATCCAGGAGAGTGGAGATGACCTGGGGAAAGAAACCATGAGCAACTGGCTACTACAGATCCATATCACAATATCCATGGCAAAACTTTTGAGAGGTCGCTGAAATGTTTTTTTTTTAATGATTGTTTTTTTTTATATTACCACACTTAGTTCCATGATCCTGTCTTTTTATTGTCTATTTTGGCAGATCCTTTGGAAATATGAAAAAAGTCTTCTGACGCGAGTGCAAGATGTCCTACCAAAAGGTCTTTTGACATGTGTGTTCGTAAGATAATCCAGTTTTTTTTAATTTATCATCTGACGTATGTGTAAGATGTTCTATGAAAAGGTCTTCTGGCGTGTGTCAAGATAAATAAAATGAAAAAAGAATAAAATTAAATAGAAAACCAATACGGTACAGATCATAGACTACAGCTATGAGCACCTCATTGCCTTCTATCTAGGATTGTGGTTTTAGCGTTAAAAATTAAATTCTACGAAGAGAAATATTGCGCTCGCAACCCGGGTTCGATTCCTGGTCGAGAGGATTTTTCCCCTGGAATTAACATCAGTGCTGACTCCACCCACCCCAAAAGTCCTTCCGATGAGACAATAAACCGAGGCCCCGTGTGGGAACGCACGCAGATATCTTGCGCACACGTTAAATCCTGTTCCGCTTTTCGCAAGAGTAGGCCATCGTGTGCCGGTGGTAACAGATGACAAGATTTACAAAACTGCATACACACGGGGACTGGATGTAAAAAAGCACACGAGTGCTTAATCCATTATCCTCAATATAAAAGAATAAATAAAATTTAAAAAATACATTAGCATGCATTATAGATATCCCTCCCTCAGTTGAACAATTTTTTTTCTTCAAAAAATGTTTTTGATCTCTACATTTCCCAGTACTTATTTTCGACAGAAAGATTCTCACGTTAGCTTTCAGACATTTTTTTTTGGTAACGAACAAGTAGGGTACTGGTTTCAGGCATTCATTGTTAGGACATAGTGTCTTAACACGATTTTCAAAGACAACTTTACAACTGTGGGAAATCTAACCAATAATTATACTTGTGGTAGTAAATAAACAACAGCACTCCTTTGATGTAAAAGTTAGGTCATGCAGTACTGTATCACAACCAAAACAAAATGAAAAATGGGTTTACATTTATGAGATTGCCCAGATTGTTTCTTTACCATTTTAAAATAATTCTCAGCTACTCTTTACTTATTTTTTCTTTTATGTCAAGGATAATGAAATAAGTACTGGCAAATTTTTGTTACATCCAGTCGCCGTGTGTATGCAGTTTTTGTAAATTTTCTTCGGCACTGTCTGCTGAAGAAATACGTGTACCTTTTTAAATGCTGTTTCAGAAACACATCCAGTAACTGAAATAAAACTACAAGTAACCATATGAAAAATTATGGTGGATATTTTTCCTTTTTTTTTTTTTTTTTTTTTTTTTTTACAGAATTGGGAACATTTTTTCCCGTAAGCTACACCACGTTGTTTTACATACCTTTTCTCTGGAATCTGTGGCCATGATGATGGTAGGGAAGGGAGACTGAAGAGCAGAGTGCTGATCTTCCTCCCTCAGGGGATGCTGCTGCAGGCATTTCATGTTGAGGTTTGTCTGGTCCTTGATGTTGAAGTTTGTGTGGCTCTTTATGTTGAGGTTTGTCTGTTCGGTGTTGACGTTTGAACATGTTGAGGTTTGTGTGGCCCTTGATGTTGAGGTTTGTCTGCTCCGTGTTGACGTTTGTCTGGTCCTTGATGTTGAGGTTTGTGTGGTCCTTGATGTTGAAGTTTGTGTGGTCTATGTTGAAGTTTGTGTGGTCCTTGATGTTGAGGTTTGTGTGGTCTATGTTGAAGTTTGTGTGGTCCTTGATGTTGAAGTTTGTCTGGACCAGCTGTCTTGTAACGTTGGTTAGGACAGGTTGCCATGGCAGGTCGCCTGGCCACCCAGTTTTACCTGAACAAAAAAACCCACGTAAGTTCATAAGGTAGGTGAAAAATTATACAGCGATATATTTTTTTAAATCTCAAAGTATGAAAATCTACACCCATGTTATGACAATGACAGTTTTACTCGTTTCTGTTCTAAAGCAGTGTAAAATAACTTCACAACTGAACTGAATTCAAATAAATTGAAAATTGAATTGAATACCACTTCCAGTCACAGCATATTTATCTGCAGGCAATTTGGGCTTCTCTCTCAGGGGTGAGTGCGTTGCCACAAGAGCAGTACCACTCCAAAAAATGTCCTTTTTAAAAGTGTATTAGTTTCCCTATGAGAAGGGCTTTATTCTACAGAATTTTGCTGGAGATCTCTTTCTTGGTGTCGTGGGTTCTTTTACGTGCGCTGAATGTGTGCTGCATGCAGGACCTTGTTCACCATCCGTTCCGAAAGACTTGTATGCAGGCCACCACTCACAGTCTAGTGGACGGGATAAAGTTTCGGGCAATAAACGGGGATCAATCTCTAGACCATCGATCCTCCCAATTACCAGTAATGGACAACATTAATGACATCATTGATAGGAGCTGTAGTAAAAGATTCATATCCTCCAGTTTCTTTAACACAGAAATAATGACATGCAACGTTTTTATATTCAGATAAATTATTTACGTATTTACTTATTGTCCACATTTTTCTGTCAAGATAAAGCCAAACCCAACTCATAAATGTAGAGTCAAGCAAACTTAACTGCGCTGACAAAAATGTTTAATATCAGCAAGTGCAAAAATTAACTACAATAACAACAACACGTTAAAACTTGTTCCTCTTCCGGAAGAGTAGGCCGTTCTGTGGCGGTAGGAACGGATGATATTAAAAAACACAGACACAAAAAAAACCGCATGCACACAGGTGTGTTTAGACATCATTGTTGAAGTCGGAAAGCCACAACCTTAGTGGTGAGCAAAAATGGTCGCATATGCAAAATTTCATCTTCAGTCAACCTCGGAGCGTGAACCTCGGAACGAAAAAAAATTGTAAAGATGATAAAATTCACAATTACCACAGGCAAAAACCACATCGTTCCATTTAACTTTATTGTCAGTTCTCTTGTGATCACATCAAAACTGCTCTGCTAAAACTTTCAGCAAGAAAATGCATAAACATGTCTTAAAACACAAGATGTCCATTTGCACCTGTTGATGTAAAGATGCTTGTCTGCCTACCATTTAATATTAGGATCGTTTATCCAAAATATCTTTCTTTGTCTATTTCTCAATTCTACAGCACTATTTGACAATATTGAAAAAGAAAAAAAAATCAGCTGTAGGAAGAAGGGAGCATCTCGACATCTTTCCCATTTCAAGCCTTAACATAATTATGAGTAAGGGTTTACGCTTTTTTTTAGGGGGAGAGGGGGGTTGGGGAGGGGTTAAGATCTTAAGCTCACACTAAAAACCTTCCCTTAACATCTTGCTTTAACGTCCTAATCAAAAACAATCTTGCCTTGAAAGTCTGGATGTGTGTGTGTGTGTGTGTGTGTGTGTGTGTGTGTGTGTGTGTGTGTGTGTGTGTGTGTGTGTGTGTGTGTGTGTGTGTGTGTGTGTTTGAGGATGCGTATTCGTGACAGTACCAAACCATTTTGGTTCACGACACAGCTGTTTTAATCAGTTTTCAAAACCACGGAATAGGCCTGGTTGGTTTATAACACAACTACACTAGATCAGACTCTCAGCCCTGGTCCTTGTGAATGCGCCAAATCACTGGCTGCACTCAAGATTAACATTTCTTGGCAGCAGTTGTCATGAAATTCACAAAGCAGGGATTTCCCCCTAAGTTTTAAAATAAATAAGGAAGATTAAAGGCCCGAAACACTTGTTTGAAGGGGGCTTCTCCTCTGAGGACTCTCTGCTGCCATGCTCTAGCGAGTTTCTTACCACTATGATACCTAATGGCCTACTTACTAAGTAGCTACTTCTAAATAAAAATTACTCACCAGTGCTGCTCTTCATCATAGTCTTTCTATAAAAAAGACAAAGGCAAAAACGATGGTGTTCAAAATCCCACATTTTGGTTTTCCAGCTGTTCAAGTGGTCCACACTGCATGCAGATGTCAGGCCGTTTGAAATGGCAAGAGAAAAAAAAGAAAAGAAAGAAACAAATCAACTCACGGAACTCGCAACAGAGACACGATTTGCACGTGTGTGTTGTGTCGCTAAATGTGTTTTCTGTCCCTAGCTGGAGTAAGACCTTCAATTGCAAAAATCTGGTCTTAACAGTGTAACTGAAAATTATTTCTAAACTGCCGGGCACTTCGTTTTCTATCAATACACTTGAAAAAACCCACCCAAAATGATGGTCATAAAAAGATACTTTATATAAGATAAAAGCTATGTCGAGACTGCAAACTCAAAACCTGTACAAGACTCCTTGATTACCCAGGACAATCTGTTGTTCTATTGATATGCACGTTCACAAGAAGAATTTCATATTTAGATTGTTTGTTTTATAATTTGCAGTCTGTGCATTGACAGCCCATCTGGTAAAGGAAAGGGGAGGTTGTTTCAAAACCCAGGGAGAAGTTCTTACCTCTCTTGAGCATATTCATTTTAGGATATAGACCACTTTAGGACACAACACATGCACAACAATGTTCAGTTCAAGGTATTGTTCAGCTACTCAGGAAAGTGTTTTACTGTTTGGGTTTTTCTTTAAACAAAGGCTTACTTTGGGTGGTGGATGTGTAGGCTACTTTCAGCAATGTTCCTGCTGACTGTTTCTCTGTCTGTCTCTGTCTCATACATATCAGAACATATATGCATGTATTCAGTGTGGTGTGTGTGTGTGGGGGGGGGGGGGGGTGCGTGGGAGCATGCGTGTGTTTGCGCGCGTGCGTGTATGTGTGTGCGTGCGTACATGTGTTGTTAGGACAGTACGCGTCAGTACAACATGACAATTATGTGATGAAGAGGAAAAATGAATTTAAAAAAATGATGCTGAAGCAGATCTCTTAGAAAACAAAACCACTCAACAAAGAAACCAGATCTTAGGTGTATAAAGAAATGACTGCATCTAGGCCCAGTGCATTCGTTTGTATCTACACCTCGTATCATGTTTAAGAGCACATTGCCCAGAATACCTACAGGCGTACTGGTCATACGTCTGAAAGTGCGCCCATAAATGATCCTCATCATTATCATGTTGCTTTGAACTTTTGGACCGCAGTGCTATTCTATTTTTTGTGTTCGTGTGGCAACTGCCCTGCGCTGATCTGTGCTGTGGTGCATCAATTGTATATTTTCATTGATATTATGTGTAATACTATGTATTGTTGCCTACACTTTACCAGCTTTCGTTCGGACAGATTTGCTAGATTCAAGCCAGGCTGTTCTCTTTGTGGCTGTGGTATCACCACAAGAACAGCACCACCCATATTAAAGATGTTAGTAAAGTGTGTATGCCTACAGTAGAAAACTCTTTGGTGCTGTGGGCTCTGTTACTGCACAAAAGTCGGGGTAGGATGGGGCTCCAACCGGCCTTTTGTCATCTTATTTATCTGTCCCTTATTTTTGAGGGTGTGTATGGGCAGGCACACCTGTATTTGTGACACTGCACCACATAAGGAGTCGCATTGCACCAGAGGTCAGTTTTTAGTTATTGGCATGTTAATAAAATGGCTATACAATACCAAAAAACATTGAAAATCGGACAGTTCTATCAAGTTATTACAACTGCAGGAAATGGCAAAATGAGAAATTGACAAGTTAGTAGGTGGCCAGAATGAGGACTTGGCTATTTTCAAAACACGTTTAAAGACAAAAGGAAACAAAATTATGACTTGATATTTCACTTCAATGTAAATAAGTGCTAGAGTTTTATAATCAATAAAAATCTAAAAATCCACAACCTCACCCCACCTGCCCAAAATGTCCCTTAGCAGAAAAGTGGGTTATGTGCTAAGCGACTCATTTCGAAGTGGAGGGTCACATTTGTGTTAGCCTTTTTTGTGTGTGTGCGAGGCCCTGCACTGTGTTGTGATGCATCATATTGTAGATTATGATTAATATTATGTGTTATACTATGTGTTGTTGCTGCAAACTGGACCAGCATTTGTTCCGACGGACATGCTGTAATTCGCCAGGCAGTTCTCTTTGGGGCTGTAGTATCGCCACAAAAGCAGCCATTCATATAAAGATGCTAGTAAGTCTGTGTGCTACAGTAGATCACTCTCATGGTGCTGTAGAGTCTGTTACTGTGCAAAAGTTGGGGTATGATGGGACTGAAAAATAGCTGTTTGTCACATTCTCTAGATGTATATGTGGCTTGTTTTTGAGGGTGTGTATGCGGTGCCCTAGCCTGTATTTGTGATTGCCGTGTATGTATGTGTGTTCGCGTGTGAACATGACCCTACACTGCGCTGTGGTGCAATTATTTAGTCAATATTTATGTAAAACTGCGTATTGTTGTATACACTGTACCAGCTTTTGTTCCGTCATACTGCAGTGCTCTTGGCTGTGATTGTCACTCAAGCACACCACCCAACAGCCACCATGGCACAGTGGTTGAGAGCTGGTAAGGTGAACCCAGCAATGTCTGTTCTTCTCCAGTTTGCATACTGGGTATGTATGTGTCATCCATGCCACTAACCCAGCTGCTCTTCTCTCCTGAAAGAGATACATAAGGTTTTGATGACCCCTATGTACAAATGCATTTGTTCACATAAGGGACCTGGTGTTTAATGTAGCATCACTAGAGGACTTCTTGGGAATTTGGGTCAGGATCGTTTGAAATGCATTACATTGTATCGCATGGTATTGTATTGCATTGAGAGGATTTCCATTGTATCATACTGTATTGTTTGCTTTACGTTGTATTGTACTG
>CM060320.1:6809279-6814279 GCA_030674155.1 Stramonita haemastoma
TGTGTGTGTGTGGATGCGTGCGTAAGTTTGTGTCTAAGTGTGTATGTGCGTTCGCGCGTGCGTACATATGTGCATATGTGTGCGGAGTAGAAGAGAGGTGGATAGAAGTAGTAGTAGTGCAAGAAAGATTTCATGACCGGTTTATGTCTGAAAGAAGAATGGGGTTCTGGGAGGGTCAGAAACAGAGACACAAGGAGAGAGAGAGAGAGAGAGAGAGAGAGAGAGAGAGAGAGAGAGAGAGAGAGAGAGAGAGAGAGAGAGAGAGAGAGAGAGAGAGAAAAGAAGACAGACAGAAGAGAGAAGAGAGAAGAAGAGACAGAAGACAGAAGACAGAGACAGAGAGACAGAGACAGAGAGACAGGACAGATGACAGAGACAGAAGAAAAAGACAGAGACAGAGACAGAGAAGAGAAGACAGACAGACAGGACAGAGCAGACAGACAGACAGACAGAAAGATAGACAGACAGACCGGCACAGATACAAACACAGACACAGGCACAGAAGACAGAGAGACCACTTGGGGAATTGTAGAAATATTCATAAGATAAACCACCTACAATTATGCAACACTTCAGATCGGAGTTTAGCCTTGACCAGAGCATTAAAATCAAGTGACAGAATGGTCACACATCCATATACCTAAATACTCAACCCCACCTTTTTTCTTCTTTTTCATTTTGTCATTCTGTCTGTGACCTAACATCTGTGGCAAATAAAACAATGTCCCGCACCGAGTGACACCTGTATCAGTGATAGTGCAGTGAAGCGGACTTGTGGATGTATCAGCAGCTGAAGACATGGTGTTTGGTATTAAAGGAAGAGATTTAGCCTACAGCTGCTTTCCCCTGCCCACGGTGCAAAACACAGTTGGCTGCTCTTGACATACACACAACAGAACTGAGTGACCTGAAGGACGATCTTTTTTAAAAAATTGTTGTTGGGGTTTGGTGTTGGGTGTAGGTGTGGGTGTGGGTACTGGTTTGGTGAGAGAGAGAGAGAGAGAGAGAGAGAGAGAGAGAGAGAGAGAGGAGAGAGAGAGAGAGAGAGAGAGAGAGAGAGAGAGACAGACAGACAGACAGACAGACAGACAGACAGACAGACAGACAGACAGAAGACAGACAGACAGGAGACACAGAGACAGAGTAAGAGACAGTAGACAGAGAGAAAGAGAGAGAGACAGAGAGAGACAAAGTTCAAACTATAACCTAAAAAAGTGCTGCTCCCACAAACCACAGTCATCCATAGACTAGTGAACAGAATGATTTCAGGCACTGCCAGCTCACACACACCCTGTTGTACTTACAAACCCCCCCATCAGACCCCAGTTTGTGGAAAGAGCACTTCACAGAACTGAGGTAATTAAGCAGACAGCAGGGAAACCAGACAGCAGCCACCGGCCTTGGTCATCCCCTGTGGGGGAGACTTCTTCAGCAATGATGTGATGGAACACAGGTGAGACATGTCCTGTCTGAGTACCTGGGAAGATAAACAGAGAGTAGAGGAGGGAAGATGAATAGAGGCAGACTCACGCTAGCGCTGAGCAGTTCAGTTTATTGTGCTGTGTGAAGAAAAACAATACTTATGAAACCCAAGTCTGGTGGAACAGTGATTAGCCAGTTTATTTTTGTTTCTTTGATTAGAAGCCAAGCAAACTACTCAAGACTGACCTGGTCAGAACTGACATTCTCTGCAGGTGAAGAGAACTGAATCCTGTCATGCCATGTCAAACACAAACGATCAAATTAGCAAAAAGTGAAAAAGAAATGTAGATTCTGTAAAACATACATTCGATTGAAAAATTCCAGGGTATACCTTGGTATGCACACACGTTAAAACCCGCTCTGCTTTTCTAAGACTTGGTCACTGTGTGCCGGTGGGAATGTACGACAAAACTTATAAAATTGCATACACATGGGGATTGGATGTAAAAAAAAAAAAGCACACGAGTGTTTATTCCATTATCATCGAAATGAAAGAATAAGTAAATAAAAAAATAAATATGGATACGCTGCTACTACTTCTTTTTGTTGCCAAGGGGCAAAAACCAGGCTAGAATGGATGTGTCAACAATGATTATCAAAAGTAGAAAAAAAATGTATCAAACACAAAATTGAATCGCATTCTCTGACCCTGGAAAGTATAATGATATAAGCGGCGATCTTTGTTCAACTGGAATGTATTCGATAAAATATAGACGACTTTTTTGATCAGGCAGAAACTGCACAACACAAAAACAAGATCGATCCTCCCTCCCCCCCCCCCCCCCCCCCCCAAAAAAAAAGTCTATTTGAGAGCGATAAACTTTTAGGGTAATGTATATAACAAAGAGTAAAAATATGAACTATTGTTAAATTTAAAAGTATGTAGTGCAATTTTCTCTGCAAAAACTACAATTAAGTAACGTTAAGTGGGGACGAGGTAGCTCAGTGGTCAGAGTACTCCTGTCCCCAAGCAGCATTGAGCGTGTTTTCCAGTTGGATGGGTGACCGTTTGCGCGCCTTGGCTTCAGTACAGTCCCCCCAGGTGTCAATGGGTACCTGCCCTCTTTAGGGTCAGGGATGGTAAAGCAGCGAGGGAGAAGAGATGGGTGCCGCCCTCAATATGCTGGCCCCTGGGGAAGCTGAGGTCTCTGATGCCTTGATCCCCTACGACCACATAGATTAGGGGACACCTTTACCTTCCTCTTTTTTATACTAAGTAAGACCAAAAAAATGCATTCTTCAATTATCTTTTTGAGGCATATTTATTAGCTGGTTAGCTCGTCGTTACCTAGTTGCCACCACACAGTGTCTTGTATATTCATTCACATTAAAACTAGGGTTACTGTTTTTACCTAGACACGCGAATGCGTCAAAAAAGCAGAGAAAAAACACGTTACCACTCTTGAGGCCATAATTTTTAAGAACAAAGCGGGTATCAAGTGATTTATCAAAATTCTTCTTATAAAATCTTAGGCAATATTTGTTATCCTCAAGTGTATATGTCCGATTTTAACACATTGACATGCAAATCATCCATTTCGATCGTTTTTGAGACATAAAATAATTTGCTTCCGAGGCTTATTTTGTGTGTGTAAAATTCGTAAGAAAAATGTAACAAGTAAATATGATATGAGCGATCAACCACAACTCCAATTTTCCGTTCGTAGCTTTTTCTTTCTTTCTTTTACTTCTCAGTTTCTCCTTTTAATCATAAACGTTTGGATGTTTATTTCCTAAGTGATCTCGCCATCTTTTCCACAGACTTCCTCAACATACCCAAGGGGAGTAATTTTCCCGTTGAAGAGAGCAATCTCTGGCTTGTGCTGTGGATGTTAGGGTTTCAAGGGAGAACAAACATTTTCCTCTTTTTGCTTGTTTGTTTTTCTTTTCCTCCTCGGCTAGATCTCTCAATGGTCAGATTTCTGCGTGTGCGACCGTTTTTACCCGTCACTGAAGTAGCCACATTCCGACTTCGGGGATTATGCCTACTTGTATTCAATGACCTACTCTTTCAAAACGGGGAGCAGGTTACTCTGCGTACATTCACACACGGGACCTCGGTTTATAGTCTCATTTGAAGGAACTTTGGGGGGAGTGGAGTCAAACCAAACCCGAATTTTATCACTTGCTCTTGTCTGACTGAAGGAACTGAAGGAAGCTTTGGCTGAGAGAGAGAGAGAGAGAGAGAGAGAGAGAGAGAGAGAGAGAGAGAGAGAGAGAGAGAGAGAGAGAGAGAGAGAGAGAGAGAGAGAGAGAGAGAGAGACCGAGATGACTGGAGATCTCTGGTATCCCGTAAATTGGAAAATCATTCCCGATCCAGGAAATCCCGGGAAATGGTTTTTTTATTCTTTATTGTTCAGTCTTGACATAGTTAGTCTACATCCTCGTCGTTATTTCGTCTGGTTTTATTTCTCTGCCATCTCGTTTGTCTCTCTGCCGTGTGTTTCTGTTGATGGTGTATTTCTGTTCATGGGTCTAAGATGGTTCGTTTCTGATTAGTTTTGGATTGAGAGCTGGACAGAATCATCGTGTTTTATCTTTGAGTATAATTCTTGAGAAATCGTCATTTTTAAATTTAATTTCTTTTTAATTTTCAGTCAGTTATTTTTTGACAATATAGCTCAGTAGTCAGAGCACTCGCTTTCTCCAAAGCTAAGGTTCAACGGCATCGAGTGCGGTTACCAATTGGATGGGTGACCGTTTGCGTGCCTTGGCTTCAGCACAGTCCCCCAGTTCACCCAGTTGTCAATGGGTACCTGCCCTTTTTAGGGTCAGGGAAGGTAAAGCAGCGAGGGAGAGGAGATGGGCGCCGCCCTCAATATGCTGGCACATAGAGAAGCTGAGGTCTCTGATATCTCACCCCCCCTACGACCACATAAGTTATGGGGCACCTTTACCTTTATCTTTACCTACGTTTTTGATTTGAGCAACTCATTCTGTTTTGAATGTATAGTTTTGTTATTTGTGACATTCACTGTCATATTCAGTTTGACTTTTGAGTGAGTCAGTTCCTTCATTTCTTGTGTTCTTTTATTTACTTTATTTCTCTTCCTTTTTTTATCTAAAAATAATCTGTTTATATTTCCTTTTATGACCCCCGTCCGAAATAAATAGTTCATTATATTCCATTCAGAATTAAGTGTCTTTTACACGCTGGCATCTAGCAAAGGGCTAGTAATACACAGTGATTCCAGTTCTTAAAAATCATGGGTTTGCTACATTTCTGATGCTCGACCCGAGTTCGACTCCTGTTCGAGGGGACTTTTCCCATGGAGTTAACATCAGTGCTGACTCCAATCTCCCCAAAAGTCCTACGGATGAGACTGTAAACCGAGGCTCCGTGTGCAAACGCACGCAGAACATCTTGCGCACACGTTAAATTCTGTTCCGCTTTTCGTAAGAGTAGGCCACTGTGTGCCGGTGGAACAGATGACAATATTCACAAAACTGCATACACACGGGGACTGGATGAAAAAAGCACATAAGTGCTTATTCTATTATCCTCGATAAAAAAATG
>CM060320.1:6824279-6841779 GCA_030674155.1 Stramonita haemastoma
CCATCCAGTCCCCGTGTGAATGCAGTTTTTGTAAATCTTGTCATCTGTTCCCACCGGCACACAATAGCCTACTCTTGGGAAAAGCGGAACAGGATTTAATGTGTGCGCAAGATGTTCTACATGTATACATATATGCATGTTGTGTGTGGGTGTGCGCGTGTGTGCATGTGTTCATGTGCGCGTGTGTGTATGCATTCTAATGTATGTCTTCTCCCACTCCTTACGTTCCCGAAATACCAGGTCCAAGTGATGTGTGATCAGGTGAAAAGACATCAACACAGACAGACGGTGCCGAAAACAGCACAGAAAGAGACTGCTCCCCATTCATTCTGCTTCTAACCGACATAAACCACAACATCCAAATGCAGCAACACAGGACAAAGGACATTCTACCTCACGCACACGTTGGTACAAAGTGCATAACAAGCCATGTCCCTGCTGAATAATAATCATGATTAAAAAATCTTTGATCAATTCATTTTTTCCTGAGCCATAGGAGATGAGACAATAGGAAGGAAAAACAAACTGCTGTATGAAACACAACAAAACAATAAAACTGAACAAACAAATTGAAAGCAAATCTGTTAAAAGCAAGAGGCTGAAATTATATCATGCAGAATCAAAGAAAGGTCAGAAATTGAAACAGACACAGAGGAAGACACACAAACACAGAAGAGAAGGATAGAGCAATCATTAGATGAATTTAATGATTGAGAGAGAGAGAGAGAGGAGAGAGAGAGAGAGAGAGAGAGGAGAGAGAGAGAGAGAGAGAGAGAGAGAGAGAGACAGAGACGAGAGAGAGAGGATGAGAGAGAGAGAGAGAGGAGGAGAGAGAAGGACAGACAGACAAGACAGACAGGACAGACAGACAGAGAAGACAGACAGACAGACAGACAGAGACAGACAGACAGACAGACTGATGATGACAGAAACAGACACAGGCAGGCAGGCAGACAGAGAGACAAACAGACAGACAAACAGACGACAGAGACAGAAATGATCAAGAGGGAAGAGAAAAATTTTCAATGCTCTCTAAAACAGATATTATTCTGACTGTCAATACATTGCATCTATACACAGCCTTGTCAACCCTAATACAGACATAATCTGCTGTTGCTCAAAAAGAAATATTCATGAAATTTTAATTTTGTCAAAGCCAAGAGGTGAAGATGTAAATAGAAAACCAGTCGTGTTTAGCTTATGTTACAAGCGACCAGACTTGTTACAAGATAAAGGGATAACCCAGCAATGCTGATCTGACTCTGCACTAATCACACTGCACCCTGCATGATTCAGATTCTGAATGTTTGGGCCTCTGATCTTGTTCAGCATGGGGAAGCTAGGGACAGCTTGTGAACAGTCATGCATTAATATATATATATATATATATATATATATATAATATATATATATTATATATTATTATATATATATATATATATATATAATATATATATACACGAATGCATACATCCCTACACACATACATACAATACAAAAAAATATAACAAACAAAAATGATAAGAAAATAAACACACACGCACACACAAGCGCGCACGCGCGTTTTTTGTTTTTGTTTTCGCTAGATAGATGGCTTGATAAAAAAAAAGGAAATTTATTCGCTTACTCAATTACCATCTGGAAATAAAAATTTGACTTGACTTGACACACGATCTGTGTGTGTATATATATATATATATATATATATATATATATATATATATATATATATATATATATATATATATATATATATATATATATATGTGTGTTGTGTGTGTGTGTGTGTGTGTTGTGTGTGTGTGTGTGTGTGTGTGTGCTTATTTTTTCTTATTTATTCTTTATTTCGAGGATTATAAAATAAGCACTTATGTGCTTTTTTTATATCCAGTCCCCATGCATATGCAGTTTTGTCAAATTTGTCATCTGTTCCCACGGCACACAATGGCCTACTCTTCAGAAAAGCTGATCGGGTTTTTGATGTGTGCGCAAGATGTCTGCATGCGTTTGCACACGGTGTGTTGAATGTGTGTGTGTGTATGTATGTGTGTGTATATGTGCGTGTATGTGTGTGTGGTTGTTTGGTGCGCGCACGCACCTGTGTGGTCTTCCCTCTTCTCACGTTCCCCAATTAACAGTCCCAAGCCATGCCCCTTCACGTGAAAACGCCATCACAACAGACCAACAATGCCCCAAAACAGCACAGAAAGAGATCAACCTACAGCTCAATTGGCTCCACTCCTCAAATACTCCACACTTCCACCCTCAAAGACAGCAAAACAGGACAGATGCCATTCTTCCTCATGCACATCTTGGTCCAATGTTGGTAACAAAAACACGTCACTCGGGAATTCAATCCGGTTTCAATCCCCAATTACTGATACGTCCAAATGCAGCAACACAGGACGGATGACATTCTCTTCTCACGTGCAGTTTGGTACTATGTTTGGTATTTGGTGGATCCGTGGTCTAGAGGTAACGTGCCTGTCTAGAAAGTGAAAAGTCCCGGTAGGAGTAATGCGGTGGTTTGATCCCGTTTGGGCCAAAATTTTTCCCCACATCCATTAGACCCCAAGTGGTCGTCTGGGTGTTAGTCTTTCGGATGAGACGATAAACGAGGTCGTGGGGTTACAATAATTATTAGGGCACGTAAAAAAACCCACGGCAACAAGAGAGTTGTCCCCGGCAAAATTCTGTAAAGAAGAATAAAAAAGCCACTCATGAAAGGGAAACAAATACAGTTGCAGACAGATAGCAGCAAAAATAATGGGTGGCACTGCTCTTGTGGCAACGCGCTCTCCCGGGGAGAGAGAGAGAGAGAGAGAGAGAGAGAGAGAGAGAGAGAGAGAGAGAGAGAGAGAGAGAGAGGAGAGAGAGAGAGAGAGAGAGAGAGAGAGAGAGAGAAGAGAGAAGAGAAGAAGAAGAAGAAGAAGAAGAAGAGAGAAGAAGAAGAAGAAGAAAGAAGAAGAACAACAACAACAACAACAACAACAACAACAACAACAACAACAACAAAAGGACAACAAGAAGAAGAAAACACCGTCAATACCATCAAGGACTTGAACTCAAGATCGATGAAAATGTGATAAAGTCTGACTTCATCAGCTCCAGACGGGTGAACGCCTGCCTGCCTTGATGTCCGGATAAAAGTGAACCACCGACCCCACCATCTGCTGACAGGCTACAGTGTGAAGGCAGGTCTGGTGTGATTGAATTTATCTGCTTAGACCCAGGGCACTGGGGGGAGCTTGCAAACGCTGAATAAACTATCTGCATACGCACTCTGAAGAAGAAAGAAGAGAAGACGCTACAAATAAGTTCACGAGTAAACGGCCGCCACCTGTGGCTTTGAAAATCTAAAGGTTTCAGGTAGGCCTAGCAGACAGGTGCTTAAAGTTAGCCTATAGAGTTACAGGTAGTCTGTAGGGTTACAGTAGTCTGTAGGGTTACAGTTAGTCTGTAGGGTTACAGTTAGTCTGTAGGGTTTACAGTTTAGTCTGTAGGGTTACAGTTAGTCCTAGCATACTGGTGTTACAGTTTGTGGTCTGGGTACTAGTCATTGGGATGAGACGATAAACCGAGGTCCCGTGCGTTACAAATAACTACTCAGTACACGTAAAAGAACCCACGGCAACAAGAGAGTGGTCTCTGGCAAAAAAATATGTAGAAAAAAGCCACTCTGATAAGGGAACAAATACAGTTGCAGACATGAAAAAAAGGATGGCGGCTGCACATGTGCGACACGCTCTTCCCGGGGAGAGCAGCCGAATTTCACGTAAAGAAATCTTCCGTGACTTAAGTGGTGCACAATGTGAATGTGATAGCTGTGAGCTGATCCTAACTCTAACTTTCCACTATTACTGCACGCACTGCCTCCAGTGGAGATCTTTCCTGTCCACGCTAGCTCCAGACATCCACCGGTAAAAGCCATGAAAGAGGAGACGGGTGGGTGAGGAAGAGAGGAGGGGGAGGAGAAAAGAAGTTAGTAGAACAAGAAGAAAAGGGGGAGAAGCAGGGAGAAAGAGGAGGAGGAAACGAAAAAGAAGAGGAGAATGATGAGGAAGTCGAGACGAAGAACAGAAGATGGAGGAGGAAGAGAGGAAGAGAAGAAGAATTTGAAGAAAATTGAAAAAGAAGAATTTGAAGAAGAGACGAATAATTAAAGAAGAATTTGAAGAAGAAAAAGAAAAGAGAAGAAGTGGAAGGTGGAAGGAAAGAAGGAGAAGAACTTGAAGAATTTGAAGAAGAATTTAAAGAAAAAGAAGGAGAAGAAGAAGAAGAAAAGAAGAAGAAGAAGAAGAAGAAGAAGAAGAAGAAGAAGAAGAAGAAGAGAGAAGAAAGAAGAAGAGAAGAGGAAAAAAAGAAGAAGAAGAAGAAGAAGAAGAAGAAGAAGAAGAAGAAGAAGAACAAGAAAGAATTCACTGAGAAGGTGAATATCAAAAGGAAGGAAATAAACTAAAATACCCACAAACAAACAGTAAATAAACTAACAAAAACCTACACCAAGGCAAACACACACACACAACACACACACACACCACACACACAAAACACACAACACACACACACACACATACACACACACACAACAAACACACACACACACACACACACACACACACACACACACACACATCATTTTTTGTTTTTTATTCCTAGATAGATGGCTTAATGAAAAAAAAGAACAACAAATTTATTGCGTTCTCAATACACCATCTGGAAATAAAATTGACTTGACTTTGACTTTGACTGACCATTTCCTCCACACGTAACTAACTAACTAACAGCCAAGTCATGATCATCATACTCAGACCCACATATACACACATGTATGTATACAAATCAGTTTCTCGCGAACATGCTGGCGCCGCCACCGTAACATCTCCCTCAGCCACCAAGCAGTTCGGCCTGAACCAATGGCTGGCTTTCTCCTCTCTCCTCTCTCTCCCTCTCCTCTCTCCCCCTCTCCTCTCTCTCCCTCCCCTCTCCTCTTCTCTTGTCTTCCCACAGTGCCAGCCAAACGGCGCTGGATTGGCGATTTTTTTTTCTCTCTCCCCTCAGAACACTAGGGCCGGGTGTTCTAGGCTAGCTAGGCTAGGCTAATGCCACAGTTTGGTGCGGTTTCTGCGCGGTTGGTTGTTGTACGTGGTACGTGCGCGCACGTGTGAGTGAGTGAGGGAGATAAAGAGATTCTTCCTATTTCCCCCTCATCAATTGGATTAAGTCAGTTTTGGTGGTGAGAGAGCGTTTCTGTCGGATTTGGATTTGGATTTTTGGAGGAGCGCATGTTGGTGATGGTTGATTTTTTTTTTTAAAAGTTGTATGTTTTGTTAGTTTTTTTATATTTTTGTAAAACTGAAGTTGGATTAATTTTGAGGGTTGGGGTGGGTGGTGTGTGTTTGTTTTTTTGGAGAAATAAATCTGTTTAAGGAAGAGTGTTGTTTTTATTTGTTGTAAAATAAATAGTAAGCAAAGTAAAGAGTATAAAGGATAACTGAATGAAGAAAAAAACGAGGCAAAATTACAAAAAAAAGCAAAAACAAAAATACGAACAATAAGTGAACTTATGAAAACAAAATTGAGACGTTTATCAATAACTTAATAGTTATTCATACTTCCTAAAAAAAGATCCCAAATATACATATTTTTTTAGAAATTCAATTACTAAAATGAACAGATAAATGATCAACAAGTTAGTGAGAAAATAACTAAGTTTATTAGTAAGTAAGTAAGAAAGTAAGTAAGTAAGAAAGCAAGTAAGTCAGTAAATAAGGGAGTAAGTAAATTAAGTAATAAATAAGAAGGTGAGTGCATAAAAGGAAGAAAGTAGGAGAAAGGAAGGAGAAGGAAGGAGGAAGGAAGGAGAAGAAGAGAAAAAAGGAAATAGAGTAAGGAAGGGAAGAAGGAGAAGAAGAAGAAAGAAGGAGGAAAGAAGGAGGAAAGGAAGAAGAAAGGAAGAGGAAAGGAAGAAGGAATGAACAGAAAAAAGAAATAAGTTAGTAAGTAAATAAATGAGTAGTCAGTAAGAAAGAAGAAAGGCAGGAAGCAAAAAAGAAAGGAAGAAAATAAGAAGGTAAGAAGGTCTAAGGAGATAAACGACTTAATGACTACCTGACAAAACTTAAACACAAAGTTACAACCATTCATCACATAACTGTTGGGATTTCGGAAAGTTGACTGAGACAGTCAAAACAGCACGTAGGGCTCAGACCAAAAGCTTCGTCAGTTATTGACACAAGCTTAGTAGCAAGCGTCTACATCACAATATTGTTATGCTTTAAAACGTTGTGTTGATATTGTCTTCATGCATGACAACTCTTAGCATAGGAACCTTATACTTCCCGTTTGATAAAGGTAAAGGTGATCCCATAACCTATGTGGTCTACGGGAGCGAGGCATCAAGACCTCAGCTTCTCTAGGAGCCAGCATATTAAGGGTGGCACCCATCTCCTCTCCCTCGCCGCTTTACCTTCCCTGACCCTAAGAGGGCAGGTACCCATTTACAGCTGGGTGGAACTGGGGAGCTGTACTGAAGCCAAGGCGCGAACCGGTCACCCATCCAATTGGTAACCACGCTCGATGCTGCTTAACTTTGACTTGAGGAAAGCGAGTGCTTTGACCACTGAGCTATCCCGTCCCCTTGAAGGACAAAAAAATGTACTGAAGTTGGACTATGGCTACGTGTAACTATGGCAAGACACCTGAATACAATCATACCCGCAAACATCGTCCAGTGTGTTACTATAATCTCACAGTGATTCACAGGTGGGATGAGTGAGACAGGCTGTATCATTATTCTGAGTGACCTTCAGGGTGTTAAGCTAGGGAACGCTTAAGATCTCAGCAGCAACACAACAACAGCTACAACAACTACAACCAGCGCCAGCACCAACACCACAACATATAACATAAACTCGTGGATTAAGAGTGAAGCGTATTCTAAAGCATTGTGTGATGGCAAGAACTGAGCCTGTTTATTTCTTTCAGCCTCGTTACTCTACTCATAAGATAAATACTTAAGCAGAGTAAGGGTTAATAGAGGACAACTCCAAACTTCTACTTTGGTAGGACTTTTCCTTAGGTTCATGTAGTGGCAGGCTGTTTTATTTAAAAAAAACAAAAGAAAAACGATAGAAAATTATATTTTCACTTTTGTTAACTGATCATCCGTGAAAGAATCTTTCTCCGCTTCTCTCTCTCTCTCTTTGTTCTTCTGTCTGTCTTCTGTCTTGTCTGTCTGTCTGTCTGCGCGAACGCTGGGTGAGAGAGAGAGAGAGTAAGAGAGAGAGAGAGAGAGAGAGAGAGAGAGAGAGAGAGAAGAGAGAGAGAGAGAGGAGCGAGCGCGGCGCGCGAGCGCGTGCGTGGTGCGTGTGTGTGTGTGTGTGTGTGTGTGTGTGTGTGTGTGTGTGTGTGTGTGTGTGTGTGTGTGTGTGTGTGTGCAAGGTGTGTGTGCAAGCGTGTGTGTCCGTAGGTCTGTATGTGTGCATGTGTATGTGTCCATGCGTGTGGTGTGCGGGTGTGAGTGTGCACACAAGTTTATTTCGCTTTCTTTCCCTTATTTTCTCTACTTTATGTGATCTCTCTAGCCAGTGCTTTTCTCCAGGCAACAAGTAGCCTAGACATTAAGAAAACGAAGGGGAAAAAACCAACCTTTCTTTCATTGTCTTCCTCTGTCCCTTCTCCTTTTCCACCTTAATTAAGATTCCTCCTCCTCTCTCCGCGCTCCATCATTGTCATTCAAAGTGATCAATAACTGTCACTTGCTGCAGAGGCCTAGAGGATAGGAAGCTAGTCATGACGGCTTGGGATCTGGGGTTCAAATCCTGTGAAACACTGATTTCTCCAGCGATTCTTGTGACCTAAAAATTGTATAGGAATCTGGGTACGAGACTGTCAAAATTGAAATAAAAACTCTTTAGTTTCTATCTTCTCTTTGGGGGGAAGGGGGAATTATTAAAAAAAAGTCAAGAAAAAAATCATAAATGAAAACATAAGCTGATATGCCTCGTATAAGTCACAGTATTATATGACAAAAATGATAACCTATCTTCTGTTTACCTGTTTTAAATCATTTGAACGCGTTTTATTCGTCATTTCAAATAGCATTCATCATTTTAACAACATGCTTGAAGCGCACGCGGAAGAACCCACGGCAAGCAAAGGTGAATTTGGCCAATATTTAGAAGGTACAAACTTGCGCTTGTGATAAACAATACAAAACACATACAAAAAGAGCGGAGGAGGAGAAGGAATAGGAGAGTGCGGAGGAGTGGAGGAGGGGGGATGGAGGATGCTGTATTCTAGTGATACGTTTCAGAGAAGGTAAATAGCACGAATTGCAGCACAGAAATCTGCTGTCGTGATACAATTCAATACAGCATGATGCTATACAACGGCACTCAATACAACAAAATACAATGCAAAATAACGCAGTGAAATGCAGTCCAGTCCAACGCAGTGTAATTAATATCTGTTTTTCTTAATTAACACATACAGCAGAAGGCTATTATAATAATCTTCTTGCAAGGTCAGTTTGACTTTTGTTTTTTCTTCATCATCATCATCATCATCATCATCATCATCATCATCATCATCATCATCATCATCATCATCATCATCATCATCATCATCGCCCCCACCCTAGTACTACCACCACCACCACTGCTTCACCCAGCCTATCCCTTCATCATCATCATGACATCATCTCTGTCTTCATCATCAAGTTATCTTATCGTCGTTACTATTATTATCATTCTTTTTATTTTTTGCTGACAGATCGAGAGTCACAATCAGCCAGTGTTCTGATGCTCTGATCGGTGGTCTAGAGGTAACACACCTGCCTACAAAGCGAAAAGTGCGGTCTTTATCGCTGTTTGTGCCCGAAACTTTTCCCCTATCCACTAGACCTTAAGTGGTAGTCTAGATGCCAGACTTTTAGATGAGGTGATAAACCAAGATCCCATATGCAACACGCAATCAGCGCACGTAAATAACCCACGGCAACAAAAGAGTTGCCCTGGTCAAATTCTGAAAAAAAGAACAAGAAAAAAAGAAAAAAAGCGCCACTCTGAACAGGGAAACAAATACACCTGCAGAGGAAAAAACAGAAAAAAAAATCAATGGATATACTGCTGTTGTGGCGGCACGCTCTCCCCAGGGAGACTAGCCCAGATTTTTAGGCAGAGAAATCTACAGTGACAATATGAAGTAGATGTGAAATGAGGGCTCTGGCCGCGAGAGAACAAAGGGGAAAGTAAGCACACAGAGCCAACTGCAAGGAACAAGCCAGAAAGTCAACACAAGTGATGTACAAACACAAGTTTTTAAGGACAACACCCTCTCCTAGTCTGTTTCTCTGTCTCTTTTTCTCTCTTGCATTTCTGTTGTTCTGTATCTGTATGTTCACCTGCCCTTCTGTTTTCTGGTGAGTGAGGGTGTGGGGGGGGGGGGGGGGGGGGGGGGGGGGGGGTAAACACGTGTGAATGCGTAGGACAGCATTTACATCGTTTACATTTACATCGTTTTCAACAATGTTACTCTTATGTTTGTCTTGGTCTCTAAAAGCATTTCCGGTTATTGAAATTAATTCACAGTTTGACTATAAAACAATATTTCCCTCTACTCTACACTTTTTACCAACAGAGCTAAAGATATCCACATGTAATAGCAACCAAAACACTAGATCCTACATCTTTAGTGGGTTCTTTGGCTTTATCTAAAAAAAAAATGTGTGTGAAAGTCAAAGTCAGTCAAATTTTTTATTTCCAGATGGTACAGAAAAAAATAAGAAAAAAAGTCATGTGTGTTATTTGCTTTTC
This sequence comes from Stramonita haemastoma, assembly GCA_030674155.1. Classification (NCBI taxonomy): domain Eukaryota; kingdom Metazoa; phylum Mollusca; class Gastropoda; order Neogastropoda; family Muricidae; genus Stramonita; species Stramonita haemastoma. The sequence goes on from CM060320.1 coordinate 6,834,098, forward strand.
CGCGACTAGCCAGGCTATTGAACTCTAGCTGGTCGAACCATCAGAATGGAGAGAAATCCATCTCCTCGCAGATTCTCCGATTTCGGACAACAAAACCGTCAGAATGGAATATCCGGGAGAGATTTTCCGAGGCGAGAATTTATTCGTCTTTCCCTCCTACCTCTCAGCTTCCCCGGCCAGTCAGTGTCGGGGCGATATTGGCCGGAGATTTCTCTCTCCTCCACCCAAGGGCAATTACTCTCTAGTCGCCGTGGCGCTATTGTCTGACGTAAGTAGAGGGAAGCAACTCGCGGAGGTTTACTTACTACTGTGACCTGTATCATCAGTGATTTGGGTGTGGGGAGTGCTGGGTTTGGATTTATTGGTTGGGATTTGGGAGAGAGAGAGAGAGAGAGAGGAGAGAGAGAGAGAGAGGAGAGAGGAGAGGGGGAGGGGGGGGGGAGGGGGGGGGGGGGGGGGAGGGGAGGAGAAGGAGCCCTCGGAAGTGGATAGGAATTTGCTATTTTGTTTCTGTGCTGTTCGTTGATTCAATCTGTCAGTTTTTGTGGATTAGCTTATTTTCTTTATGAGTGTTCTTTGGCTTTATTCTTTTCCCAAATAAGTGTGCGTGTGTGCGTGGTGCGCGCGCGCGCGCGCGTGTGTGTGTGCGTGCGTCCGTGCGTGCGGCGTGCATGTGTGTGTTTCTTTTTAGGTTTACTTTTTGTCATTAAGATTAAAAGATCTTTCAAAACCGCATAGAAATAACTTTATTAAAATCACGAATCAAAACTCAGAATAGAGTTTGAAAGTTCATTATTAATAAGCATATGCTGTATCTGTATGAAAGTATAAGCCATTTTAATTTTAGCAGTTTACCTCTTCTTGTGATTGTCGAATTAACGCTCTTTACCGTTTTACCTCACACTTTTTGATTTATATATATACATATATATATATATATATATATATATATATATATATATATATAATATATATATATTATATATATATATATTTTGTTTCTATTCCGCAAAAGTCTTTTCTGTTATAAAACTACACATGCCAAAACTGTCACAGTTACTCCTCTCTCTCTTCTCCCCTCCTCCCTCTCTCTCTCTCTCTCTCTCTCTCTCTCTCTCTCTCTCTTTTCCTCCCTCTCTCTCCCCTCTCTCCCTCCCTCTCCCCCTCCTCCCTCTCTCTCACACACTTTTTTTCCCCTTTCTCTCTCTCTCCTCCCCCCTCCTCCTCTCTCTCTTAGAGAAAAAAGTAGCCACGAAACATTTCATAGCGAACATAATTCCAGACACATAAAAACTCTTCCACTGTGGCCACTCTTAACTCTAACTTCTCCACGCTAAGAAGATCACGACTCTGTTCAGAAATGACAGTACTTGACCACACCATTCATCACACTCCTCAATAGGAACTTCTCCCCCCCCTAGTCCTTCTCTTTCTCCTTTCTGTTTCTTTCTTTCTTTTTTATCCTTTGCGCACGCGCCGCACGCACCACACACACACAATGCAGCATGCACACACACACACATATATAATATATATATAGTATATAATATATATATATATATATATATATATATATATATATATATATATATTTATATATATATATTTATATATATTACAACACACACACACACACACACACCACACCACACCCCCCCCCCCCCCCCCCCCCCCCACAACCCCCCACCACCACCCCCCACCCCACCCCACACACACACACACCCTCCCACACCCACAACCCCCCCCCTCCCCCACACCCCCCCCCCACCAGCCCTTACACAACACAACCACCAAATCTATACAAAAAGCCATCTTCCCTGATAAGATAGAGATAGGCTGAGGAGTCATACGGGTACGGGGGTTTCAGCGTGTAAAGCAGCTGATCGATTTTCCGCCACATCTTTTGGACTAAACTAATTACCCAAGCCGATGAGCAGCCACTAACCACATTGGTCAGGTCCAGTCTTTGTAGCATGAAGTTCGATCACAGATAACATAAGGGTGGTGGGGAGAGATAGAGGGGGGAGAGAGGGGAGAGGGGGGTCAGGTAGTGGTGAGTTGCTGCCCAAATCAGGGCCAGTTCATCAGGAGAGATGAGGTCTATGGGATCGAAGTCTTTCATCAGAGGACAGACAGACATTGCAGACGCAGATCAGACACAAACAGACACTAACACACACAGAGACAGAGAGACAGACAGACATACAGACAAACACACACACGATGGTGGCATCACGGGGCAGCATTGGCGAGAAGAGGTTGCAGAACTGGGGGTGAGTGGTGGTAAGGGTGTATCTGAGGAATCTTACAGCGTTAGAGGAGGAGATTGTGTACAGTTTTTTTGATTGATTTGAAAAGGTGGCTGGTTTTCTGTGTCTGTCTGTCTGTCTCTATCTATCTCTCTGTCTCTCTAAATCTGTCTCTGTCTTGTCTGTCTCTGTCTCTGTCTTTCTTTCTCTCTCTTTCTCTTTCTCTCTCACCACCATCCCCATCACCATCATCATCACCACAATCACCATCCTCCTCCTCCTCCTCCCTGTCCCTCCTCCTCTCTTCCCCATCCACATTACCTTCAGTCTCCTGATCTGGAAGGACGATGTAAGGACAGGGGAGACGTGCTTGTCTGTCTTCAGCTTTCTCCGGTAGCACTCCCATGCCAAGATCGGTCCCTTCTTTTGTCGTAATAATCCCCAGTCATCGTCTCATCCTAGAAATACTAGCAACCAGACCATGTACCACATCTCTTCGTTTAGTGAATGGAGGGGAGTGGTGGGGGTGGTCATCTGCAGACAGGAATCAAACCAGGTGTATTTCGCTCCCAGGAAGAATGTTTCCTATAGCCAGTATATGCCATCAAGTATTAAGGGGGGGGAGAGAGAGAGAGAGAGAGAGAAGAGAGAGAGAGAGAGAGAGAGAGAGAGAGAGAGAGAGAGAGAGAGAGAGAGAGAGAGAGAGAAGACAGACAGACAGACAGACAGACAGACAGACAGACAGACAGAGAGAGACAGAGAGAGACAGAGAGAGACAGAGAGAGACAGAGACACAGAGAGACACAGAGAGACACAGAGAGACAGAGAGACAGAGAGAGACAGAGAGAGACAGAGAGGGACAGAGAGAGACAGAGAGAGAGAGAGTGAGAGAGAGAGAGAAGATGAAAAAGAAGAAATAGGAGGAGGAGGAGGAGATGAAGAGGAAGAAGGGGAAGCAGAAGGAGGAGGAAGAGAGGAGGAGAATATGAGCAGATGAAGAAGAAGATAGTGAAAATTTTAATAGCAGGAAAGAGGCAAATGCATACTGCAGATGACTGGATCAATACAAAGTGAAAGAAAACAGGTTCGATCAACAAAATACAAATCAGTAATTACAGAAATACCACAAGACGTCTGTATCGAACGCAGAATTTTGAAGAAAGAATCAAAGACGCCAATAGCAATCCCCCTTCCCCCTATCCAACCCACCCCCCATAAATGTAGGAAGCGGAGAAACAAAGAAGCAAAGAAAGAAAGAAGTCGATGCATGAATAGATAAGCAAATAAATATGTAAATAAAATTCAAACAGCGGGAATGAAAGAAAACAAACAGAAAAAAGAAAACAAAAAACAGAAAGCACAAGAAGAGAAAGAAAAAGAAAGTACGCTAGAATAAAAAATAAAAGAAAAATACAGAAAGGACACAAATGATAAGAAAGAAAAGAAGGGAAAAACTAAAGAAAAAAAGAAAACGAAAGAGAAATAAAAGAATAAGGAAAGTATTTGCAAAAAAAATCCAATTATTCAGAGTAATGAGAACAGCCAACTCAGAAATAGCTACAACAAACTAGTAGGCCCACGTTGAAAATGCAATATAAAAAGAAAGAAAAAGAAAAAAAGTATATGAATACATCAATAAACAAGAACACGAATAATAAAACAAACGAAACAAAAACAAGTTGACAGAACTTAGAGAAATAAATAAGTAAGTAGCCAAATAACACACACACACACACACACACACACACACACACACACACACACACACACACACACACACACACACACACAACAACAACAACAACAACAACAACAACAACAACAACAACAACAACAACAACAAGAGCACTTTTCACAAAAAAACACACGAACATTTTAATGCCTGCGAAGTGTTAGCACTATATCGTACTTTCTCCTCACTTTGCATAAGTCAATCAGTTTGTGGCATCAGAATCACTGGTTTGAAATTTCGCATCTGTGTCTCTCTGGTGAGGTAAATAAGCTGCCTTCTGTTATTGCTTAATTAAAAAGGTAAAAAGGTAAAGGTGTCCCATAACCTGTGTGGTCGTTGGGGCCCTTGCTTAAGTAATTGTTTAATTAAAGAAACAAATTTTAAGCATCTAACGAATACCAGATTGCCTAATCCTTATTCAACTTTCAGCAAACCTGGAAAAGAGTTCCAGACGTAAGATCTCACAAACTTTACTACAACATATAGGGCCAACTTTTTCGCCCCAAATCTGACTCGGATATACGAAAGTTCACTCAATGCTAAAAGGAACCAACCCCTCCTAACCAAGACTGACTTTAAAAGACAAATTTAAAGGCGTTTGTGTATCTCTGAAAATCTACCTGGTAGAAAATCTAAACTAAGCTTAAGTGAGAGTTTTGAATGTGACTGTCTTTTTTGTGCAATATCAACACCTTTAAAATTCCAGGCTCAAGTGAAATCAGTTTTACTGAATGTCACCCTTTCTCTGTCGTGCTACCTCAACAGATATTATCAACACGTTAATTTGTTAATCCAAGTATTTTCATCGCACAATATTAAACAAAAATAAAGGAGAAAGGATAACTTGTTCAGCCATAGTACTGGTATAAGAACGTCTAAATACACAAGCAAATCTTGGAAATATCGTCAACGTTTCTTGTGTGAGAAAAGAGACTGTAACTAAACCATCCACACGTACTAAAACTTCGCCCCAAGTTTGTCGACGAAGCTCAAGGCGCTGAAGTGGGAGACCTTCTGACTTTCTGGCTTCTGTCTGCAACAACAGTCCCTACATCGGAGTACTTCCGCTGGGACTATAATACAATCTCAACAACAATAGCAAAAAAGGCAAACTTGACAAAGCTCACAGACAACAAAAAACTCCGTATTTCCATAACCATCTACCACCCAGTGATTCCAGGACCCAGGTAAAAGCATGGGGAACAGTCAGGCTGTGGCCTGTATGGACCGTACCGGGTCTAAAGCCCAGTACCTGAACAAGTACCTGACCCCTCAACAGATCCAGGTAGTTCAGGACACCTGGGACATCATGAAAGAGGACCTGCCTACGCTGGGAGTCACCGTCTTTCTCAGGTCAGTGGTGATGGTGGGGTGGTGTTTTTGTCAAAATGTTCGTTTTTTTTTTGGGTTGGTGTTTTTGAACAAAAATGTTCGAGTTTTTTTGTTGTTTGTTTGTTTTTATTGTTTTTATATGTTTGTGTTTGAAAATAATGTTCGTGTGTGTTTTTTAATTTTCTTTTTTTTATGGTTTTGAAAAAGTTGGGGGGGGGGGTTGTTTGTGAAAATGTTCGTGGTTTTTTTTTGGTTTGAAATTGTTGGGTTTTGTTTTGGAAATGTCGGGGTTTTTTGTTTGGAAAAAAGTTTTTGTTTTTGAAAATGTCTATTTTTGTTTTTGGAAGTTTTCGGGCTTTAAAAATAATGTTTATCTGTGTTTTTGAAAGTGTTTGTCTTTGTACAGAAGTTACTTTCCCAAGTTTTTCTCGGTTTAACTTAGGACTTTTGTTTCGTTCTGTTATTGTCTTTGTGTACATTAGTGGTGATTTTTTCGTATATGGAGGTTGTGTGTGTGTGTGTGTGTGTGTGTGTGTGTGTGTGTGTGTGTGTGTGTGTGTGTGTGTGTTGTGTGTGTGTGTGTGTGAGTGCGCTCGTGCGTGCGTGCGTGCGTGTGCGTGCGTGCGTGCGTGTGCGTGCGTGCGTGTGTGTGTGTATGTGTATGTGTGTGTGTTCCTCGACTATTCATTTGTTTCTTTTTTTTCCCTTCTCACTCTTTGTCTCATCTCCTCCTCTCTCTTTCATGTCTCTCTGCAATCATCATTTCTTTGTTTTTCTTGTTTGCCTTTCTTTCTGTCTGTCTGTCCGCCTGTCTGTCAGTCTGTTTGTTTGTCTGTCTGTCCCCCATGTGTATTTATCTGCCTCTTTGTTGATCTCTATTAAAGCCCGGGCCTATTAGCTCAGCGACCGCAAACACGAGTTGTCTGGCCTTTTGTCATAACCGATTACTTCTTTTATCATTCACTGCCAGCCTCTCTGTCTGTCTACGTGCTACACTAGTGTGTAAAGGAAGAAAGGAAGAGGAAGGAAGGAAGGAAGGAAGGAAGAAAGGGAGGGAGGAAGGAAGGAAAAAAGAAGAAAGAAAGAAAGAAGAAGAAAGAAAAGAAAGAAAGAAAGAAAGAAAGAAAAGAAAGAAAGAAAGAAAGAAAGAAAGAAAGAAAGAAGAAGAAGAAGAGAGGAGGAGGAGGAGGAAGGAGGAGGAGGAGGAGGAGGAAGAGGAGGAGGAGGAAGAGGTGAGACAGAGAGAGAGAGACAGAGACAGAGAAAGAGACAGACAGACAAACAGGCATACAGACAGAGACAGAGACAGATGCACAGACAGAGAAGGGAAAAACAGTTCAAGACGACATAGCGATACCTACACTACCTTCGTAGGATGCTAAGGGGGCAGAAAAAATGGCTAAGGTAATGGCAGACTACGAACACACCATTTTCCACCTATTTTATGCATTGTTTCATGACAGTTTTACGGAGACAAGAGAGATATACTATCACAGAGAGAGAGAGAGAGAGAGAGAGAGAGAGAGAGAGAGAGAGAGAGAACAGAGACAGAGACAGAGACAGACAGAGACAGAGAGCAGACAGAGACAGAGACAGACAGACAGACAGACAGACGAGACAGACAGAGACAGAGATAGAGACAGAGACACAAGAGAGAGAGAGACAGAGACAGAGACAGAGACAGGCAGACAGAGAGACAGAGAGAGACAGAGACAGACAGACAGACAGACAGAGACAGAGATAGAGACAGAGACACAGACAAACAGTCAGGTAGACAGAGACAGAGAGACAGATAGAGCGTCAGAGAAACAGAGAGGGAGAGAGCCAACCAGCCAGCCAGCCAGCCATACAGACACCAAATAAATTATGTAGACAGGAGAAGAAATGAAAAACCCAGAAAAGGATATTCCTGTCGTAAAACTGGACCTAAGATCTGACATACGAGTCCAACTAACTGCTACCTAGAGGAAGATGATAGCAGGATAAAAAAAAAAAACTGTAGAAAAATAAGATACAGAAGAACTAATGACGCTCATCATAATTATCCACCTACTCAACCTAGAAAATACCCATGTTTACAGGTATCATATATATATATATATATATATATATATATATATATATATATATATATATATATATATATATATATATATATATATATATATATATGTTGTGTGGGGTGTGTGTGTGTGTGTGTGTGTTGTGTGGATGGGGTGGTAAGTAGATTGCCTCCCACGTGATCAGAGCCTTGTCGCAGCGTTGTGTTCCTAAATCAGGACACACCTGCGAATTGTGCGATGCTCTGTTTCCTTGGGTGGTGGTCGAAAACCCTCCATTGCATACTCTTTGCCTTCATGGTGAACGGT
>CM060320.1:6846779-6849666 GCA_030674155.1 Stramonita haemastoma
AAAGACGAAGCGGCAGCTAGCCAGAATTGAATTGATCTCTGGAAAAAGACGGAGAGCAGAATTGATCTCTGCTGAGCGAGGTTTGATCAGGCAGCTAACGCTTTCAATCAATCAATGGCCTCTCTCTCTCTCTATTGACAGGGGCCCTGTCTGTCTGTCTGTCTGTCTCTGTGCATTGCCGCAGTGACGGGGCAGAAAGCTGTCTTTCACTTTTGGAGAGCAGAGGCTGCCAGTTGTACAGCCGTGCAAATAGCAGTGGGAAGGTGTTGGCTCCAGCTTTTCAAATAAACTAGAGGGCCCTGGGGGGTTGGGAGGGTAGGGTGGGGGGAGGGGGCGGGAGGCAGGGGAGTTTAGTGGTTTAGGACGTTGAGCTAGTAATCTGATGGCCCGGGATCGAGCCACCGTGGAAGCGTCTGTTTAAGGGGATTTTAACCCTGGATTAAACATCAGCATTGACTCCTGTACTTTTTTTTTACCAATACCATTTTTACTGACTCCAGTTCCCTTGGGGGAAAGGATAGCCTAGTGGTTAGGGCATTACGCTTGCAATCTGATGACCCGGGTTCAAATCTCGTCCAAGGGGATTTTTTGCCCTGGAGTTAACATCAGTGCAGACTCCAATTCCCCCCCCCCCCTTCGAAAAGTCCTTCAGATGAGACTATAAACTGAGGCCCCGTGAGCGAACGCACGCATAGCATCTTGCACACACTTTAAAACAGGCTCCACTTTTCGAAAGAGTAGACCATTGTGTGCCGGTGGGAACAGATGACAAAATTTACAAAATCGTATACACACGTTGACTGGGTGTTAAAAAAATACATGAGTGCTTATTCCATTATCCTTGATATAACAAAGAATAGATAAGATTAAAGTCCTTTGGATAAGACAACAAACCCAGTCCCCATGTGCAAACACATGCAGAACATCTTGCGTACAATGTTAAAATTCCATTCCACGTTTCGGAGGAGTAGGAAACGAAGGAAAGAAAGAAAAAGGAAAGGAAGGAAGGAAGTTTTTGTTGTTCCACTTCAGGGCTTAAATCAAATAACAAGTAATGGTCACTTAGTTTCAAAGATTTATTCATCATTGAAATAACGTTTGTTTAAACGATGATTATTTTATATCGTCTTTGATTAATGTACTTCTATTGTTCAAATTTCATAAAGACAAAAATGGATTTAAAATAAAACATTTCAAATGGCTTCTGTTTCACCATTGTCGTCAGTATGGATGAGTGATCACCTGAGGCACACACCTATCCATGCATCGATACACACACGCACCTACGCACACGCACAAACACACACACACACACCACACGCTATACAGACAGACAGACAGACAGACAGACAGACAACACACACACACACACACAGAGTGCCCCCCTCGCAACCCCCCTCCGTCAGACACACACACACACACACACACACACACACCCACACACCACAACCCACCACACACACACACACACACACTCAATAGGGTATCTCACATTCAAAATGAAACCGACCTAGGATCTATAACACAACAAAGTGTCCCCAAACTTCACGAGGAAAAGAAATACCCATGACATGGAACTCCTCTAGGTCAGTTGGAAGTCAAAATGGAACCAGGGGCAAAATGGTTTGGAGGAAGATGGCTTAACTCCCCTGACGCCTTTCTCCATCACTTACCGGAAATGACGTCTTTTAAGGAAACACCTGGCTGAAATCTGCTTCTGAAATCTTAAAAAGCGTTTCATGGGTGTGTGTGTGTGTGTGTGTGTGTGTGTGGTGTGTGTTGTGTGTGTGTGTGTGTGATACACAAATGCACGCACGTACTCTCTCTTTCTATTCTTCTCTCTCCTCTCGCTCTCTCTCTCTCTCTCTCTCTCTCTCTCTCTCTCACCACACACACACACACACACACACACACACACACACACACACACACACTATTCAGCATTTCTCTGATACAGACCCAGACTACTGCTTACACAACAACGACGGGATAGCCTAGTGGTCAGAACATTGCGTTCGCTATCTGACGACCCGTGTTCGAATCGCGTTCAAGGGGATATTTTTCCTTGGAGTTAACATCAGTGCTGACTCCAACCTCTCCAAAAGTTCTTCGGATGAGACTTTAAACCGAAGCCCCGTGTGCGAACGCACGCAGAACATCTGCACACACATTAAATCCTGTTCCGCTTTTCGAAAGAGTAGGTCACTGTGTGCCGGTGGGAACAGATAACAAGATTTACAAAACTGCATACACACAGGGACTGGATGTAAAAAATAGCACATGAGTGCTTATTCCATTATCCTCGATAAAAAAAGAATAAATAGAATACAATAGATAAATTAGAAATCTCACTGTCGTTCCCAACACGACACATAAAAGGAAGAATACGTCATAAAGCAACAACGAGAGGAATAACGTACTCACTTGTCATTTCCTCTTTATGATCTTGAGAATTTTCTTCCGAGAATCGATATTGTTTTCGAACATATCCCCCCCCCCCCCCCTCCTCCCCGAAAAAAACTATCACCTGACTTTCTTGGGAACAGAAGAGGAGGAAGAAGAGGTTTCAACAGCATGTAGTGTCCGAAGCACCTTTTTTTGCCCCTGTTTATCAGAAAACTCAAGGACTGGCCTTGAGTGGGACGATTTGCTTCAGAAAGCAGAGAGACCGCGCACGGGGAGTGGGGGAAGCTGGTTGCAAAATCTTCAGTGGTGCCCCCACAGTCTACAGGCTACAGGAAAAGTGAAATTGCAGGCGATCATAAAACCTGTTCTTTGTTTTTATCTTTTTTTGTGTGGGTTTTTTTTCTCCATAAAATCAACAAGCAAAAAAGTAATCTAGCGAAAGGATTTCATCATAATGCAAAAACCAACGTTTTCTGATTTT
>CM060320.1:6854766-6857266 GCA_030674155.1 Stramonita haemastoma
TAAATGTCTATCACCAATGGGCCAAAAATCTACTTTTGAGTTTGTCACAAGCGTAGGCAAGCGTGCACTTTTACAGTAACTGATACATTACTGCAGCTAGTAAAGCAGTTTCTGGTATCTAAGAGTGAAACAAAGGATAAAATTCATTGATACTTTTCCGTATCCAAAAGTAACAAGCATAGTTATACACGTTTTTAGGACCAAGAAACTGATCCTAGTCCTTTCGTATCTCTGGGGTGGCAGAAAATTAGATAGATTAGATAGTTATTTAGATTTGTCTATCTAAAGTTAGATAGAGGGATGGATAGTGAGATAGAGATAGAGATAGAGAGATAGAGAGATAGAGAGATAGAGAGATAGAGAGATAGATAGATAGATAGATAGATAGATAGATAGATAGATAGATAGATAGATAGATAGATAGATAGATAGGTAGGTAGGTAGGTAGGTAGGTAGGTAGGTAGGTAGGTAGGTAGGTAGGTAGGTAGGTAGGTAGGTAGGTAGGTAGGTAGGTAGAGAGACAGAGACAGAGACAGACAGACAGACAGACAAACAAACAGACACAGAGAGACAGACACAGGCAGAGAGACAGAGGCAGTCAAACATACACACAGACACACAGACACACAGAGACAGAGACACAGATAGAGCACAATAGCACCCAGGGACAAGGTCCCTTTAGGGACATCTCCAGAGTTTGCATGGTGAGGAAGAGTGACGGTGGAGACAGCGCCACGTTATTGTTATCGTTTGGAAGCAAAACGTCACTGGCGGCGAGTTTTCCTACTGCTTGCTGAGAATCCCTATATATCTCTCTCTCTTTAGTTCAGGAACTCTCTTTTAAGACGGTAAAAACAGCAGAGATTGCGCGCGCGCGCGCGCGCGCGCGCGTGCGTGCGTGCGTGCGTGCGTGCGTGCGTGTGTGTGTGTGTGTGTGTGTGTGTGTGTGTGTGTGTTGTGTGTGTGTGTGTGTGTGTGTGTGTGTGTGTGTGTGTGCAAGTGCGTGTGTGCAAGTGCGTGTGTGTTGGGCTATGCATTGAAGACTGTACGTCTATTATGTACTTTTTCCTCCGAATTTTGACACTCCCTAACACAAACATCCTGCTATCCATTCATGCTGTTGACAGCTCAGGCTTAAAGACTTCAAGAAATTTTATTTCGAGAAGCCCCGTTTATCACTACATGAAATGTAACCATATCACAGTTAGCAGAGGTCAGTATGACAAAGTACTTGATAAATACATCACGGTCCACCTTTCCACGTTGCAGTTATACTTTAATTAATACGTCTGATACAGTACGTTTAAAGATAAGTCGTAGCTACTCGAGTCATTTATTTTATTTTTGCCGAGTGAAATTCTGTGTTAGTGTTTATAGGATAAACTGTTTGTCGTTTTTATAGCTTGAAATGATTTGTCTCTACTTTGTAAGCATTATTTATGAGTTTTTATACGATAGTATGTTCATCGTTTTTACATCACGAAATACTTTATTTCTTTTTTGTAAGCATCTTTTTGCTAGTTTTTATACGGTAGCCTGTTCATCTTTTTACATTTTGAAATCATTTCATTTCTACTTTGTAAGCATTTTGTAGTGTTTTGGAGAAACACACTTTGATGAAATATCTTATCTGATTTGGGCATCACATTTTTGAAAAGACATATCTAACAGCTGAGAATCGTCCATTGCTATTGCCAACCTTATCCTCCTTAAAAACAGTACACACTTGTCTTTACACACAGATAAAAAAAAAGCTATGTTACAAACTTCACTACTAAAAATCTTGTAAGTCTGGCAAAGTTTTTGTCAATTCATGCCCTAAGACAGGGGTGGGACCTCTCATTTTCAAAAACTTTTGCCTATGCAGACAAGAAAAGAAGAAGAAAAAAGTGCTTTCTCTTCTCCATACATTTCACTGCCAAATATCAAAGAAAATCTATGGTCTGCATTAACTTACTGACAGCAACAGGGTAGAGTGTGTGTAATCCTATAACGGTTCTTAAAACAGGCGGGGCTATAAAACAACAGGGAAAATCTATGATCTGTGTTAACTGTCTTCTCTTAATGACAGCTACAGGGTAGGGTGTGCGCACCCCTATAACGACCCTTAAAGCAGGCAGCGGTATAAAAACTACCAGGATGGATAAAAACGTTCAAATCTTTTCCTTCCCATTGCCAGAATCGAAAACGTTGCCATGCCAAGCCACTACCACCACACACACACGCGAATCACTATCGACAGAAATCGTTGCTCTTCCTCAGTTAGTTGTAATTTACGAGTGAACATGAGAAGAAAGCATTTTTGTCATGTTAGCTTCGGGCTCGTTGTGTTAATGGTTTGAAGGTTTTTAAGGAACTGTCTAATTTTAATCTATTCTTTTACTTCGAGAACAATGTAAAAAGCACTCATGTGCTTTTTAACATAAAAGTACCCGTGTGTATGCAGTTTTGTCAACTTTGTCATCCGTTCCCACCGACACACAATAGCCTACTCTTTCGA
>CM060320.1:6874766-6877509 GCA_030674155.1 Stramonita haemastoma
CTCAGGAATGGTGTCTAAACACGACACCTGTGTGCATGCTGGTTTTCTTTTTGTTGTTGTCATCCGCTTCTACCGGTACACAATGGCCTGCTCTTCGGAAATGCGGAACGGGCTTTTAACGTGTGTGAAAGATTTTTTGTGTATGTTTGTACACGGGGCCTCGATTTATAGTCTCATCCGAATGACTCTGATATTCAGTTCGATTTTTGTCGTCAAACTGGGAAGTAAGGGTGAGGGATGGGAATGAAACACAGAACCTCACAGTTTCCATATTAGCAGGCGAACTTCTTCACCATCCTGCCACTTTCCTTTCAAGGATAATTAGGATGAAAGAAAAAGGGAAAAAAGAGGTAAGGAGGGAGGAAAGAAAGAAGGAAATGACGAAGGAAGGAAGGATGAAAGGAAGTCAGAAAAATGAAAGAAAGAAAATGTTAAAATGCAGAAAGAAAGAAAGGAAGGGAGAGAAGAGAGAGAGAGAGAGAGAGAGAGAGAGAGAGAGAGAGAAGAGAGAGAAGAGAGAGAGAGAGAGAGAGACGAGAGAGAAGAGACAGACAGACAGACAGACAGACAGACAGACAGACAGACAGACAGAGACAGACAGACAGACAGACAGACAGACAGAGACAGACAGACTGACAGACAGACAGCCAGCCAGCCAGCCAGAAGACAGACAGACAGTGACTGGCAGAGAAAGATACAGAGAGGCACAAAGGTGAAAACAGACAGACAGACAGACAGAGAGACAGACAGACAGACAGACACAATTAAGCACCAGATGGAAATACCTAGGCACGGACAAGTCTAGACGCCCTGATTGCAGACTTTGTGGAGAAACCTGTATTGTAGTGTGTGTATGTGTGTGTGTATGTGTGTGTGTGTGTGTGTGTGTGCGTGCGTGTGTGTGTGTATGTGTGTGGGAGGAGAGGGGGAGGGGGACAACAAACGGTAGCAAGGCTGTCATGTAGACTTGCTTCGTCCCTACCCGCAAAGCTTTGTATGACGTCAGCTTCAGAACATGGACATTTGTCACTCTACAGACAAGGACTGATGTCAGATATTTTCAAAGGTGAGATTGTGACGTCAGCAGGTTGTTCTTTTTTCATGTTTACACCTTTAACTGTCAGGTCAGCCATTTCACGACTGAAACAATGATGCCAGCAAATCTAACAGTTGACAGAGAGATGACAGACATTAAAAAAAACAACAACAAAAACAAAGGAGACGGTTATGTCAGCAGATTTATAAGCATGGAGTTGTGCTGGTCATGGATGTCTCCACCCTGTGCAGCATTCTTTTTCTTTTATCACAATTGTCTACACTCATACCCCTGACAGGAACATAGAAAGTGTATGTCTTTGGTCAGAAACACGTAAAGAGAGAGAGAGAGAGAGAGAGAGAGAGAGAGAGAGAGAGAGAGAGAGAGAGAGAGAGAGAGAGAGAGAGAGAGAGAGAGAGAGAGACAGAGAGACAGAGAGACAGAGAGACAGAGAGACAGAGAGACAGAGACAGAGAAACAGAGAAACAGAGAAACAGAGAAAGAGACAGACAGAGAGAGAAAGACAGAGGCAGATATACAGACTGTCAGACAGAGACAGGGGTAGACATAGAAAATGATGCAGAGAGAGAGAGAGAGAGAGAGAGAGAGAGAGAGAGAGAGAGAGAGAGAGAGAGAGAGAAGAGAGAGAGAGAGAGAGAGAGAGAGAGAGAGAGAGAGAGAGAGAGGAGAGAGAGAGAAGAGAGAGAGATGAATAGATAGATATATACAGAAGCAGAGTCACCAGGTAGAAAAAAGACACGAACAAGTCTAGACGTCTAATTGCAGTTCTATTGCAGACACCAGTATCACGAAGTCTGTAAGTGACACTGGTCAAGTCAGTTTATGGTGATGCAGCAGTGACCATAAATACTCTGAAAAACAGCTTTAAGTCTGTGGTGTCAACAAGTGAACTGTCACGATATATCATTTCAAAACTACTCATCATGTCTCATCTTTCTGCACCATCATCAGCAGAACAAAAATGAAACAAAACATCTAGAACAAACGAATTAAACTGACAAACAAAAAAATAGCAAGCAGGCAGGTAAAGAAATATTATTTCCCCATTATATTCCATACAAAATCGTTTAAAAATGAGTGTGTCAAGCAGTTTTTTTTTTCATTCTATGATTTGTTAAGGTTTCAACTGTTTTTAGTGCATTTTGGGATAAAAATACGACAGCAGATCTTTTACAACAGTATATATAAAAATATGCATTTCACACATTGACTTAACTATGGATCTGATCCTGAAGTGGGTAGGTTCTTAAGGACTGAATTCCACATAACAGCTTGCTTTTGGTATCCAGCAATGCAAAGTGTGCACGACAGAAACAGAACTGACCTAATGGCACCATCTCAGCATGAAATCTTTTCCCAGATACCATTGGGGCCATTTTTCTGAAGCTCTGTACTTCTTTCTACGAAAGTGATGGTCTAGTCTAACCCAAATGATCTATCAGGGGCCAGGAGGAGGAACTTTTTAGAAGAGTAAGAGAGAAAGATGAAAGAACAGGGGCAGGGCAGAAGAATCAGGAAAAAACAGTCTGTGCTCTCACTTAGCTTACTAGCTGGCCTGAGAACGGAGGGTCTCTAGCTCTCAGAGATGGCCCCGTTCATTATCAGAGTGATTTCCGTGCACACAAATCGCCAGCACTGAGGGTCATGTGATCTTCTGTGTGTGCAGCACGAAAGAAAGGGGGGGGG
>CM060320.1:6877609-6880109 GCA_030674155.1 Stramonita haemastoma
GGGGGGGGCCTGTGGACAGGAAGGAAGTGAAGATAGGTCTCCTTTCTTCCAGTCTCCTGGGGTGATATCTGTCATTGATCACAGCACTGTAGTGTAGGGGTGTCGGTGTTTATTGTCTGAATGGAAGAACTGAGAAGAAGAGGTCTTTGATAGAGAGGGGTCTTTATTATGTAGGTCACTTCTCTCTCTCTCTCTCTCTCTCTCTCTCTCTCTCTCCTCTCTCTCTCTCTCTCTCTCTCTCTCCTCTCTCCTCTCTCTCTCTCTCTCTCCTGTAGTCTCTTTTAAGTATTTGTTTAAGTATTGATGCCTATTTCCCTTCTCCCTTATCTATCAAAGGATCCATCTCCTCATCCTCTGAAGCACTTGATAGCATCTTGCCTACCAGACTGACTTTGTATTGTCTTGTTAATTCCCAGTCTCTATGTCTTGTTGTCTTTTCTATCTATTTTTCTGTCCATCTCTCTATCGGTTGGTGTGTAGGTCTATCTCTTTAATTATCCTTTGTGCATTTTTGTTGGTTTATCTGTTTTTGTTGTTAGGTATTTTATTCTCCAAACAAATGAATATTTTGCAAATGTTATTTTTAAAAAAAAACGAATTACAATCTCTATTTTGTAATGAATACAATTTAAAGCTTCAACCACTGATTTTGATCGATTGATTTTTATCTCGTTCTTTAATTTCCAGGAGAGTGGAATAAACCCTCATGCGCTTTTTTACATCCAGTCCCTTGTATGTATGCAGTTTTGCAAAAAAAAAAAAAGTCATTCATTCCCACCAGCACACAATGGCCTACTCTTCCGAAATAAAAGCCAAACCACGGAACTCTGATCATTGTGACAAGGATCTTCAGTCCCAGGCAAAATGCCCCAGAGGATGGGCAGGAAATTCTGGCATCGTGTTGTTCATTATCTGAGGATTTTTTCTGCATGCAGTCGCCCTGTAAGAGAGCAGAGCTGTCACTTGATTCTGTCCGCAGCAGGAAAGTAAGGGCTAGAGGTCTGTTCGCATGAAAGAGGAGATCTTTTGGCAGGAAATCAAGAGTCAGAGAGGCTTCGATGCATGCAGTGATAAGTCTGTGTAAATCTTGAGCGTGAGGGATTTTGGTCAGTGTGTCTGCCAGTCTGCCCCATTTTCTCTCTCACTCTCTGTCTGTCTGTTTGTCTGTCTTCTCTCTCTCTCTGTCTGTCTCTCTCTGTCTCTCTCTGTCTCTGTCTCTCTCTCTCTGTCTCTCTCTCTCTGTCTCTCTCTCTCTCTCTCTCTCTCTCTCTCTCTCCTCTCTCTCTCTCTCTCTCTCTCTCTCTCTCTCTTTATCTCTCTGTTTCTGTATGTCTGTCTGTCTTACTCTCTCCTTCTCTCTGCCCTCTCTGTGTGTTCATCTACTTACTTGCCTGCCTAACAATTTGTGCATCTGTTTTTATTATTTTATCCGTCTGCCTACCCTGCATTTGCCTACGCTTCTGTTTTCGTCTTCTCTCTCTCTCTCTCTCTCTCTCTCTCTCTCTCTCTCTCTCTCTCTCTCTCTCCTCTCTCTCTCTCTCTCTCTCTCTCTCTCCTCTCTCTCTCTCTCTCTCTCTCTGCCTGACTGTCTGCAAATCAATCTCTAACTCTTTGTTTACAACTTCTAGGGCTTAAAATTAATCAGATCCCCGGTGGACTGACGCACTACTGAGCAAATGCAACACAATGCAAATTCACCCAAACTGCAACCAGACTCTGACCCAAACCTGATTGGTTACTCTGACAACAGAGCGCTCCACACGCCTGCAGTCCATATTTCCTGTCACGTGAAAGGCGCGTGACGGAAACGGAAATCTGGAGCTTACGCCACTAGCAATCCTCTCAAGAGTTATCCACCTTCTGGCGTTTTTGGATGAGTCTCGTTAAAAAGAACCTTGGGCGTTTGTGTTGGGGGTGAGGTGAGGTGGCATGAACAGTGAAGACTGCAGGAAGGATGAGAAAAGGGAAAGGGTGGTCTGTAATCCCACAATCCCACTGGGGGCGGGATAGCTCAGTGGTCAGAGCGCTCGCTTTCCCCACGTCAAGTTAAGCTGCTCGAGCGTGGTTACTATTTGGATGGGTGACTGTTTGCGTGTCTTGACTTCAGTATAGTCCCCCAGTTCACCCAGCTGTAAATGGGTACCTGCCCCCTTTAGGGTCAGGGAAGGTAAAGCAGTGAGAGAGAGGAGATGGGCGCCGTCCTCAACATGCTGGCCCCTAGATAAGCTGAGGTCTCTGATGCCTCGCTCCCCTACGACTGCTTAGGTTATGGGACACCCATAGTGTATTTTTTTTTATACCTTAATCCCACATAATTGCCTATGGGATGGAAGGTAGTAAAAAAAATGTTATTGTTCGTTTTCAGATTAAGCTCTGTGTGCATGCAAACCATTGGCACTAAAGGGCATTCATTATGGGTTTGTTTTACGTGATTGTTGAATAGATGAGATGCATGAATCCAATTTTTATAGTCCTGTAGTCGCTTGCTTCATCTCAACAC
>CM060320.1:6890109-6897609 GCA_030674155.1 Stramonita haemastoma
GACCCCCTTTTGGGGAAGGTATTGGGTGAGATGATGGATGGGGAGGGTGGAGAAAGGTCTCTTCAGGGTTTCTTTGCATCCAGATTCAAAAGGGTGGGTGTTCTGATTTGTCAGTATGATGTATTTCAAATCTATTTTCAAAACCTCTAAAATTTGCTGAGAGTAATGTGAGGAAGCTTTTCATATTAATTTTATTTTGCGTCTTTTAATGAATGGCGATATTAGACAAAACAAACAAATAAAACAACAACTAACGCGAAACAAACCCCCCCCCCAAAAAAAAAGGCCAGAAAGGGGGAGGGGCGTATGTCTGGGAGAGGGCTAGGAGAGGGCTAGAGGTGGAAACTTTCTGTTTGTTGATTTATGTCTTTCATTGATCTATCTATCTATCTATCTATCTATCTATCTATCTATCTATCTATCTATCTATCTATCTATCTATCTATCTATCTATCTATCTATCTATCTATCTATCTACCTATCTATCTATCTATCTATCTATCTATCTATCTATCTACCTATCTATCTATCTATCTATCTATCTATCTATCTATCTATCTATCTATCTATCTATCTATCTATCTATCTGTCTGTCTGTCTGTCTATCTGTCTGTCTGTCTGTCTGTCTGTCTATACATACATACATATCCTGGCTAATTGGTTTGGTTGGTTGTCAGTACATTGATTAGGTAGCCGATGAGTACATTTTGTTTTGTTGCCCCCCAAATTTAAACTCTGACTTTAAAGAGGTTTATCTTTTCATTGTAGAAGACCTTACATCCTTTATGTGTTCTAAAAACAGTTATGGGGATATTAATGCAAGTGGCTGTTCACGTTTATTCCAACCGATTATTGTAATGCCCCTGCTAGCACATTTGTCACCAATTCTTTTGTGCTAAAAAGTAGTCTTCCAGGTTCTTTCTTTTACTCCAAGTAACCCTTGACATGTCTTCCATTCCAACAGGATTTTTAAGTCTTTTAAGTAAAAGTGTGTCTCCTTTTCCTATTACTAAGAGGCTTTTGTATATTTTTCCATACTTAAAGATCTGAATTTTTTTCTTTTGGAGTGATAAACGTTTGGCTCCTATGTACCTGTCAGTGTCTTTAACTTGGTTTTTGTGCTCGCAGCCATTTGGCCATTTCTTTCATACTGAAATGTTTGACTGTTTTTTATGCTGCAAGACATTTGGCCCATTTTTCTATGATGAAAGACTTTCGACCCTCTCGTTTGTAGTAACCGTCTTTTGACACTTTTTTTCTTATCTCACTCAGTCTTGAGAACAAAATACTTTCTAGGTTTCCTGTTGGGCTAAAAGACTTGCCTCTTTATACCGAATCTATTCTGTTCGTTTTTTCCTTCATTTAAAAAAACTGTTAATCAATTCTCTAATAAAAAAAATTCTGACTTTTTCTCTTTTCATCTTTTTCTTTTGCAAAAAAGCAATACTGTTTTTATCTGTCAAACTCAATCTAACCTAACACCCCCCCCCCCCCCCCAATCCTCTAAAGACTTTATTTGATAGACCTATAAAACTCTTTCAGACACGTTTGTAATGTGAAAAAAGACTTAATACTTTTTGTTTGAAAAAAGGCTATACTTTTTCTTTATAAAACAACTCTTTAACCACTGTTTACACAAAAGACTTCTCTGATAGTTTTTTTTTTCACACCAGCAAAATTTATGTTCAACACACAAAACTTTCAAGCGTTGCATTTGCGTATGAATACCTTGAACAATTCTTTCAAACAAACAAAATGTTTTGCCGATTCATTTTTAAAGAAGGACAGAAATATACTTACCTTTTATGCCTAAAAATTCTGATCTTTTTCTTCCTTGTGCAGCCAAATACTTTGTCAGTCATTGTGTGACAGCTACGTGTCCAAACCTACATGAAAATCTCATTTCATCTGATATTATGTTGAGTTTGTCTTCAGTCATGAGAAGTTCTAAACATATATAACAACATGCATTTTTCTTACAAAGAAGAAAAACAATCCTGTGATGTCGGACCATGACTGCCTATATGGCGAGGTACTTGAAAACAGTCGTACACGACAAACTTCTCCTTCAGTGTGCAATTTCTGTCTCACGGTGATTCCCAGGTGGGATGAGTGAGTCAGAGAATAATAGTCTGATTGACCTCCAGCTTAACAGCTGGGGAACCCGCAACAATAACAACCACAACAACAACATCTGTTCCTTGCGTATCAAAGACCCTCTCGTGCCACACACACATAGAAACTTTTCATGGAAATAATTTGCCTACACGAGAATTAGTTCTGATAACAATGGAGACATCTCCTAAGCTTCCAAACATCGGAACCAGGAGAAATAAACAGACTCACGGAACCAGGAGAAATAAACAGACTCACGGAACCAGGAGAAATAAACAGACTCACGGAACCAGGAGAAATAAACAGACTCACGGAACCAGGAGAAATAAACAGACTCACGGAACAGGAGAAATAAACAGACTCACGGAACCAGGAGAAATAAACAGACTCTACTGCCGGATTCTCTCCCTGCTTTGAACTCTGATGACCCCTTCCGATCTTAGCATAAACACGAAACCCTCAGACAATGACACTCAATGGAGGAAAATGCAAAAACGCTGGGGGACAAATTACACTGGAGAGTATGGCTTGGTTGTACACTTCAGTCTTTGCCAGTGAGGAGAATATGTTAGGGTGAAAGTAGGCCCATGTGCGTGAATGCCCATATTACGCATCTGTCTTTTTGTTTGGTAGTCTGTATAATTTTTAGGTATCTTTTTGTAAGCGCTTTGAGCTTCCATAAGAGAGATTAGGCACATAAAATATCCTTACTGACTGACTGACTGACTGACAGACAAACTAAAACTCTTTGGCTGAACTTTGCAGAATTATCATTGGTTTGTGCTTCTATCACTCAGTTATTTAACACCAGTAATTTCTGTTCAGGTCAGTTACCGGTCGGCTTGATTTCCTAGTGTTTATTATTACCCTCAGTGACAAAGTTTTGTATTCCTTTAGTATGAGCGACCCCCCCCCCCCCTCCTTCCACTCTCGGGATGCAGGGGTCTGTCAGTATAAAAATAGCATCCCCGCCTTCTAGAAATTCAGTGATAGGAATTCCCTCTTTTCTTTTCTCTTCCTTGCTTCTGCCCTGTTCCTTTTCTTTCTGTGACACCGGGCCCGAGAGATACAGACACCGGCAGTGTTGGTCAGCTGACTTGAGCAATACTCTGAAACTCACATGTTAAAGTAGATGAAGCTCGACTGTGTGGTCCCAGTCTTCCCACGAAGCCCACACTAAGCCCCCACCCAGTCCGAAATCCAAGGTGCTAACCACTGAGCCATGGCGGCTGGTCAGTATTAGTGTAAAGGTAAAAGCAAAGGTAAAGGTGTCCCATAACCTTTGTGGTCGTAGGGGAGCGAGGCATCAGAGACCTCAGCTTCTCTAGGGGCCAGCATGTTGAGGGCGGCGCCCATCTCCTCTCCCTCACTGATTTACCTTCCCTGACCCTTAAGAGGCCAGGTACCCATTTACAGCTGGGTGAACTGGGGGACAGTAATGAAGCCAAGGCGCACAAACGGTCACCCATCCAACTGGTAACCACGCTCGATGCTGCTTAACTTTGTCTGGGGGAAAGCGAGTGCTCTGACCACTGTGATCACTGACCACCATAGTGCATTATATATTATGTATCTTCTCAGACTTGGGATAGGTTTATCAAAACCATAATAACATTTTTTTAAATGATACTTGGCATGAGCTTCTTGGCAGTAACAGTGCAGCTGCCTCCGCAATAATGTAGCAAAAGCTTCCATTGCAATCTTTCGGACACAGTATCTCCACGATAAACAAAAATGATAAACTCAGCAAAACTGCTAATGATTCCATTCAAGATCACATTGCGGAACGTACATGACCAAAGTGATTACTGAATAAAAGTACAAAAGATATTTTAAAAAATGAAAGTGAGGGACCAGATATCTTAGGTGTATGAGATGCTATAACGTCCATAAGGTGTGCATTAGAAGAACCCCGTCCCCCGCCCATTATAAATCGCCACAGGCTTTTTTAACGATGCTCTGCCGTGTGTGTGTGTGTGTGTGTGGTGTGTGTGTGTGTGTGTGTGGTGTGTGTGTGTGTGTGTGTGTGTGTGTGTGTGTGCGTGCGCGCGCGCTTTTTAATAGAATATGATCTAGCTTAAGGACATAAAAGTAGTTCTTCTTGCCCATCTTTCCTCGTAACATCATCCTCTTCAAAGACAAATCCTGTCTGTCTGTCTGTCTGTCTGTCTGTCTGTCTGTCTTCTCTCTCTCTCTCTCTCTCTCTCTCTCTCTCTCTCTCTCTCTCTCTCTCTCTCTCTCTCTCTCTCTCTCTCTCTCCTCTCTCTCTCTCTCTTCTCTCTTCTGTCTGTCTTCTGTCTGCTGTCTGTCTGTCTGTCTGTCTATCTATCTGCATATATATATATTTTATATATCACATAATGATTTATACATACATACATACATACATACATACATACATACATACATACATACATACATACATACATACATACATACATACATACATACATACATACATACATACATATAATAGGGATTTTGAGGGGGTGTTGATGTCGTGTTTGAATGCAATCTGACAAGAAATGTATCCACATTTTCAAATCACTCGTCTCATTATACATTTTCATGAGCTAGAAAAACATAATACAGGTAGGAACTGTCTAGACTGTAACTATGGAGTATTATGGTTTTTATGTGCAATATGAAAGCACTATGAAACATCTCCATTTCTTAAAACTTGGCAAGTTCTGTCAAAGTTGTTTAATCACAGTTAAAACAAACCTATATTATAGAAAACTACAGACAGGCACATGAACAGAGAGAGTGAGAGAGAGACAGACAGACAGTCAGACAGACAGACAGACAGAGGCAGAGACAGATCAAATAAAAAAAAATCAAATCAAAATTGTATTTCCTGATGGTACATTGAGTAAGCAATAAATTTGTTCTTTTCATCAAGCCATCTACAGACAGACAGACAGACAGACAGACAGACAGACAGAAGAGAGTCAGAGAGTCAGAGAGACAGCGACAGAGACAGAGAAGTAGAGATATACAGAAGAGAGAGAAGAGAGAGAGAGAGAGAGAGAGACAGAGACAGAGACAGAGACAGAGACAGTGAGATCATTGCTGACATTGAAAAAAAACCCAGAAGAGTAATGCATGTAATCACAAATTAGGCAATAAGGGACCAGAGAAAACGAAAGTAAAACAAGACGGGAGAACTTGAAATTGGACAGAAAAAACAAAAAAAATCAGAAAGAGGGGTATAAATGATTACAGGACCTGCAAGTCGGATAATGAGGAAGCGAGGGAAATCAGAATAAAAAATTAGATGCTATTGAGATATTCTTCTTTTCATTATTTTTTTCTCCTCAAAATTGGAAGTGTTAAGAAACAATAAAAAAGCGATAAGAAAACTATTCGGTAAAATGGGATAACTCCGCTGAATCCTTTAAAGAGAACGGACAAATTGCTTTGACGTTGATTTCAGTCTAATTTTGTATTTAAAAAAAGACATCCGATCTGAATTTTTCATGCTAGAAAACGGACTTCCACAGGGATCAGTTCTGAGTCCTATTCTGTTTACTCTCCTGTCTGACCCTCTGACTTGTGCACTGTTAGAAAATGTTGATAATCATGATGATGACGCTAATGGCAGTAAAGGTGAAAAATAAAGAAAAATGAAAACAAAACAAAGAATTGAATGACAATGACAGCAGCAATGAATGACTTTAAAGTGTGATGCTTTCTGTTATTGCACCCATAATTTTAAAAAAATCAAACTCGTTTTTTAGAGTGACAATTAACAGTGTTTCTCTCATATCTATCCAGTCAACGTACATCCATCAAATTCATACACAGATGCTAAATCTTCATAGTTTAAGGACGACAACTGTCATTTTTGTCTGAAATAATAATATTTCAATGATTTGTGTTTGTGATTATGGCTGTGCCCGACATACTCCCTCCTTATGACGGTAATAAAGTAATTTTTTATCCATATTCTTAAAGACACCCGATTCTTCTTATTTGGACCAAAACACAATTTCTGTCATTTTAAGCGGTCCATAAATATATCTTCTAAATCCCAAACACTCTTTCGTGCCGCTTGCACTTACTGGCGAAAAGGTTCTTAATAATGTGCGCGAACAGTAATTCGTTGTGATGTTAATGATGTGATCCCTTGGCTCGCTTTCATCCTGGAGGGCAAGTGAGGGTGTCACATACAGGTTCCTGATTTTATCACCTTCTCTGCGAGCTTCTCCTCTTACCTCACTCAGCCTTGTCCAACATGGGGCCTGGGGCAGCGTCAGGGAGCCAGGGGTAAGACGATCCCTCTTACAGGAAAGAGATTAACATAAGCGCTGGAGGGTAGATAGAGGTAAGGCGATCTTTTCTTCACAGGAAAGAGAGGAAGAGAGGGGGATGAGAGAAGGGTGGGAAAGAGACAGAGAGGGCAAGGGGAGAGAGAGAGGGGGGAGAGGGAGGCAAGGCAAGGCAAGGCAAGGCAAGGCAAGGCAAGGCAAAGTATTTTATTCGAGGATAATAGATAAGCACTCGTGTGCTTTTTTACATCCAGTCCCCGCCCTTTTCAGGGATACATCAAGTTGAAAGATACTAAACAATGAAACTTTACGCAGTACCAAACAACACACAAGAATAAAGACACTATACATGGTAAGGTATTAAAAATGCACTCGTTCAAAAGACAAAATCAGAAGTCACAATAAAAAGATTTTGATTATGGAAGAAAAGAAAGGTGTTAATAGGTAAGGAGTAAATAAGAGAACAAGATGAAATAAACAACTGAGAACATCAATCCACCACCATCTGTCAAAAGTTATACATGTAATATAAATCATACATTTGGATTAACAAAAAAAGGGAGAGGGAGAGAGCGAGAGCGAGAGCGAGAGAGAGAGAGAGAGAGAGAGAGAGAGAGAGAGAGAGAGAGAGAGAGAGAGAGAGAGAGAGCCAGCCTCAGTTTCAAGAGTAACAAATGCTGAATATCAGTGCTAATTATTGCTATTTATGTTGGCTATCCTTCTAGAAGGGAACGGATCGGAGCGTGGAAGAGACAGATTAAGAACGAGAGAAAAAGAGAGAAGAAAAAGAGGCATTGACAGACACACAGAGACTGACAGACAAGAGAGAGACAGAGAGTGAGACAGACAGACAAACAGACAGTCATAGACTGACAGACAAGAGAGAGAGAGAGAGGGAGGGAGAGAGAGAGAGAGACAGAGAGACAGAGAGTGAGACAGAACAGACAGACAGACAGACAGACAGACAGACAGACAGACAGACAGAGGTGAAAGACAGAAAGAGACACGCAGATACAAAACAGACAGACAGACAGACAAAGACACCGAGACAGTCATATAAGGAAATAGAAGAAAAGCATGGTCAGACAAAAAGCATTACTGTATCTTATATCTA
>CM060320.1:6900109-6907609 GCA_030674155.1 Stramonita haemastoma
ATAACATTATAAACACACACTCAAAATCAACACATAAATATCAGTGATCACAGATTTCCTGGGTTTGATAAAGGGAGGATTATAGGGGTAGGGAGATTACCAAACGAGCCTGGGCTACTCTGGCAGTGCCAGAACCTCTGGCATCAGGGTGGAGGGAGTGAGGGGGATGGAGAGGGGGGTTAATATGGGATGATTAGACAAGGACAGCATGCAGACTCCCTTGATATTGATTTGATGATGGATGTGTTTCTAAAAGTGATGTCATTTATCATCATACCGCTGATTGCTGTCTGCTTCCGCTGTTTTCATTTGGATTGGATTGTTCGTGTTGTGTCTATGTGTTGTGCTGTGTTGTGGTGTGTGTTGTATTGCGTTGTGTTTGTAATTTGTTTTGTAGTTGTGTGCTGTATCATATTTCACTGTGTTTGTATTGTGTTGTATTATTGTTGTACTTTTAGTGTATTGTATATTGCTAGTGCTCTATGGTTGTATACTGCATTGTATTGCATTGCATTCTATATTTTAAAAATTCTACATTTGTATTGCATCATATTGCATTGTATTATGCATTGTTTATTGTATTTTATTTATCATTGCGTTTATGATTATCATTGTATTCATGATTGTTGGGTGTGTATGTTTTGTATCGTATCTTATGGTTTGATATTGTATTGTATTGTATTGTATTATGCATTGTCTGCCACCTTCCTAAGGTTTTTCTGCACGAAATCCGGCTGCTGTCCCAGGGAGAGTGGCGTCACACACAGAATAGCGCCCCCATTTTAAAAAAATTTTCCTGTCTTCTGTACAATTGTTTCCCTGTGAGAATAAACTGTTTCCTTACAGATTTTTTTCAGAGACAACACTCTTGTTGCCACGAGTTCTTAAACGTGTGTTGAATACATATTGCACAAGGGGCTTCGGTTTTCGTTGATCCGAAAGACTAGAACCCAGACTACAACTCTTTGTCTAGTGGTGGGAGGGGGGGGGAAGTTGAGGTTCAAACAGGGATGAACGCACAACTTCTCGCTTCTACATGGGTAGGTGCGTTACCTCCAGACCACGATCCACCAATCTGCTTGTGGCACCATTTTCATGATGGTTGATTCTCCACGGCGCTTTCTTTCCCTTTCGATCCGACTGCGATTCTGTCTCTCTGTGTATATCTTTGTCTGTCTGCTGATGTTCTGTTTTTTCTGTCTGTCTGTCTCTCTGTATTCTCCTCGCCCTCCCTTTTTTCTGTCCCTCTCTGTTTCTCTCTCTGTTTCTCTCTCTGTTTCTCTTCTGTCTCTGTTGTGTGTTGTGTTGTGTGTTGTGTGGTGATTGTGTGTGTGTGGTGATGTTTGTGGTGTGTGTGTGTATTCTGTCGTCTGTCTGTTGCATGAAGCCTGTCTGATCATGTCTTCTGTCTGTCGCTCTCCTCTTCTTTCTTCTCTATCTCTATATTCTCCCTTCTCTCTCTCTCTATCATGATCTCTTTCTCATTCATATGTCTGTGTTGTCCTCTTCTCAGCTTATCCTTGGGTTTTCTCTCTTCTTGCTTTCTCTTCCTCTGTGTATTTCCTCTCATCTTTCGTTCCTCTCTCGTCTCTCTCTCTCTCTCTCTCGTCTCTCTCTGCTCTCTCTCTCTCTCTCTCTCTCTCTCTCTCTCTCTCTTCTCTCTCTCTCTCTTCGTCTGTTCATAGACTGTCTGTCTGTCTGTCTATGTCTGTCTCTTGTCATCTTCACGTCCTCTCTCTCTCACTTATCTTGTCTGTCTGTCTCCTCTCTATCTCTGTCTCTCTCTTCTCAGTCTGATTAGCAGTCTGACAAAACAGCTCCACTCTGAAGGTCGTCTGATTGTCTTTGTTTCTTTCCGATGTGGTCAAGACGTTTCATCTCTTCTCATCTTACACTGTGTCTATCTGTCTGTCTGTCTGCCTGTTTGTCTGTCTTCGCTGTCTACCTGTCTGTCTGTCTGTCTGTCTGTCTGTCTGTCTGTCTCTGTCTCTGTCTCTGTCTCTGTCTCTCTCTCTCTCTCTCTCTCTCTCTCTCCTCTCTCTCTCTCTCTCTCTCTCTCTCTCTCTCTCTCCCCTGTTCTCTGATAATTCTGATGAATGACCTGACTGCAGAAAGGTGGCCACTAATGTTTCCTAATGCCCATTTATTACAACACTGCCTAATGAATGGTGTGTGTACCTGATTAGACAATTGATCTGTTCACCGTACCTCCATAGATGTTCTGAGATTCTTCTCCCATCACCCCATCCACCACCACCACTATACAAGAGAAAAAACTCAACCAACTTAACAACCAAACAACACCAGCAATAACTAGCAAAACAACTGAAATTTTTTAAAAAAAAAACATGAAACAATTAAAGACATACAAATAACCAAAATCAGAATAATACCTTTACATTGTTCACAAAAAGACGTACAACAACACACACACACACAACACACACAACAACACACGCGCACGCCCGCGTGCGCCCCAAACACACACACACACACACACACCTCTCTCCTCTCTCTCTCTCTCTCTCTCTCTCTCTCTCTCTCTCTCTCTCTCTCCCTCTCTCTCTCTCTCTCTCTCTCTCTTCTCTCTCTCTCGTCTCTCTTCTGTCCTCTCTCTCTCCTTTCTCTCTCTCTCTCTCTCTTCATCCTCTCCCTTTCTCTCTCTCTCCCCCATCACCCACACACACACACACACACACACACACACACACACACACACACACACACACACACACACACACACACACACACACACACACACACACCCCCCCCCCCCCCCCCCCCCCTAACCAATTACATGGGAGAAGATAACTGCGTGAAGGGGAGAGAATCACAGACAGCAAACGGACAGCCAATTGCACTAGACGGCTTTTGTCATTACTTTTTTCACTAACCTTTTCCCAATCTTTTTTGTGTTATTTTCCGATTGGTTTTCTAATCGGATACTACCTGGAAATGTCACTCTGGTTAGGTTGGCTTTTTTTTCAAAGTATGTCACCTGAGCTTTTTCAGTCTGTAGGATTTCCGCCATCGTTGATGTCAATGACCTACCGGACACTAGGAATGCACTACCTACTAGCTTACCCCAATGATCAATACTTTCTCTGTTCAGCAAAGAAGGAAAGTGGATCTACACGACGTCCGTGCTATTGTTGTCTACAGTTCTACGTTCTTAGCACTTATTACTGGGCTGTTCAGCTGACTAATTTTCACACAGACAGACAGACAGACAGACAGACAGACAGACAGACACACACACACACACACACACACACACACACACACACACACACACATATATATATATATAGATATATATATATATATATATGTGTGTGTGTGTGTGTATATATATAATTGAGAAAATATAGTGGAGAAAAACAAGTGCATGTAACCAGTTACAACTTCATCCTCATTATAAAATTGATGTTTTTCAAAGATTAAAAAAACCCTAAAAAACCACACACACTTACTATAAGATAAAAGTCTTATATATAATAATATATATAATATATATTATCATATCTATCATATATGGAGAACAGAAAAGAAAGAAAAGAGAAAAATACAGAAGCAAGTAAGCAATAATAACCAAAAAAAAAGAAAAAAGGAAATATAAAAATAAAGAAGAAAAATGAAAGAAAAGAGAAGAATGGATAGACAGACAGACACCCCCCATTCCTCACTTATGCATCAATATCCGTAGATTAGTCGAAGACCAACATCAACAGCACTCATCTTCAAACAAGGAAAATCCGGTTCCAGTTACAACTAATATTATAAACTGGACTCTGTCCTCTCTAGGCCTTTATACTGCAGTTCTTAGATGTCTTTTGCCGTCACCGCTCTCCCTTCCTTCCTTCCTTCCTCCCTCCCTTTCCTTCCTTCCTTCCTTCCTTCCTTCCTTCCTTCCTTCCTTCCTTCCTTCCTTCCACCCCTTATCTCTTTTACCTCCGTCTATCTGTCTGTCTGCTTCTCTGCCTACTTGCCTGTCTGCCGGTCTGTCTGTCTGTCTGTCTAATCTGTCTATGTCTTTCTGTCTGTCTATGTCTGTCTTTCTTTCTCTGAGGGTGTCGTATTTCTTATCTGTCTGTCTGTCTGTCTGTCTGTCTGTCTGTCTGTCTGTCTGTCTGTCTGTCTGTATGTCAGTCTTTCTATCTTCCTACCCGTCCGCCTGCCTGCCTACCTGCCTGTCTCTCTGTCTGTCAGTCTGTCTGTCTTTCTCTGAAAATGGGGGGGGGGGAGAGTCAAAGGGAGGAAGGAAGTGTTTTAGTCTAAAGCCAAAGCGATCCTCATCAGCCCAGCAGTAGCAGCAGCAGCAGCAAAAGAAGCAAACTGCCTGCCTGTATGTCTGCCTGCGTCCCCTGTCTTCCTTTCCTTTGAAGAGGAAACATCTTCAGCTAAGGACTTGTGTCACGCATCTCCATCTACACAGTACCCCCCCCCCCCCTCTCTCTCTCCCTGTGTTCTCTGTGTGTCTCTGTGTGTGTCTCTGTGTGTGTGTCTGTCTGTCTGTCTGTCTGTCTCTGTCTCTCTGTCTCTTTGTCTCTTTGTCTCTGCCTCTGTCTCTGTCTGTCTGTCTGTCTGTCTGTCTGTCTCACTCTCTCTCTCTCTCTCTCTCTCTCTCTCTCTCTCTCTCCTCTCTCTCTCTCTCTCTCTCTCTCTCTCTCTCTCTCTCTCTCTCTCTCTCTCTCTCTCTCTCTCTCTCTCTCTCTCTCTTAATGTTTTCTTATTTTTGTAGGGAAGGGGTAGGTAGTGATGGTGGTGGTGGTGATGTTTTTCTTTTTTTTCTCTCTCCCCCCCCCCCTCCCCTTTTCTACCAAAATCAATATCAAGATGCAGGGAGAGGCATGTGGGAGGGGAGGGGTTGAAGAGAGACTTTGATACGCTAAGGACAGTGTTTTTTTTTCTTAAAGTAATGCAGATCACTAGCTATCTGGGCTGTGTGGAGTACTGTGGAGATTTTCTTGATCCTTACCGATAGTTTAGCTTGCCTGTGTGGCGTAGTGTATTGAGATTCTTTTGATCCTTGCCTAGTTTAGCTTGCCTGTGTGGCGTACAGTGTTGAAATTCTCTTGATCCTTGCCTAGTTTAGCTTGCCTGTGTGGCGTACAGTGTTGGGATTGTCTTGATCCTTGCCTAGTTTAGCTTTTGCCTCCGTCCTGCGTTGCTTGTTCTTTGTTGGGTTGTGTTTCATTTCGTTGCAATATAATTATTGTGGCGTAATGGATTGTATTGTGTTGTGTTGTGTTGTGTTGTGTTGTATTGTATTGTGTTGTATTGTGTTGCGTTGCACTGCATTGAATTCCGTTGTCTTGTATTGTGTCGCGTTGTGTTGTGTTGTATCGTGTTGTGTCGTATTGTATTGTGTTGTGTTGTACTGTATTGTGTTGCATTGTACAACAATAACAACGCAAAAATAAAAAAACAAAATTAAAACAGAAACACAAACCAAAATCACACCAACGAATATATTCAACACAATCATATCTACTTCAGAAATTAAAAATTGTAAAGGTGTCCCATAACCTATGTGGTCGTAAGGGAGCAAGGCATCAGAGACCTCAGCTTCAGAGTGGTCGTCCCAGTTTTGCTCTATGGGTGTGAAATTTGGACACCATCAATGTGTGAATTAGCTTCTAAATTACAGCTTAAGTTCTTTAAAATAATACTTAAACTTGGAAAATCTACTCCAAGTAAAATGATTTATGGAGAATTGGGTCAGTTTCCTGTGGAAATAACAGCAAAAGTAAGGATGCTATGTTACTGGTTTAAGATAGTGGATGCAGGAAGCGAGTCCAAGTTTTCAAATATTGTATACAGACTTTTACATGATATGTATATGGCTAATTCCCACAAATCACCTTATTTAGTTACTGTAGAACGTACATTAAACGAAATTGGATTAAGTGGTATATGGCAGAATCAGTTTGATCTCCGAGTATCATCAGAATGGTTTAAAGCCAAAGTTACACGTAGTTTGCAAGATCAGTATTTACAGCAATGGTATTCTCATGTGGACAATGACGACATCTTCCTCAATTATAGACTATTTAAAAAGTGTTTCTGCTTTGAACATTACTTATCCATTCTTCCTCGTACCTCATTACTAACTTTTATTCATTTTCGAACGTTAAATCATAGACTTCCCATCCAAACAGGCAGAATAAGTAGTATTCCCAGAGCAGAGAGAGTCTGTGATAAATGTGAAGATAGCGAGTTAGGAGATGAGTTTCATTGCTTGTTCAAATGTAAATTTTTTGTGCAGTTAAGAAACAAATTTATCCCAAAATATTATCATAAAAATCCAAACGTTATCAAGTTCCATGAACTGTTTAGCTCTAGGAGGAAATCTT
Source organism: Stramonita haemastoma (assembly GCA_030674155.1). Lineage (NCBI taxonomy): Eukaryota > Metazoa > Mollusca > Gastropoda > Neogastropoda > Muricidae > Stramonita > Stramonita haemastoma. Next base: position 6,906,466 of record CM060320.1, read on the forward strand.
TGCTTATTAAAGTTACACAGTTTCTGAAAGAAATAATGAAAAAACACTAATTTGATATTTCTTCATAAATGATACTAGTGCATGTATTGTGAATACTCTTTCTTTTTTCTTTTTTATGCCATCCATTGTGTTAGGATTTTTGTTGTGAGTATTTTTCACACGCCCATATCTGCAAACATGGTTTTGTCAAATTTCATGTACCCCTTGGGGGGTTTTCTTGAAATAAAATTTTGATTTGATTGATTTGATTGATTTGATTCTAGGGGCCAGCATGTTGAGGGCGGCGCCCATCTCTCCTTCGCTGCTTTACCTTCCCTGACCCTAAAGAGGGCATTTATCCATTTACAGCTAGGTGAACTGGGGGACTGTACTGAAGCCAAGGCGAGCAAACGGTCACCCATCCAATTGGTAACTATGCCCGATTCTGCTTAACCTTAGCTGGGGGAAAGCGAGTGCTCTGACCTCTGAGCTATCCCATCCCCGTCACCAGATAAAAGAGGCAACAAAAAACAAAACCTCTCAGCATCCTGCCTATTTATAGATAAACTCTGCAACTAACAGACATTCAATTCCAGACACCAACCAACCAACCAACCAATCAACCCACCAGCCAACCAACCAGCCAACCAACCCAGCTAACCAACCCAGCCAAGACTCTGCCAGCAGGAAGCAAAGCAGACAGACAGCTATCAGGCTCTTGCAGCGGAATGAACTCTTGAACTGTAGGCTATACCCACCACTCACTCTGCTCTGTCTCTGTCTGTCTCTGACTCTGACTCTGTCTGTCTCTGACTCTGAATCTGTCTGTCTCTGACTCTGACTCTGTCTGTCTCTGACTCTGAATCTGTCTGTCTCTGACTCTGACTCTCGCCCAATCTAGCCAACCGATCTCACCATTGTCTCCACTCTTGGATTACCGACTGCTTGTTCTAGAATGTCACTTAGTTTGGAGACATGTCAACCCAAACCGCTTTTTCTTTCTTACTTTCGTTCTCCCTGTTTTGTGTTTTCAGTTAATTCTTTCAATCGTTTCTAACCTTGGATCACTTTTTAGGGCGTCATTGTATTTAAGTGTAAATACATGTCAACCTAGAGGCTTCTCTCTCTGTCTCTGTCTCTGTCTTTGTCTGTCTGTCTGTCTGTT
>CM060320.1:6915109-6917609 GCA_030674155.1 Stramonita haemastoma
CTCTCTCTCTCTTCCCTCTCTCTCTCTCTCTTTCTCTCTTTCTCTGTCTGTCTGTCTGTCTGTCTGTCTGTCTGTCTGTCCTTCTCTCTCTCTCTCTCTCTCTCTCTCTCTCTCTCTCTCTCTCTCTCTCTCTCTCTCTCTCTCTCTCTCCCTCTCTCTCTCTCTTTCTCTCTTTCTCTGTCTGTCTGTCTGTCTGTCTGTCTGTCTGTCTGTCTGTCTGTCTCTGTCTGTCTGTCTGTCTGTCTCTGTCTCTGTCTCTGTCTCTGTCTCTCTCTCTCTCTCTCTCTCTCTCTCTCTCTCTCTCTCTCTCTCTCTCTCTCTCTCTCTCTCTCTCTCTCTCGAGTCTCAACGATACATTATTCAGAATCCTATATAAAAACAATTTGAATACATAAGTGCCAGTCTGTCAGCCTCATTCATCAAAATTGGAACCTTCACACAGACGTTCTCTATTTTTCTCCTAAGAATAATTAGCAAGTCCAGAGCGTCAGAGAAGAAGAGCATCCAAAACAAAACATTTCTTTCGCAAAGAAAACAGTAAATTATATATACCACTTTATGTCACAGCAGATTTCTGTGCGTGAAATTCGGGCTGCTCTCCCTGGGGAGAGCGCGTCGCCAAAAGTGCAGCGCTACCCATTTTTTATGTTTCTTTTTCCTGTCTGCAACTGTATTTGTTTTTCTATAAGAGTGGCTTTTTTTCTACATAACTTTGTCAGGGACAACCTTCTTGTTGCTGTGGGTTCTTTTACGTGCGCTAAATAATTATGTGAAACACACGGGACCTCAGTTTATCATCTCATCTAGTATCAAGACCACCACTCACGGTTTAATGGATGGGGGAAAAGTTTCGGGCCCAAACGGGATTTAAACCACCGCACATTCACCCGGACTATTCGCTTCCTAGGCAGGCGCGTTACCTCTAGACCACCGAGCCACCGATCAAAATTGCAAGTCTAAAGACATGCACTGTTAAGGCATTTCAATTTCCTTCAGAGGTTTGCTGAGATTTAGTAGAAAATGTCACAGAAGACTTTCACAGGAGGACTAGACGACAGCCCGGTGGGTAAAGTGTTGCATGTTGCGCTCATGATCTGATGGCCCAGGTTTCAGCCACCACTGAGACGCCTGTTCAAGGGATTTTTTTCCCCCTGAAGTTAACATCAGTGCCAACTCTATTCCCTCTGAATGAGACTTAAAACCGAGGTCATTAGATCTTGCTAGATGACGTCTAGCTTTTCGTTCTTTCTTTCTTTCTTTCTTTTCTTTCTTTCTCTCCTAATCTTTCTTTTTTTTTTTTTTCTTTCTTTCTCTCTTAATCTTTCTCTCGGTTTTTTTTCTTCTTTTTTTCTTTCTTTCTCTCTTTCCTCTCTTTCTTCTTTCTCTCTTTTTTTTTTCTTTTCTTTTCTTTCTTTCGTGATATGCCTATCTATTTATTTATTCACACGTTTATTTTAGACAGTTTTTTTTCAGTTCATTTTGTCTTTATCCAGCTTCACCTACTAGAGCAAAAGGTTGGGGTTTTTTGGTTGTTGTTTTTTTAATAGATATCCCGTCTAATGTAAAAAAATAAAAGAATCATTCACCTCTTTGTCCATCCTAGCATGCAAGCATACACACACCACACACATACAGATACACACATGCACGCACGTGCGCACGCACGCGCACGTGCACACACACACACACACACACACAAGCAAAAAACCAGCAAATTTATTGCTTAATCAATGTACCATCTGGAAATAAAATTTTGACTTTGACTTTGACTTTGACTTTGACTTTCACACACACACACACACACACACACACACACACACACACACACACACACACACAACACACACACACACAACACACACACACACACACACACACACACACACACACACACACACACACAAAGTATTATATCTATGGCTTGTATTTCGTTCAGAATCCCCCACAAAAAAACAATTATACTTGTTAATGGGAGTTTATTACCTTATCCATCAATGACATCACCACACAGACACTCATTCTCTTTCCAAAAATACCCAGTCTAAGGCCTAAGAGAAAAGAAATTCTGTCTGTCTGTCTGTCTGTCTGTCTGTCTGTCTGTCTGTCTGTCTGTCTGTCTGTCTGTCTGTCTGTCTGTCTGTCTGTCTGTCTCTCTCTCTCTCTCTCTCTCTCTCTCTCTCTCTCTCTCTCTCTCTCTCTCTCTCTCTCTCTCTCTCTCTCTCCACACACACACACACACACACACACACACACACACACACACACACACACACACACACACACACACACACACACACACACACACACACACACACACACACACACACACACACACCCTCTCTCTCTTCTTTGTTCCCTCAATGGGTGGGATGTGTAGTATATGCCTGGTCTATAGTCCTGTGCTTGGAAACTGCAAGAAGTCTACCCGCTGCCTTCACCCCACATGTTCCCACTTCACACCAGCTTATTTTTGTATACAGATGCCAGTTAAGTGTCGATC
>CM060320.1:6940109-6952609 GCA_030674155.1 Stramonita haemastoma
ATTTATTCTTTTATTTCAATGATAACGGAAGAGGCATTCGTGTGCTTTTTACATCTAGTCACTGTGTGAATGCAATTTTGTAAATTTTGTCATCCGTTCCAACAGACACACAATGGCCTACTATTCCAATAGGCGGAACAGGTTTTAACGTGTGCACAAGATGTTCTGCACGCGTTCGCACATGAGGCCTCGGTTAATACTCTCATCTAACGGACCTTTGGGGGGAAACGGAGTCTGCACTGACATGGTGTATAACTCCAGAGGAAAAAAATCCTCTTGAACGAGATTCGAACCCTGGTCAACAAATCACGAACGCATCACTCTAACCACCAGGCTACCCCGTCCTGGATTGAACCCGCGAGCTATCATTTTCAAGACGGATATGTCACCACCAGACCACCGATCCAGCTTCCCACTGCGTAGATCCCTGGCAGAAATAAGGGAAATACATGAAACATCCGTTCTGAATCCTCACCGCTGAATTTGATTCTTGAACTTCCGGGAGAATGTCAGACTCCTGTCGAACAGACGCCTACTCACTCCTCCTCCTCCGCGAAACCTCTTTTTTTGTGTGTAAGAAGACACGTTTTGAAAATAGTTTTCAGAGAAGATGTAGAGCCTAGCTAAACATCTTGTCAAACTTAAGGGGAAGAATAGATAGATCTGGAGGAAACAGGGTGATGTTTCTGTAGCAAAAACGTCTACTGTTTCATTCCTAATTGCTCCGTGTTTGTTGTCATTTGGAATTTGGGGAAGTTGAGAAAAACTTTGAAAGTAGGTATGGTATGCTCCTCCTCCGCTTTCCCTCATCTCATCTGTTGCTTGTGCGTATGTATGTATGTATGTATGTATGTATGTATGTATGTATGTATGTATGTATGTATGTATGTATGTATGTATGTGTGTATGTGTGTAGTGTGTGTATGTGTGTATGTGTGTATGTGTGTATGTGTGTGTATGTGTGTATGTGTGTATGTGTGTATGTGTGTATGTATGTATGTATGTATGTATGTATGTATGTATGTATGTATGTATGTATGTATGTATGTATGTATGTATATATCTATATATCTATATCTGTGTGTGTTTTGTGTGTGTGTGTGTGTGTGTGTGTGTGTGTGTGTGTGTGTGTGTGTGTGTGTGTGTTGTGTGTGTGTGTGTGTGTGAGTGTGTGTTTAAAATCCACACCCTGTAACATACATCTTCCGATCTAATGAATCAGTAGAGGAATGCAGGAAAACTGGATTAGATTTCACCCACGGTAGACTTTATTACACAATGTTTGCTTTTTAATGTGATGATGATGATGATGATGATGATGATGATGATGATAGATGATGATGATGATGATGATGATGATGATGATGATGATGATGATGATGATGATGGCGACGACGATGACGACGACGACGATGATGATGATGATGATGACGACGACGACGACGATAAACACGCAACGTATTTGCTGCAACACGGGCGGGCATCGGTTTGTGTTTATTTCAGAAACATATCCCACACGCGCCACACACCGTTACTAAAATCGTACCATCAAATTTACCACAAACTACAAAAACACATGACACTGTTATATTACCAGTAATGCTGATCATGGACTTACCGACCAAAACATTCACGACACACTGTAACGTAAGCTGGTAGACAGGGCGCACTGCTGACTCATTCTGTAATAGAGCCACACTGGCAAACATCTCCCTTCCCCCTCCAAGATGACTGTGCAAACTTAGCCTGCATCCCAAATCCATGCCAGACTGATGTACTCTAGATCCTCTGAAAGACAGACAGGCTTTTCCCTTTTCCCCTCTCAACCCTTCAACGAGGGAAAACGGGATAGCCTGGTGGGTTAGAGTGAAGCGCTCGTGATCTGCTGACCCGGGTTTGAATCTCGTTCAAGAGGATTTTTTTCCTCTGGAGTTAACTTCAGTGCTGAATCCGCTATAACGTAAGCCAGGGCCTTTCTGAGTCATTCGGTAATTGTTGCCAGAAGCATAAATAGCTGACTGCTCTCCTAACAGAATATTTGCAAACTTGCAGCAGCTGTGTTGTGAGCCAGACTGGCTCAGCCTAGTCTGTCTAGTCATGGAATCAGCAGACTAGACTTTACCATTTCCAACATCCCATTCCTTGATTCCGCACAGATGTCCATGTAGAGATGGGCATTATTATTATCATTGCTGTGACTCAGCTACCTGGAAACATCACTCAACCTACATCCCCTAAACCCCAGTCCCCCCAAAATCCAGTACATATTTTTCTTATTCATTCTTTTAATATATTGAGGAGAATGGAATAAACACTCGTGTGTTTTGTGTTTGTTTTGGTTGTTGTTGGGTTGTTTTTTTACATCCACTCCTAGTACATAGACACAATAACTGAGCAGAAAAGTCACGGGTTTAGAATTCTTCTGGTTTTAATATCGTGGGTTGTGAGTTCAAATCTCAATGGTGTATGTTGTGCTATAGATAGATACTTTCTTATTTGTTTCTCAGCGAGAGCTCTGAGTTCAGCAATGGTGAGATATTTGTATATACGACCGTCCCCCCCCCCCCTCACACACCATTAAGGTAGCTGCATTCCTACCTCTGGGATGAGGACTTAACCACGACACCAGTGTGTATGCGTTTTTTTTAATATATATCTTTTATCGTCTGTTCTTACAGGCCCGGATGGCCTACGCTTTCCAAAGGCGAAACGGGTTTACCATGTTGCAAATAATTCTGCGTGCGTTTACAGGGGCCTCGGTTTATAGTTCATCCAAAACTTTAAAGGGTCAGTCTCTGGTCGGGGAATGCATAGAACGTTCTAGCAACAAGGTTATCCCCTCTCTCTTTTCTCTGTTTCTCTGTTTCTCTGTCTTCTCTCTCTCTCTCCTCTCTCTCTCTCTCTCTCTCTCTCTCTCTCTCTCTCTCTCTCTCTCTCTCTCTCTCTCTCTCTCTCTCTCTCTCTCTCTCTCCTCTCTCTCTCTCTCTTTTCCCCCCACCCGCATGTTTTTTGCCCCACTTCGTTTTCGCAGCCAAGTTCTGGGATCAATATATATATTAGTTTTAGTACTTGTGTCTGCTCTGTTCTGTCTGTCTGTCTGTCTGTCTGTCTGACGTTCCACAGCTAAACACTGGAATGGAGTATGTTATGGGAGGAATGTTGTCTTAAGACTTTTTCGCAAATTGAAGAAATGGATGGTAAACACACACTGGCCATTGGCACAGGCGAACACTTCCACGCAGGCATGCTTTGTGTTTTTATGTACACGCACACGCGCACGCACGCAACGCACGACACACACACACATTCACACACACATAGATAAAACACGCGCGCGCGTGCCCGCACGATGTGTACACTTATCGTATCGTAAATAAACAAATAGATACAAAGAATGTAAACATCAAGACTAAAGAACTAAAGTGAAGAATGCACGAAGAGAAGAGAGAGAGAGAGGGGGGAGAGAGAGAGAGAGAGAGGGGGAGAGGAGAGAAGAGAGAGAGAGAGGGAGAGAGAGAGATAGCATAGAGAGACAGAGAGAAGAGAGAAGATCGAGGAAAGATAGAGGTACAGAGACAGCAGAACAGACTACGAGACAGATTAAGACGCGGCAGCCTAGAGAAACACAGGGAATCGAAAAAACATGAACCAGAAGAATCATTTTCAGAAGAATAGAGAGGAACAAGACAGACGACATATAAAAAAAACATTAAATAAAAAAAATTAATAAAACAAACAGAAGGAGAAACAACAGGGTTTGTGTTTGAAGAAAGCAAGTCTTTGCAAAGAGACGGGTGTTGACGAAAATCCAATGATGGCCTGAAACCAGCCAAACTTCAGCTGTTGTCTGAAATAACAACACACTTGATTCCTCACCGCTCTTCTCAGAGAAAGGAAGAGAGAGAGAGAGAGGGGGGGGGAGGAGAGCGAGAGCGAGAGAGGGAAGAGAGAGAGAGAGAGAGAGAGAGAGAGAGAGAGCAGAGAGAGAGAGAGAGAGACAGAGAGACAGAGAACGGAACGCAGAGGACATAGACAGAGACGTATTTTGAACAGACAGACAGACAAGCAGACAGACCGTACAGAACAGAAAAACGAGTATGGAAGAATGGAGGCACTGGAGAGAGAAAAAGGACTAGGGCAAAAAGACAAACTAAGTACAGGAAGAGAGAGAGAGAGGAGAGAGAGAGAGAGAGAGAGAGAGAGAGAGAGAGAGAGAGAGAGAGAGAGGAGAGAGAGAGAGAGAAGAGAGAAGAGAGAGAGAGAGAGAGAGAGAGAGAGAGAAACGGACAGAGAGAGAGGGAAAAGAGAGAGAGAGGGAAAGAGACAGAGAGACAGAGAGAGAGACAGAGAGAAGAGGAGAGAGGAGAGAGGAGGAGAGAGAGACAGACAGACAGACGACAGAAGAGAAACAGACATACAGAGAGAAAGAGAGAAAGCAGACAGACAGACAGACAGACAGACAGCAGAGAGAGAAGAGAGAGAGAGAGAGAGAGAGAGAGAGAGAGAGAGAGAGAGAGAGAGAGAGAGAGAGAGAGAGAGAGAGAGAGAGAGGAGAGAGAGAAAAAGATAGCAGTAGAAGCAACAGCAGAGGCAGAACACACACACAGACGCAGAGTTGAGACTTCACTGATCATCAGTATAAAATCAGGCACTGGGAGCAACAACAGGCTTTAACCAAACCAAACAGACACATCTTGGACAGAAAATGTCTTCCATTTGGAAGCTTTACAGACATTTCAGCAGCCACAACATGCCCGGTATGCAATTCACCCAACCCAGTCATCCTCTTCACAGGGTAAACATGGTCATTCTCTTTTCTCAAGTTTAGAGTAAAAGGTCCAACTTTTCTCTTAGATCCCGAAACATTAAAACTTTATTATTTATCGAACTAAGCAGGAATAAAACTCTTTTTTTTGGTTTTTTATTGACCCAGAGATCACAAATTATTTTTTAATTTAAAAAATGTAAATGACAATTGAAATAGAGGAATGGTCTTGTCACACTCGAAAGAAAAAGATTTTCTTCCAGTTAGTAGGTAATGGTCGTTGTACATCAGACATTAATGGGCTTTTTGAAAAAAAATCAGGAAAAGGAATGACTGTATTCCACTCCTGGGATGAGAAATTGATCCCTTTTTCTAGGTGCTGTGTGGTTATCATTGGAATTACGTCATCTATGATCTTTATAGTGGAGAAGTAAACATAGGGTATAAGGCAGAGACACAGTTCAGTTCTGATTTCTGAAGGTCTCCCAAAGTGCCGCAAAGTGCTATTGAGGAAGTAAGGTAAAGGTAAAGAGTGGTCGTTCAAAGAAGCAAGTGCAGGTAACCACTTACGACTTCTCGACCATGTTGAAAAAGATTATCAAAGATTGAATGGGAAAAAAACTGCTAGAGAATGGTACCTTTCAATGACGCCATTTCTGAGTAAGGACCATGACTTTGGCCTGACCTGACTCGAGTTTCAGCTCCTGGATGAGCCTTCATCAGAGGTTCTGACGGTGATTGAAGTTTTACCCTCGGTGGTGACTTACAGTGAAACACATTTCAGAATTTAAAAATGTCAATTGCATTCTCAAGGATATTTTATATCAATGTGGCCTTTTTAAGTTATCATCAAACGACAATGATTAAAGGAGAAAGAAAACATATTTACAGTATATATTGCAGAAAAAAATGAATAAGAGAAAATAAGCATCTACTGAATCTTTGTGCCTTGAAATTGGGGATCCATTGAAAGGATGCAAAGGAGGTCATACGGTTTGTGTCCAGCCAAGTGGTTTGTCTTAACTAGATAATAATCCAAATCAGATATTACGATGATGGAAACAGTTTTCTACATATGCTGACTACATCTGTAGGAGATGAACCAAACATGCAGATGGTTCAGTACATGGGAAGACCAATGTACTGGTGAAGTCTTTGAGTACATACATGTGTGTGTCTATCTTTGTGGTTTCTCTGAATGCTCAAGTACACAAACAGGCTTTGGCAAGTCGACTTTGAAGACTGCACTAAGAAACCCATCCTTGATTGAGCTCTGTGTCCATGGACTCCAAATGGCTTGTGTTGACGTACACTGGGGAAAACATAAAAACCCACATCAAAATAAATTTCTATGTGTCTTACTTTTCTTTTAAACTGGAATTGTACTTGTTAAACAAAGTCTGACATGAAGAACTTGTAAACTCTTTGACAAAGTTTCAATGAAGCCTGTGTATATTGACATCCATGTTAATCATTTTTCAACTATCATTTTACTTTCATAAACTTCAAAAGAAAAGTTGTCAGTCAATTTTTTAAACCTTACTAACACTGTTAAAGTAATCTTGCTTTAACCATAACTTACCTCTGCATTTTCATCCTACTCTTTAGTCCAAACTCTGACATCAAACGAACGAAAGAAAACTGAAAGGGGGTCTATCCACGTGACATAGACCCACTTCCTGTCGGCTGACCTTCCAAAATAAATGCCGGAAGAGTGATCTCTCCTGGTACCAGCGCCACCTTACGGAGAAGGGGAGAGAAGTGGCCTGTAATCAGAGACTGTCTGGCAGCTGAGATGTCTCCTCTTCCAGGCTGAAGGGTCTAGTTCACGACAGACCACCAGACCTCTTACCATGACGGACCTGGAGTTTTGACAGCAGTTCCTTCCCTTAAGTGAGATCTGATTGCGGCAATTTGTGGGGGTGTGGAGTGACATCTGTCTGATTTTCCAGAGGGGGGTAGCTTAGTGTAACGGTTGTCCTTTCACGTTAATTACCTTTCATTTGAAAGGGAAAAGAAAACAGGACAGAGGTGTACGTCATTATTTAGTACACCATGCTAGCCTTAGTGCCAATGTCAGATATGTCTCTCTTCTCCACACACATCGTCTATCATCAAAAATTTGAATTCTTCAGCATCTTGTGTTTACCTTTTGGATTGGGCATCTTGTGGGTAGATTCTAGTCAATTTTCTTCTTTTCTTTTCATTTCTTTCTTGTTTTTTTGTAGGTGGGAATGGGGTATATTCTAAACGTAACAGATCAAACGAATAGTTGAGAGATTCATTTTTGTCAACCTGTCAGCTACATTTTAAAGTTTATTTTCACCTACCCCCTTTATGCCCATCCTGTCTGACTTCGCAAGCCTGGAGAAGTAGAGTGTATGACATAGTCCACATGCAAAATTTATCTCCCGAGAAACAGTCACTCAAGCTGGAACTGTGTACTAGTGCTTTCTGCTCTTTTCAATCTTGTGACTATAAAAATTTACAGAACCAATTCAGACTTTTTCAGAGTTAAACATTCGCCACAGTGCAGTATTTATGTGTGTCTGCGTGCGTGCGTACACGTGCGTGCGTAGCCTATGTGCGTGTTGTGTGTGTGTGTGTGTGTGTGTTGTGTGTGTGTGTGTGTGCGTGTGTGTGTTTGTGTGTGTGCGCGTGGAGGGTGGGTGGGGGTGGCGGTGGTGGTGTGTGTGTGTGTGTGTGTGTGTGTGCGCGTGGGGTGGTGGTGGCAGGTGGTGGTGTGTTGTGTGTGTGCGTGTGTATGTGCGTGTTTCGTGTGTGTGAGTTGTGTGTATTTGTGTGTGTGTGTATATATCTTTGTGTCTTTGTGCTTGTGTGTCTGTCTGTTGCAAGATTTTGGAAGGAGGTGTATGTCGTTGTAGCTACGTGCCTGTGAGCATCCAGCGTATATACTAACCCTGTGTGCGCACACACGCGGGATCGAGTGTGCATGAGAAGGGGGAAGGGAGCATGTTATTAGGTTAGTTAAGTGCGTAACCATTCATTCCGCACTTGGGTAGGTTAATGTGCTCGTTAAGATGCCTACAGTCTTTCAAAGTCGCCCAAGCCCATAGTCCTTTGATTCATGTAAGAAGTGGGGGAGATAGGTTCCTTTGATTACTGCAAGAAAAAGGGGATAAGTCCTTTGATTAGTGAAAGAAGGGGGGGGTGGGGGGGTACTATCCTCTTCAAGAAAGTGTTCATCAATTTCAAACTTTTTTATAATATTTTTAAGCTATTACTGTAGGTTCCTGGAGAGACAGTGATCCTGATTATGATAGAGGTTGCAGACACAGGTAAGGTCTTATGTAATGTGGTGAGGGTTATCAAAGGAATACTGTCATCACATAGCAGGGTAGAGAAAGAAGAGTACAGGCCGTTTAAAAGACGGATTTAGACAATGGTCTGAAGATGGGCGTTTCTGTGTGAATAGGAGGGGATGGGGATAGCCTGGTTTAGAGTGATGCACTCGTGATGCTGCTGCCCGGGTTCGAACTCATTTTTTGTTTGTCTGTCTGTCGTGGTCTGTGTGTATGTTTCTGTCTGTTATTGTCTGTTTGTCTGTCTATTGTTTTTTATCTGTCTCTGTTTCTGTTTCTGTAATTGTGTACTGTATTGTGTGTAGTACTGCGATTATGTTGCATGTTGTGTGTGCGTGTGATGTTGTGTGTGCGTTACATGCACGGCGTGTGCGCGTGCGTACGTGTGTGCTGCGTTTTTGCATGTGCACCTATTAGGTCAGGGGTGTGGTGGGGTGTAAGGGCATGCACTTACATTAGCATACAAGCATGCAAGCGTAAACGCTTTCCAAACAACACGCCTTGCGTGTATCCTGCTCGGGATAGGACAGTATATTTCCGACCTCCTTAGAAGTTGCCACCAGCGTAAGATGGAAGATAATCATCATCAAAAGAAAATCTCTCCCACGGACGAACTATTCCTAATACAGAGCTATTAGTCTGTGCCTTCTTTTTCAAGGAGCGTCACAGAAGTTTATCAAGGGCAAAATTGCACCGTTCTGTATTCAAGCTTGTTTTTTTTTTATATTATCGTTATTATCTAAGAAACTGTTTTGATACTACATTATCTTGGAAAAAGAATAAACGGGCAATTATTATCAGGAAATGGACGGGTGTTGAAAGAACCCACGCGTTAATTAATAAGAGAGATTTAGAAGATTGGAGAAGGAGGAGAGTGAGAGAAAGGGTAGTGTGTGTTTGTGGTGTGTGTGTGTGTGTGTGTGTGTGTGTGTGTGGTGTGTGTGTGGTGTGTGTGTGTGTGTGGTGTGTGGTTTCTGTCTGTCTGTCTGTCTGTCTGTCTGTCTGTCTGTCTGTGTCTGTGTCTGTGTCTGCATGTGTGTATATGTGTGTCTGTGGTGTGTCTGTGTGTCTGTGTGTTGTGTGTGTGTAATTCAAAGTCAAAGTCAATTTTTTATTTCCAAACATACATTGAGTAAGCAATAGATTTGTTTTTTTATCAAACATCTATGGAAAAAAACTCAAACAAACACCAAACAAGAAAGAAAAGAACCTTGTGTGTTGTGTGTGTGTGTGTAGTGGTATTTTTTTAGTGTGTATTGTGTAGCATGTGTGTGTTGTGTTGTGTGTTAGTTGGAATAGCCAGCAGACAGTGAGATTGTGTTGTGTGTGTGTGTGAGTGTATTTTAAGTGCGTATGTGCGTAGCGCGCTGTGAATGTGTTTGTTGTGTGTGATAGGGAAAGGGAGAGAGACAGAGAAAGAGAGAGACAGAGACATATAGACAGAGAACAAACAAACAGACAACAGTTCAAATAGACTCAGAGATACAGACAGACAAACAAACGAGCAGACATGTATATATACAAGACAACAGAACCAGGGACAGACAGACAGACAGAGAAACAGAAAGAAGAAGGGTGAGAGAAGCAATCCAAAAGCAGGCAGACAGATGACAGAAATAAAGAGACTATGAACCGAGGCCCCGTGTAGGAACGCACGCAGAACATCTTGCGCACACGTTAAAACCTGTTCCAATTTTTGGAAAGAGTAGACCATTGTGTGCCGGTGGGAACGGAGACAAAACTGACAAAACTGCATACATACGGGTAGTGGATGTTAAAAAAATGTATTTGAGTGCTTATTCCATTATCCTCGAAATAAAAGAATAATATTTTGCAAAAGAAAATGATTGCCAAGAAATGCCAAGACCAGAAAAGCAGGGAGGCTGTTTGAGAGAAGAAAGAGGCAACAGCTTCTTGGTCAAGATACGGGTGTTGATGAAAACCAAATGGGGTTTTTCCCCAAACCAACAAACTATCAATGAATTATTGTCTTAGACAACAAAAGCTTTGACTCCTTGTCGATCTTTCTAAGAGAGAGAGGGGGCACAGAGAGAGAGAGAGAGAGAGAGAGAGAGAGAGAGAGAGAGAGAGAGAGAGAGACAGACAGACAGACAGACAGACAGACAGACAGACAGACAGACAGACAGACAGACAGACAGACAGACAGACAGACAGACAGACAGACAGACAGACAGACAGATTTGTCATTGTGTTCAGAATATTTCTCGTAAGCTTCATCAAGTTTGCAAATAATATTCTACTTCTCTTTATCACTTGCATCACCCTCTGCACTAACGAAACCTTGAGTGTTTGCTGATTCTGTAAATCTACCACCACTGACATCAATTGCAGATTTTTACAACATTATCATATGGCTTTTTGAATGCGTAATAACAAGGGTGAAATGGATACAATAGCGGGTCTGCACACGAGTTGACACAGAATCTCATTCAATTATCTGTTCTCAATACACTGACTGTTGCACAGACGAGAATGTGTCTGTAAAGCAAAAGATAGTACTGAACTATGTCTTTCAAGCTGAGATTTTTCAGATGCTGACATTATCTACCAGACATACAAAAACCTTTGAAGAAGTTTTAATGAAACCTTTACACAATATAAACGTTACCCAAACAAATCTTAAGTGTCATCTTCTTCACAGCTGTTTCCCATAGAAGAGTTAACAAAATAAAACTATTTTCCAGTCAATTAAAACTCTTTCAGCATCACTAAAACTATCTCGCTTCATTGATAACCCAACTTGCTCTCATGTTCATGTCAGCGTCTTCACTTTTACTCCCAACACTTTGACATCGAGTGAAAGAAGGAGACTCAAAGAGGGGAACGTTTCAAATGACATAGATCCGCTTCCTGTCCACTGAACTTCCGGATGCCGGAAGACTGATCTCCCCTGAAGCCAGCGCCACCTTGTCAATAAGGGGAGAGAAGAACGCTGTCATCGAGAGACGTCTGGTGGCTGGTCTGACTCGTCTGCTAAAGGGTCTATTTCACCACAGATGGCTAGACATCTTATAATGATGAGCCTGGGTTTTTTGGACAGCAATTTGGTCTAAGTGAGATATGATTGCAGCTATCGGGGAAGGTTTGGAGTGACAAACATCTTGTAAAAGTGAGGGATAAGTATTTTTGTAAAAGTTACCAGTATATAAATTTAAAACGATATCATCTGGGTTGTTTGTTAATTGAAAACCAATTGTCAAAGCTGTTATTGTAAGCACACTTTGCCTTTCTTTCCCAGACACAAGATCAAGTTGAAGACTGTGAAGTGTATTGGTTATTTATATGTTAATATTTTTTTTGTCTATTCATTTTAGGCCATTCACCATTTGTTCTTTATATTCTGAGCATAAATAGCTTACACCCGGTGGCTTTTTCTGGTACAAGAATCTTTTAACTCATTCTATTTAGTTTCTTTTACTATTTTACTCATTATCTTCTTCTTCTTCTTCTTTCTTCGCAATTTTCCTTCTTCGCAATTCTTCTTCGCAATTCTCCTTCTTTGCAATTCTTCTTCCTCTTTGCAATTCTTTGGAGTTCTCCTTCTTTGCATTCTTCTTCTTCTTCAAATTCTTCTTTGCATTCTCCTTTGCGATTCATCTTCTTCGCAGCTCTTCTTCTCCTTCTTCAAATTCTTGTTCCTCTTCAAATTTTTGTTCTTCTTCAAATTCTTCTTCTTTAAATTCTTCAAATTTGTCAATTTATTTTTAATTCTTCAATTTTTGTTCTTCTTTTTCTTCAAATTCTTCTTTTCCTCTTCTCCTCTTCCTCCTCCTCCTCTCCTCTCCTCCTCCTCCTCCCTCTCCTCCTCCTCCAAACTTACGATCTGGGTTTAGCAGAGGTCGTGTAGTGTGTCTGGAGTAATTTGCTGGTAAGGTCACACACCGAGAAAAACAGCCGCTTCAAGATGCTGCTTATTAATGTATCATGTTGTTATTCAATCACATGTTGTTGCTTTTATAGGGGAGGGAGGATTTATTTCGGGCTATCCCCGAGGTCGGAATGTTACAACCTCAATGGTGGGTAAAAATGGTCGCATACACACAATCTTACAATTGTTGAACTTGCAGCTTTAGGCAAAAACTGAAGAATTAAATTCGGAAGCATGTCTCAGAGAAACAGTATCTATCATCCCACTGTATTGTCACTCTTTAAAAAAAAACATTTTCCTCTCTGCTTGTAGTTATATGTATACAAGAAGTTGTTTATACACACGCACGCACGCACGCGCGCGAACACACACACACACAACACACATACAACAAACACCACACACACACACGCTTAACACTCACTCACACTCACACACACACACACACACACACACGCACGCACGCACTCACACACACACACACACACACACACACACATACACACAAACACATATACATCAA
>CM060320.1:6957609-6962609 GCA_030674155.1 Stramonita haemastoma
TCGCTTCATCAGATACTTCACTTCAAGTTCTTCACTTCATCGGGTCCTTTCCTTCACTTCATCAGGCCTTTCACTTCATCAAGACTTTCACTTCAAGTCCTTCACTTCAAGTCCTTCACTTCATCAGGTTCACTTCATCAAGTCCTTTCCTTCGCTTCCTGCGTCTCTTCTCCAACTCTGTAACACTTTTGACGTTGTTTATACTTTGTGCAAGTTAGACTCGTTATACTTGTTAGGGTTCTTGCGTTTTTGTGATTTGCATATGTAACTTTTTGAGAGAAGGGGGGGGGGGGGAGGGAGGGTGTTGTCATTGCATTTTCTTCTCATTAGGGGAGGGGGGTGTTGTTATTCCGCCCTGCTCCTAAGAACCCCAATTGAATCTTTGCATTGGGAACAAGGAAAACCCTAAAATTACTTTCAGTGCAGACCAATCGTACATTTCAGCGTTTGAACTGAAAGATGGGTAAAAACGGTTTCATGGCGGGGAAAACAGACACACACACAAAAAAAACCTGGGTCTGACTGTGTCCTACAATGGGTCTCCTCAATTCATTCTTGTCTACAGACCAGCCACTGAACAAATGGAATGGGTCTGGGTGGAAGTAGAAACAACACGGCACACTAACAAGTGAGATAGGAGATTGGTTTGCCGGCTGAATCAAGAAAAGCTGGGTCAACATGGCTACCAGATGAAGTAGGTTTAAGCAGTCTGTGGTCAGAGTAATGGCTGGAAAGGCTACACTCCATCTTAAACTTCCGGGTCAAGTAGTGTCTTCTATAGAGTGCTAGTCAAATAAAAAAAATATCTGATTTTCCCTGATTTTTTTTAAGAATGAAAATTTGCACTCTGTACTTGTGTTCTGGATTGAGGACATAGAGCAATACCAGGCACTGATGAGAAAGTTGGAAGCGATCATCAAAAATATTAGGAATGTTTGTGCTCCTACATGTTAAACCCTGTTCCACTTTTCGTAAGAGTAGGAAATGTGTGCCATTGGGAACAGATCACACACACACACACACACACACACACACACACACACACACACACACACACACACACACACACACACACACACACAGAGGAAAAGACCAAAACATACAACAAGCCCCCAATAAACAACAGCAATGGAAACACACAAAAAACAAAAACATACAGAAAGATGTGATAGAAATATCAGGCTTTTAAACAAATTAAGTCCATGTCTTTACCTAAGCACCAGAAGAAAAATTCGTCTTCTTATGAAAACTGAGTGGTAGACTTTTCTTCAACTTCACCTTTACAAGAATTTTACCTGTTCCCTGAGAAATCAATTCCCTGGACACACAGAAACACAAACGACTGTGTGACCGACCTCCAAGAGAGCAGACAGGATAATGTTGCAGCTCTCCTCAAATACATCACGCTCCTATCTACACCGACACGCGTTGGCTCTCTTCGCTTCATTGCACTTCTGCTTTGCTTGACTGAACCGAATGGCAGCGAGCCTAAAGACATCCGAATTGCTGGATCTAGTCTAGCAACTGGCAAGTGGAGCTAGCTGACTTGGCGGTTTGCTTGTGGAAGTGAGTTAGGATCTTGTTTGTGTTGATGTGGCAGTTAGGTTAAGTGGTGGGAGCAGTTATCTACCCATTATTGATATGTATTGGTGCACGGGTAGATAGGTGTATCAGTGACTTGTGTTGTGTTGTGTTGTGTTGTATTGGATTGGGTTGGATTGGATTGGATTGTATAGGCTACCACTTAGCCACAGCAGTTTTCTTTGAGTGAAAATCGGACTGTTCTTCCGGGAAGAGCGCGTTGCCACAAGAGCAGTGCCACTTATTATTTATTATTATTATTATTATTCCTTTTCCAGTCTGTAAGTGTATTTCTTTTCCTTATCAGAGTGACTTTCTTCTTCATCATTTTGCCAGGGACAAATGTAGACCTACAGAGTAAAACCAGAAACTGTAAAAGCGTAGCGTCTGTAAAACGACTGTATAAGCGTAGCGTCTCTGGTAAAACGAAGCTCATATTCTAAAAGTCAACTTTCTACATCACTGACGTCATGTCAGCCTGAGGTCACATCTGATTCAAGCAGAAATTGCATCACTGAAGCTGCCTGTGTTGTGAGTGCCGAAATATGGAGGTCAAAACTGAAAAGGAATGAGCTGGCCTCTGATATTTCTCCATGGCTGGCCAACCAAAAATAGCCTTTTGTAGCGGAGAAAAGAAGAGACACTTCAACAGCAATGCTCAAAGAGACAGGCCCTGTGCATCACCAGTCTATAGCAGCTCCACCAGTGCTATTATTGAATGAATGAAGGGGCAGAAAGCATGATTCCATGGCAGAAAGAAATAGGTCTAAAAATGAGTTCGGTCTTTTCCATAACAAACCTTGCAGTCTCAGTTCTCGTCAATTCATTCACTATGAATACAGTCAGACCACTATTATTTATCTATTTATCTGTTTATTTATTCATCAATTTATTTATTCTTTTACATCTGTGAAAATGGGATAAGCACTCATATGCTTTTTTTTTTTTTTTTTTTTTACATCCAGACCACGTGTCCATGCAGTTTTGTCCATTTTGTCATCTGTTCCCACCGGCACACAATGACTCTATCTATCTATCTATCTATCTATCTATCTATCTATCTATCTATCTATCTATCTATCTATCTATCTATCTATCTATCTATCTATCTATCCCTTAGTCTGGCGACCGTGGGGGCACCCATGAAGACTTGACAACCAGTTCCCTCCATTCCTCTCTCTGTTCTGCCTTTCTCAGGGTTTTGATGAGTTCTTGGCCTGTCCATTGCTGATGTTGTCCTCCCATTTCTTCTTTGGTCTGCCTCTTTTTCTTCCTCCTTGGACAGTGCCTTGCAGTAATGTTTTTGCTAGTCCTTTTGATCTTGTGACATGCCCGCACCATTTAAGTGGAGCTGGTTTTAACGGGTACGCAAGATGTTCTGCGCGCGTTTACACACACAACTTCGGTTTACAGTCACATCTGAAAGACTAGAGAATTGGTTCTGGTTGTAGTTGGTAGTGGAATCACAATAGATAAACAAGGGAATGTGGGTTATTGGCTCTCAGACTGACTAAAGAGAATCTGTGTCAAGATAGCCATCAGGATCAGAGGTTCAGCCATTCTGTAGTGGGAGAACTGCTGAGGTCTGCAAGGGGTGGAAAGGATTAGTCAGACTGATGTTGGGCTGATGTGGTGTGTTGGGGGTGGAAAGGATCAGTCAGACTGATGTTGGGCTGATGTGGTATGTTGGGGGTGGAAAGGATCAGTCAGACTGATGTTGGGCTGATGTGGTGTGTTGGGGGTGGAAAGGATCAGTCAGACTGATGTTGGGCTGATGTGGTATGTTGGGGGTGGAAAGGATCAGTCAGACTGATGTTGGGCTGATGTGGTGTGTTGGGGGTGGAAAGGATTAGTCAGACTGATGTTGGGCTGATGTGGTGTGTTGGGGGTGGAAAGGATCAGTCAGACTGATGTTGGGCTGATGTGGTGTGTTGGGGGTGGAAAGGATCAGTCAGACTGATGTTGGGCTGATGTGGTGTGTTGGGGTGGAAAGGATCAGTCAGACTGATGTTGGGCTGATGTGGTGTGTTGGGACAAGAAGGTAAAACCGGGCCTGTAGGCTTCTGACCTTGATGTGTGAATATGAGTGTTTGTTCCATGCACACACATACACCACACGACGCGATATATATATATCCATATATATATATATCCATATATAAAATATATATATATATATATATAATACACATATATATATATATATACACACACATATATATATATATATATATATATTCAATGCTTTGAATCCCAAAACTAAAAAAAATATAAAAAGCAAAACCATTGATCATCAGATGCAAACAACTTCTTGACTTTTCCAAGAACCCTGGGAAAATTCTTGGAAAACGTAGTTTGTGGAGGGAGAGAGCGGAGGGGGGAGGGAAGAAGCATACAAATGTCTAGATAGCAAAAGAGCAGACACAATAATGTTGCTGCCATCATTCATAGGATCACGCAATCTCCAAACACACACCGGCCCTCTTTGCTTCACCGCACACCTACACACACTCTACTGAACAAAATGGCCACCGTCCCAGAGAGAATGAAAATGGCGGTGAACCTGTAAGTGGAACCTTGGCTTTTTGGTTTGTTCGTAAATATGAATAAAGTGTGTGTTGTGTGTGTGTGTGTGTGTGTGTGTGTGTGTGTGTGTGTGTGTGTGTGTATGTGTGTCTGTGTGTGTGTCTGTGTGTGTGCGGTGCGTGGTTGCGTGTGTGGTGTGTGTGTGTATGTTGTGTGTGTGTGTGTGTGTGTGTGTGTTGTATGTTGTGTGTGTGTGTGTCTGTGTGTCTGTGTGTCGTGTGTGTGTGCGTGCGTGCGTGGTGTGTGTGTGTGTGCGTGCGTGGTGTGTGTGTTGTGTGTGTGTGTCTCTGTGTGTGTGTGTGTTTGTGTGCGTGTGTGGACATGAGGATCAGGTTAAGTGCTAGCAACAATCATTAAACCATTACAGAGATGTATGGCCACATGAAAAGTGAGAGGCTGTTCCTGTGTAGACGTGACGTAGCGGTGCAGAAAATTAAATCCCACATTATCTAGGGTCGAAGGTTTTTCGCCTTTGATGTCAGTGAGATCAGTGGGTCATTGTGTCATGATCAGAAGGCTTTATCATCATTGTGTCATAACCTGAAAGCTTTATCATCATTGTATCATAACCTGAAAGCTTTATTATCACTGAAGCTTCCAGTCTTGAAAGTGGTGATGATGGAGGACTCAAGTTGAAAGGAAATAAATTGATCGGTTTTCCTTTAAGCTGTGGCTTACCAGCCAAGAAAATTTCTTTTTTTTGTGGTGATGAAAGGAAGAGAGGCCGTGAAGAAATGTGCTGAATGAGATAGGTTGATGGGAATGAAAAGTCTTGGTATTTTTTTTTGTCGTGCTTTTGTTGTACAAGACATTGTTCTACAATGCTGACATTG
>CM060320.1:6967609-6990109 GCA_030674155.1 Stramonita haemastoma
AACTCCGAACAAAGACATCGATCAAGTTTTTGTTTTATTTTTAGTCATATTTCATGTCCCTTCAATTCAAACACTTTAAAATCTCAGAGAGAGAAATTCAAGCAAGTTACAAGTCATACATAAAAGTCAAGTCAAGTCAAGTCAAAAACACTTTAATCATCCCTGAAGGGCAATCATAATACTAACAGGCATATTGATACGAATCATAAAGACTCGGAATAGCTACATTTCATATTTGTTCAGACATTATATGATAACTTCAAATAAAAATGTCACAAACACTCAGACGCATACGCGCGCGCGCTCGCACACACGCAAACGCACACACACTCCACTGTTTGCATACAATGTTATTAAAACCATTGACTAGGACATATGATCACTATTATTTACGCATTGTACGCACGCATTCGCACACGCACGTATACATGCACACACGCGCGCGCACACACACACACACGCTCCCCCCCACACACACACACACCATCCACACACACCCCCTGCGCCCCCCCCCCCCCACACACACACACACATACATAAGAGTAAACATGAAAATATGATATCACGGATATAAAACCACAACAGTATCCGAACATCAGCACCTAAAAATTCAACTATACCCCAGCCAAACATAAACTCAAACACTCGTGTTTTGGTAATTCCCTGTATCACTTTTCATCCAGTTTTGACATGTTTACACAAAGTAGCTATGATTTTTTTTTTCATTTCGTTTGATTACAGCTGCGAGCCGGCTACCCAACCCTAACTCCAGCCTTTTTTGCTGGAGGGGGAGGTAGGCTTTTCCCAATGCTCTGACCAGCAGTGACACAATGACTGACCCACTGACTTTTTGTTTCTTTGGAATTATCACACTATTCAAATATTAGACCAAAAGGATCTGTTATTCTTAATATGCTTTTAAAGCATGGAAGTGACAAAACACTAGATGCCAGTCATGTTATTTTTGCGACCAAAAAGCACAGACATCCTGAAAGAGACGGTCTAGTGGCCAGAGTGTTGCGCTTGTGATCTGCTGACCTGGGTTCAAATCTCGTTCAAGAGGATTTTATCTCCGGAGTTAACATCAGTGCCAACTCCACTCTCCCCAAAATTCCTAGGGATGAGACTATAAACCGAGGCCTACTGTGCAAACGCACGCAGAATATATTGCACACACGTTAAAACCTGTTCCGCTTTTCGGAAGAGTGGGCCATTGTGTGCCGGTGGGAACGGATGATAAAATTAACAACACTGCATACACATGGGGACTAGATGTAAAAAAGCACATAAGTGCTTATTCCGTTCTCCTTGAAATAAAAGAATAAAT
This sequence comes from Stramonita haemastoma, assembly GCA_030674155.1. Taxonomy (NCBI): domain Eukaryota; kingdom Metazoa; phylum Mollusca; class Gastropoda; order Neogastropoda; family Muricidae; genus Stramonita; species Stramonita haemastoma. Next base: position 6,968,937 of record CM060320.1, read on the forward strand.
AAATGAATAAATAAGTGCAAACCAGCAGCTTGTAAGTTCTAAGAGGAGTTGTGCAAAGCTGGTATTTTTCTCGTGGAAAAAGTTCAGTCAGTAAGTCAAGTGCCTGTGGTGTGTGCTCACCACTTAAGTCTAAACATTCTAATCTATACATTTTTTCTATTCTATACAAAGTTGTTATGACATACAGAAAAAAATGAAAGCAAAACTTGCAACAAACAACGTTTTGTTATTCCTCTAAAAGAACACGCATTATCTTCATCATCACAAATATTATAGGTAATCAAAATAGGTAAACATTTTCTACACCTTCGTACATTTCTAGTTAGGATTCTAGAACAAGCTTAACTGGGTTAGAAGCAAAATAAAGCAGTTTTTAACGAAGTGTACTAACAAAGGAAGGAAATCATTGACAAAACTTACAACCCCAAAAGCAAAACGCCTAGCTTGCTTCTGACAAATGGGGGTTTCAGTTCACGTTTTCATGGGAGTAAAATTACTTGAAAAACAGCATGTTCAATAAAGTTTAAAATAATGCATCTAAAATTCAAGCTTCAAAAGAAAAATATCTTCTAGTAAAACTAACTACTGTTGACCCTGGAAGGATATGATATAGGGGGAAGGGGCAGAAAACAAAGCGGAGCGCATTAAGTGAACTTAAAAATAAATACAGATACCATGCAAAACTGTCTTAGAATTCCATACAAAATTTACAAAACACGGGGATTGGATGTAAAAAAAAAAAAAAAGCACACCAGTGCTTATTCCATTATCCTCTATATAACTTTTTTTAAATAATGAAAATACAATTACTGTGCTAAAACGCACGTTTATCTTTGTCAAGTTGGTTTAAGCACACACACACACACACACACACACACACACACACACACACACACACACACACACACACACACACACACACACACACACACACACACAAATTTGACTCGACTAGAAATCGTGCCAACTGTTACGTACAACTGCTTAAACAGTTTACTACCATCACCCATTGATTAAACAAATCCCACATGCTAAACCATTTTCTAGTTTTACACAACCCAGGTATCGTTGAGACTACAAACGTAAAAGCAAGAAGACTAGACAGGCTGATTAAAAAAAATAATAATATAAAAAAGCCTATCAAAATCTGTACCGCATTGTATTTTCACAAGAATACAGTATTTTACATTTCCTGTATTGGAATTTTGCTAAAGACATTAAGGTGGAGCTTCATGCTTTAAGGAAATCAGACATATATAACAGATAGCACAATACAAAGGTTGGACCAATGCCAGAAAGCAGACCAGAAATCAAGCAGCAATGAATACTGATCAAAGTAAAGTCTTTTACTCCAGTCTTGCTAATTAAAAAAAATTTTTTTAACTTGCATGGGGTCTCCAACACCCATTTGTCTCCAGTTGTTTATTTCTTTCGGGGTTTTTTGTTGTTTTTCTATTGATCTTTCCATTATTTTTAGGGGTTTTTTTGTTTTATTACAACATGAGATATCCAACCTGTTGTTCCTTTTCTTCCTTTTGAGGGAATTTTTTTTAACATAAAAGATTAGGTTTATTTGAGTTGAAAATAGGAATCAAAAACTGCTGGGAGAGATGCAGATGGAGTTGTCTACTGATGGGCTGTGAGTGCTACATGTATGACCTGGGTAGTGGACATGTCCCTGACCTATGGCAAAGCATAAGGCAAGAAGGAAATAAGGTAACAGGACATACTGATACAAGTTGCCGGCTATCTTACACATATTAGAAAATGAAATATTTGACATTTTTCTTGCACCTTATCCAGTAAAAATAAAAAAGATAAAGAGCACAAAGCCTTTTCTAATTCACAAAAAGGTAAAGGTGTTCCATAGCCTATGTGGTCGTTGGGGAGAGAGTTGTCAGAAACCTCAACTTTTCCAGTGGCCAGCATAAGAGGGTGGCGCCCATCTCTCCCTCGCTGTTTTACTTTCCCTGTTCCTAAAGAGGCCGGGCACCCATTTACAATGAGTTCTCAGACCACTAAGCTATCCTGCCTGTTCTAATGCAAGTTCGTTAAACAAGATGTACACGTATTTTTTTTTTAAATACTGCAATTCTTTTAAATCCGACACTTCATAACTTCCTTCACCTCCACCTTTTCAATTTTACAGCGAGTAAGTAATTTAAGTCGTTTTTTACAGCGACAAATCTAACAATTTAACAAATTTTCTTTGTTAAAATCCCGCTACATGCAGGGATAACATATTTATGCTATTTCGCTAACGGCTTTTTTTTTTTTAACACCTTGACCCCAACACACACGCGCGAAAAACGCGCACGCGAAAAACACGCGCGAAAACACACACGAAAACACACGAAAACACACAAACACACTGTCTACTCTTTACTAATGCCTATTTTCTGCAGTGTAGTCTCACTGTGCATTGCTCCAATGATTAATAAATCTTTAGTGCCCCTCCCTCCCCCCATTTCTGTTTTAAATCTTTTTTAATGCACCCCCTTTCTAAATAGTTGGACATTCTACAACCAGCACCCTCTACTTTTGTTTTTAAATAAACTTCTCTAAAATGCTTTTCCCCATCCCTGTGTACAAAAACACTTTACTGCTCCCCCCCTGCCCCCCCCCCCCCCCCCTCCTCCTTGCCTTTTAGCTAAAATTCTAGCATCCCTCCTCCCACTGACCCTGAAAATAATGAATATGCATTGTGTCAACTTACTCCTTCCCCCCACCCCCCACCCCCCCACAAAAAAAAGTGCCGGGAGACTTTCAGTCTAAAGAGCTTCCCCACTTTCTGGAAATGCTCTGCCAGAAATTTCCTCTTTTCTATCCTTCGCTTTCTTTCCGACTTTCCCTTCGGCTCTATCCTCTCTTGCTTATTTCATACCGATCCAGTCTATTCTCCAGTTTTTTTTCTTTTAGCATATCTTTTCTTCTTTGAAAACTTTGAACTGCCCTGTAGTGGGAATGTGTCGGCTGAGGCCAGCAAGGCATAGACCTCCTGCAGCGCAGAGGAGTACCGTGGAAAAAGACCAGGCACTTTGCATTCTAGCCAATACGAGCGAACGAAGAAAAGTGTCGTCAGCATATACCATATATCTACCTGCCTTTTGTGTCCACATGGGGGGCTCAAGGTTAGAGTTGAGGTTAGTGTAAAGGTTAGTGTTAAAGAGTTAATAGCGGGTAAGGGTTGTCCGTCAGATGGTCGGTCTGAATGTTAGAAAAATGGACACAATAGGCACATAGACAAATAGTAAGTAGCTATAGACACAATGGTGCGTAGCTCATAGCTTTATTATGGAGCTTTAAATCACAATCTCTAGTTCCAGCAACAAATGATATTACTGTCCACTTTTGCTTTATTCCTTGGCTAGAGTTCCGAGGTTTACCAATATTGAGATTCTGTGTAAGCAGCCGGTCAAATTGATTTCAAACCCGAGAATTTTTTTTAGAAGTTGCACCCCTTTAAAAAAAAAATCTAGCCCCAAAACCATGTATGAAAAATTATACCGGCCAGGTCTTTTTTTCTATCCCCACTGCTTAAAATATGCATCCTTTCCCTCCTAAACACCCTTTCCTTTCCTTTCATTTACTTGCCTCTCCTTCCAACCTAATGTCTCAGCCACACAACTACCCACTTTATACACAGACAGACAGACAGATAGACAGCCACGCGCGCGCGCGCGTTCTCGCGCCACCTGCGTGCATGTTGGGAGAGGGGTTTATCCGCTCCTACCGGCGCACTATGACCTACTTTTAAGAACAACAGAACAGGTTTTTAACGTGTGCGCAAGATGTTCTGCATGCGTTCTCGTCGAAATGGGAACAAAGAGGTAGGCTGGGAATCGAACCCAGAACTTCATGGTTTACTTGTTGGCAAGTAAACGTCTTAACCATCCCGCGACCCTTAGGACTTTTTAGTACACATTTCTACTCCATCCAAAAGGGATAGCTATATCATTGCTTGTTTGCTTTTTTTTTTTTTTTAATTTTCGAGGTCTGACACTTTAGCTGCCCAAGGGCTACATAGGTTATGGAACACATGGACCTATTTTCCAATAATGGTGGACAATGTTTCATATCCAAAAAAAATCTAGAGCATTGATAGTGATTACCAAGGGGCAGATACTCTTCAAACACTTTTTTCATTCGATTTCTTGGGAGAAAAAAACAAACATCTACCAGTCCCACAAGATATTATAGTAGAAAACAGTTCTACAAATAGCTATTTCATAAGATTCATTAAAAAAAAATTAATTTAAAGATATATCAGCAGGTGATTGTTGTTGTGTTCCTGGGCTCGAGCTCTGAAGTCCGATGGTGAATTTTTCTGATTGCGACCTTTTGCTCACCATTAAGGTAGCCACATTCCTACTTCGGGATGATGTCTAAACACGACATGAGCATGACTTTTTTTTCAAATATTCTGTCCCACTGAAGCACAATGGCGTACGCTTTCGGAACGGTTTGACGCACATGCAAGACGTTTTGCGTTTGCGCGGGGGGGAGGGGGGGAGGCGGAATTAGGACTGGGGGGGGGCTTTGGTTTGTAGTCTCATTTAAAGGACTTTTCGGGGAGTGGAGTCGGCACTGATGTTGACTCTAGGGGAAACATCTCTTGAAGGGATGTCTGGGTGTTGGCAGCCAAAACCTGGGGCTGGGGGTGTTGTCCTCCTCCTCCTCCTGATGACCCTTACCTGCAGTCTGGAACTGCTTCCAGACCCCTGGGATGCTTGGTACTTGGGTCTGGCGCCGGAACTGAAAACAGCATCAACAAATAACTTGAACAATCCGTACGGTGTGCATGTTCAAACAAATCAATTCAGTATCTGTTTAAAATAAATCTATTTGTATTTTCTCTGGAAAAATATTCCAGCAGAGCGGGGATCGAATCCGGACTTTTCACTTTCTAAGCAGGTACGCAACCACTAGACTACCTATCCACCAATAGCAAGATGACTAAAGTGACATGCTTCTTCGTTATAACTAGTTCAGAATTCTTCCGTCACAGGATTAAATCTCTGTAATAACACTATCCCCACTGTCCCAAAAAATCTGTGGAGGATTATAAACTGAGACCGCGCAGAAAAATCCTTCGTTAAAACCCATTTAGCCTTTTGGCAGACTAGGCCATCGTGTGCCAAAATAACCCTCAAATAAAAAATAAACATGCATAATGCTGTCTTTAGACATCCCTGAAGTCGAGATGCAGCTAAATAGATTGCAAAGGATTTGCCTACACAAAATCTCACCATTAGTTTACCTTGAAGCTCTATCCAAGGAACGAAAAAATAATACTTACGCTTGTGAGTTCTTGTAGAGTAGCCACCACGATTGTCTGAATACTTTCTGCTGCCACGATGAAGACACACGCCCAGAACTGTGATTCGATCCCCATGACAACTGTCAACACCTATGCCAGACTTCTGAGGATTCAGAGCAAGAATGGAGTGACCCAGAAGGTCTGGGAAGTGCTTTAAGAAAATATTTGGGGGCGTGAGGTGTCCCTTCCCCTCGTGAGCACAGTATGCAAGGGTAGGCAGGCTGTGCCGTTTTAAGACACCCAAATCTTTGTTTCACGCCACTCTAGGTGGGCTCCCTTTGTGTAACCACTGCAGAAAAGGCTGATCGGATACTGACGGGAGTACTCAACCCTGTGGTCAGTGAGCCTTGCAGAAAACTTCCAGGACAAAGTTTGATTCGAGCTCAGAAACTTAGAAGGACTGGGTGACTTTTGTGGACATTGAGCACACACACGTTGACAGATTACACTGTATAGACACGCCAGAAAAGTGTGCAAGACGGGGGTTGCATCTTCGGATCCTCTGCACCCCTACCTCTCTCCACTGTCGGTTCTATGTCGACAAGCGGATGTCCACAAGGACCACAGCCCCTCCTGCTCTCATCGCCTTTGATGAAGACGGATGACCATGTCCTTGATCCCTGGGCAACGGAACCAGGCTGCGCACTAGTCTGCCCTTCAGGGATTTGATGTAGCACTTTCTCCTATCCCCTATTCTAAACCCTTCCTTCCCATAGATCTGACATCTGTCTACTTAGTCATGGGGATCTTGGACAAGTTCAGGGTCATGTGCTCCAACACCGTGGCGATGGCGTCTCCATGATCTCTGGTGAGAAGGATCACTATCACCGGCAAAGATCTGGTGACAAGACCATGAACACAGCTATTACTATATAGTCTACATTAACCCTTTTACACAAAAGAGAGGGGGGAGAGAGGGAAGGAGGGGGAGGAAGGGAAGGAGAGAGAGGGAGAGTGGAGGGAGGGAGAGTGGAGGGAGGGAGGGGGGGGAGAGAGAGAGAGAGAGAGAAGAGAGAGAGAGAGAGAGAGAGGGAGAGAGAGAGAGAGAGAGAGAGAGAGAGAGAGAGAGAGGAGAGAAGAGAGGAGAGAGAGAGAGAGAGAGAGATCGTTTTTCAAGGGCTACAGATAAACATACCCATTATTCTTTTCAAAGGCCCTTGCCCTGATTAGGAACTATTACCAAAAAAAGCCAAGAAGCGAAACAGATACAACCAACCCAAAACCAAAAAAAAATCAAACAATAAAAAACAAAACATTAGCATCCCCCTCCAACACAAACCACCACACCAACAACAATTAAAGATCAACTTATGGTTTAAAGGAAGCAGATAGGTATGTATTCAGAGAGATAAAGAGAAAGTGTGTGTGTGTGTGTGTGTGTGTGTGTGTGTGTGTGTGTGTGTGTGTGTGTGTGGTGTGTGTATGTGTGCGCGCGTGCGTGTGTGAGCGTTTTTCGGGTTTATGACATTGTGTGAACGCATCTGATGTGTAAAGGTAAAGGCATCCCAAAACCGATACGGTCGTGGGAGAGCATATGCACGCACGAGCGAGCGAGACACAGACAGACAGACAGACAGACAGACAGACAGACAGACACACACACCACACACACACACACACACACACCACACACACCACACACACACACACAGACCGACAGACAGGCACGCAAGCAGGGAGAGACAGTAGCGTATGCGTGGGCGCGCGCGCCAACGTGTGTGCGCGTGTTATTTATTTATTCATTTATTTATTCTTTAACATCGAAGATAATGGAATAAGCACTCATGCGCTTTTTACATCCAGTCCCCGTGTGTATGCAGTTTTGTAAATTTTGTCATCCGTTCCCACCGGCACACGATGGCCACTCTTACGAAAAACGGAACAGGATTTAACGTGCGCGCAAGATGTTCTGCGTGTGTTCGCACACGGCGCCTCGGTTTATAGTCTCATCCGAAAGACTTTTCGGGGGAGTGGAGTCAGCACTGATGTTAACTCCAGAGGAAAAATCCCCTCGAACGGGAATCGAACCCGGGTCGTCAAATTGCGAGCGCAATGTTCTGACCACTACGCTATCCCGTCCCCGCGCGCACGTGTGTGTGTGTGTGTGTGTGTGTGTGTGTGTGTGTGTGTGTGTGTGTGTGTGTGTGTTGTGTGTGTGTCTGTCTGTCTGTCTGTCTGTGTGTCTGTGTGTCTGTGTGTCTGTGTCTGTGTCTGTGTCTGTGTCTGTGTGTCTGTGTGTCTGTGTATCTTCAAACAAGTGAAAAGTTTAGAGGTTTGGGTTCTAAGCATGTAAGTTCACCTATATAACCCATAGACAACACCGAGATGCTTTTCCTCTTAGGTGACCGGCAGTTACGTCACGACTGAATGCAAATTAGTTGGAATATAACGTGTGGGGCTTGGGGGGGGGCTTAGTGGTTAGAGCTGACGATTTGACGTGTCAGGACCAAGCCTGAGTTTGAGCCATTGCGGAGACGCCTGTTCAAGAGATCTTTTCCCCGTGGAGTCAACATCAGTACTGACCTCAATCCTTCAAAAGTTCTCCGCATGAGACTATAGACCGAGGATACTTGTGCAAACACTCAAAGAACATTTTGTGTACACGTTGGAGCCCGTTTAGCTTTTTTGAAAGGGTAAGAGTGGATGAGAATAAAACTTTTCAAAAGCTCTGACAGCACCTGTTGTCTGCCATATGAGCGGAAATGCGTTGTGCTGCTGTTAAGGGCCTAACGAGTCAGGCCCAGCGCATCCGAGAGATTTGATATCGTTTAAGTCTTTCTTGGAAAAAAGGCAGGAGAATGGACCAAGGAGGCAGAAAAAAGACGAAGTGACAGGTAAAACAAAAAAAGGAACAAGGTAGACATAATGAGAGGAATAGAAAAGAGGGAAATCCCAGCACAATTTCCCCGACGGTGGGATGCTATTTAAATATATACTGACAGGCCCCCTCCCCCCCCCCCCTCCTGGCATACCTACGGTAAGGAGAATATACAAATTGAAACCCAACGCATGTACTCTGGTGTCACGTTTAGACAATTATCCATGAAGCCGAGTAGCGCTACAATCATGGTGGGTAAACAACAGTGGCATACACACGAACTTCACCATCCGCAAAATCTCGGAGCTACGGCTGAAGAAAAGCTTATAGATAACGCATGGTTTAGCAGACGTAATGCACTTGAATTGATGGAAAATTCTCTTACCAGTTCATCTTGCGAGAGGACGGAAGAACATCATCAGGATGGAAGCTTTGTGTCGATGTTTTTGCTGTGGGCATCATCAGGATAGCAGATTTGTGTCGATGTTTTTCGCTGTGGGCATCATCAGGATGGCAGCTGTGTCTGCTGGGTTTGGCCAGCCTGAAACAAAACGCATGATACGCGTCTTCAGTTCTCTGGCACCGATTTTCAGCTTTTGTTTCATTTTATGTTGTTTAAAGCCCTACTGACCACGAAAGCCACATCAGGGCTGTCAATTCATTTAGCTTCTGTGGCTCTAGTAACATTTACTTCAAGTTCAAATCAAACACGACCTTATTCCCAGTATCTCACACCGTCAATTCGAAAAATAAATTAAATATGTGAAAATGTTTAAATCCATTCCTTTATGCCCATTAGACCAGACTGTGCTGAGGTCGCCAGCCATTGTGTTCGATTTATCATCCCCAAAATACGTAAAAGTAAATAACCTTCAAAGTAGATTACCCCCCCCCTCCCCCCCTAAAAAAAAAAAACAGGTTTAAGATGCCATACGGGCATATAAAGCTGTGGAACCAACATATTGTGCTTATCCCGAAAGTTCTTTGGATGAAACACTAAACTCAGGTCCCGTGTGCGAGCCCACGCAGAACGTCTTGTGCTCAGGTTAAAACCTGCTCCACCTTTCGTAACAGGCCATTGCGTGCAAGAGGGAACAGAATTTATAAACCAGCATACACACGGGGACTGGATGAGTAGCCCACCTTTGCAATCTTTATCCCAGCACTCAAATCTGCACCAAGTGTTAAAAAATCAGCTAGATAGCAATGCAAACTTCGAAAAATATTTTGTTTTGAAATTGAGTAGTTTATTGCCCCCCCCCCCCTCCCCCCCTCCCCCCAGCCTTCTTTCAATAGTTGATGAAAATCCAAGACGTAAAAAAAGAGGAGACTGTGAATGTAAGAAAAACCCATTTACTTATTCAATATTGGACCAGCAGCAAAACTTAAGTGTCGTCAGGCCTAGTGAGGTAACTCTGGATTTACAATTTGACTTTGGATGATCAAGAATATACTTAGAGCCAGATTTTGTTAAAAAAAAGAAAACCCTCTCGGCTTATATCTACTGGTCTAACTATTACTCATAGCTACAATAAAGATATAAACGTTTACTGACGGTGATGAAAACAAATACTGACACCTACCGATTCTCCAGTCTTCACCGACCAATAGTTGAATATCAAGTCTTCAGATGTCTTTCTGTTTCCCCTCCCCAGCAGTGCCAGTGGTCTGCACTGCAGCTAGGGGCTGTGTGAAATGACACCTTGCAAACTGCCCTGCTCCCCCAGTCCACACACATGAACACTTTTCCCGCTTAAAACGAAAGAGCTCACAGTTCAGTCCGCACGTTTAAAAAAAATTAAGAAAAAAATGAGAGATAAAAAAGCACAAAAAAGCGCGAAAAAGGAGCTGGTTTTGGCAGTGAATTTGCATGCTGCTGTTTGTGACCTTCCTGATCTCTTCTATCTCTGCTTTTGTCTGTTTTTGTCTCTATTGTTCTGTTTGTCTGTCTACCTGTTCATCTATCTATTTTTCTGTATGTCCTCTGTCTATCAGTCCCTCCCCCCCCCCCTCTCTCTTCTCTCTCTCTCTCTCTCTCTCTCTCTCTCTCTCTCTCTCTCTCTCCTCTCTCTCTCTCTCTCTCTCTCTCTCTCTCTCTCTCTCTCTCTCATCAAATTAAAGACAGTGTTTCCCTTCCTCACATGTATGATACTTTTCAGAATTGCACTGGACTGGATGGGAGGGGTTAGGGAGGGGAGTTTGGTTGTTTTTTAAAATGCAGAATCATACTAGATTTTGGGGAAGTTTTTTTTTTCTTTTGTTTTCTTTTTGTTTGTTTTGTTGATAGTTCCTAATCAGGTCAAGGGCTGCATAAAAAGTATGTGAATGCTTTTTCTGTAACCCTTGGAAAATAAAGAGTATTCATTCATTCATTCATTCATTCACTCATTCAATCAATCAATCAAGTAATCAATTATTCTCTCTTCTCTCTCTCTCTCTCTCTCTCTCTCTCTCTCTCTCTCTCTCTCTCTCTCTCTCTCTCTCTCTCTCTCTCTCTCTCTCTCTCTCTCTCTTCTCTCTCTCTCTCACACACACACACACACATTATTTAACACACACACACACACACACACACACACACACACACACACACACACACACACACACACACACACACACACACACACACACACACACACACACACACACCACATGGGTTTCATCTTAAGCGGTAGTCTTCTCCATCTGGGAACCAAAACGGGGGTGATGTAATGCAAGGTTTTCTCTTATCCGAGGTGAGGCTAAGCGAGGAATTCTAAATGGTACAAAGAAGGCTTTTGGCCGGGAACAACAACCTGATTGAATTTATCAGAGCTGTGACCTTAAACGGTAGTGATGTTAAACGAAGACTATTATACTCCCACATTCCTCATCCCAGTAAACACAAAGAGAATACAAACACTGGCAAGTCTGCACCATTTTTCACAGCATGTAATGATCATCATTTCTTAATTCACAAAACAATGCCGAGATTTGATCCCACAAACTAAGACTTCAGCATACTGTTAGAAGTCTGTCACCCTAACCACTCAGCTCCTAGCGATCGTTAGTAACTTGCCCACATTCCGGGCATAACACAATCATCCTACAGACCCACTGTTCAAAGGAATGGATGTGACATATCTATTAAGGCCCCCACGCTCGAGTCAGTCTTGGTGTCAGAAAAAAAATCGATCTGGAACCGGTAGACTCAAGTGCCTGTCAAATTCGATTCTTTTGATCCTCTCTCTCTCTCTCTCTCTCTCTCCTCTCTCTCTCTCTCCTCTCTCTCTCTCTCTCTCTCTCTCTCTCTCTCTCTCTCTCTCTCTCTCTCTCTCCTCTCTCTCTTCTCTCTCCTCTCTCTCTCTCTTCTCTCTCTCTCTCTCTCTCTCTCTCTCTCTCTCTCTCTCTCTCTCTCTCTCTGTCTCTCTGTCTCTCTGTCTGTGTGTCTGTGTGTCTGTGTGTCTGTGTGTCTGTGTGTCTGTCTGTCTGTCTCTCTCTCTCTCTCTCTCTCTCTCTCTCTCTCTCTCTCTCTCTCTCTCTCTCTCTCTCTCTCTCTCTCTCTCTCTCTCTCTCTCTCTCTCTCTCTCTCTCTCTCCAGAATATTGGGGACTAAAAAGCAGCAGGATCAGTTACGTCGGAAGGTGGCGGTCCCCTGAGACTATCTCTACTAGGTCGATGACAGACGGATCAGGATAAAAGAAGCAACCCATCTGCTTTCTCGTGAGGATAAAGACCAATATGCAGCGGTTTCGGGGAAAGTAATTGACCGGTACCATAATATATCCAATTTCTTGCATCAGGGATTTGAAAGCTTTTAGCGTAAGAGGGTGTAGTGGTTACATTTTTATTTTTGAAACACTAGAGATCTGGGGTTTGATTCCCGCATAAATTGGCCAATGTGTATGAAACTCGGCACAGGCCAGTTTCCTTGCAAGACTGGCTGCAAGATAACAGAACATGTGCCACAGTTCTGCCTGATACATGAGGCACTCTGAAAGAGGATCTGGCCTGACTGACCCCTATCACCCCAGTGGTCAGGGAGCTCTATGACGACTTGGGGGACCTGCAGTGTACTGCTGCCTTTAGTGCAGAAGCTGAAGCAGTCCATCACGAGACTGTAAAAGAAAGAAAGAAAGAAAGAAAGAAAGAAAGAAAGAAAGAAAGAAAGAAAGAAAGAAAGAAAGAAAGAAAGAAAGAGATCCCTGTCTGAATCCTGGCTTTTTCTTCGATGTCTTCATTATGACTGGTAGTCTAGAAGCTCTGTATGTTTTTGATTGGACAATAAAGCATTCGGGGACGGGATAGCTCAGTGGTCATAGCGCTCGCTTTCCCCCAGCCAATGTTAAGCAGCATCCAGAGTGTTTACCAGTTGGATGAGTGACCGTTTGCACACTTTGGTTTTAATACAATTCCCCAGTTCACCCAGCTGTAAATGGGTACCTGCCCTCTTTAGGGTCAGGGTAGGTAAAGCAGCGAAGGAGAGGAGATGGGAGAGACGAACAAAAAAATAGCAAAAAAAAACTCAAAAGAAAAATAAATGAAAAAAAGACACGATGGACATTGATAGACAGATCAACAGGCAGACAGACAGGCAAAGGGAGATAAGGGACTCTGAGTGGACTTCTGCTTCATTCCCTTGCTGTCGTGTGTGTCCAGGGTCCAATCTTTGGGGGAAGGGGTAGTCTCTTTAAGGGATGGGTTTATAGATATCCCTCTCCCCACCACTTTAGTACATGTCACTTAGTGTCCCTGCTTGCGAAATTCACGCGCAACACACACCGCGTACACACACACAGGGCGCGCGCACGCACGCACGCACATATACACACACTCACACAACATACGCGCGCACAGACAAACACAATTACACACACGCACGACGCAACACAACACACACCACACCCACACCCACCCACCCCCACCCCCCACCCACACACACACACCACACGTGCACGCGCGCACACAGAGGACGACGTTACAGGTAAGAAAAGAAAAGCAAAACAACAAAAAACAGAAAAAAACAAGTGACACTGATAGGCAGACAGACAGCAGACAGCAGAAAAGCCAAATCAGACAGCACAGCTCAGTGCCGTTGCTCCCCTGCTGCCAACTGTCCTGTCTGAGGAGGAGAAGATGGCGGGTGAAAAGACAGGAAACATCTCTCCTCTGGAAGTCAGGAGGGAGGGACACTAACAGACAGACAAGACAGACAGACAGACAGGCAGCGTTGACACTAACAGACAGACAAACAACAGACAGACTAACAGACAAAGACAAGGACACTGACAGACAGACAGACAGACAGACAGACAGACACAAAGACAGACAAGTCAGGGGTGACACTAACTGAAGACAGACAGACAGACAAGTCAGGCAGTGACACTAAACAGGACAATCCGACAGCAGGAGAGGACACAACAGACAGACAATCAGACACGACGACAGTCGTCAGGTCGTGACTAACAGATTGACAGTTACAGACAGATCTGTCGACTGACAGACAGGACAGACAGCAGGGTGTGACAGAGACGAAAAAGGCAGAGTGGGTGCACTACAGTACAGACAGGACAGAGTGACAGTCAGATGACACAACGTCGCCAGACAGACAGACAGACAGTGTTCAGTTTGTCTTGAATAGGCTATAAACAAAATATGCGAGGTCGGTAGTTGTCGCAGTGTGGAGGGAGGGGAGGGGGGCATCAGACAGACAGTGTGACTGACGTCCTGCTCCCTCCCCGTCCTCCATACAGACAGCAGGACATGTCGCTCAGTTTGTCTTGAATAGGCTATAAAAAAAATATGGAGGTGGTGAGTGTGTGTGTGTGGAGGGGGGGGGGGGGGCATCGAAGAAAGGAAGGAAGTTTACAGAGGTGATATTGTAGATTCGGGCACATTGAACTCCAAACAAATCTGGTATTGGTCTTTGACTTATATTCTGCTTCTTTTACCTTCTTCCAGTTCTAAATATCCCATACCTGCTCAAAATTAATATAGTAAGTGACAGTCTTTGCTTAGTCATTCGGATGAGACTATGAATCGAGGCCCTTTGTGCGAATGCGCGCAGAAGATCTTGCGCACACATTAAAAACCCATTCCACCTCTCGGAAGATCAGGCCATCGTGTGCCTGTGGGAGCGGATGACAACAAAAGTTAAGCAGCGTCGAGCGTGTTACCAATTGGATGGGTGACCGTTTGTGCGCCTTGGCTTCAGTACAGTCCCCCCCCCCCCCCCCCCCCCCAGTTCACCCAGCTGTAAATGGGTACCTGCCCTCTTTAGGGTCAGGGAAGGTAAAGCAGCGAGGGAGAGAAGATAGGCGCCGCCCTCAACATGATGGCCCCTAGAGAAGCTGATGTCTCTGATGCCTCGTTCCCCTACGACCGCTTAGGTTATGGGACACCTTTACCTTTTACCTTTACCTTAATAGGCAAAGACAGTAAGAAAAAATATTCAATACTTAAGGTAAAGTCATTATTTACCATAATTATAAATATAAAGCCTTCAGCCTCACGGTTGATGTGAGTGATGTCGATAAAAACCAGGAAAGGAAAGTTAAAAGACAGACTAAAAGACACTGATAGACACTTTGACAGACAGACAAACACATAGACCAGGCGGACATCTCCTCTATCCCACTGCTCCCTTGTCTGTCTGTCTTTCTGCAGTGGAATCAGAAGTGAGGGAGGGGAAGGAGGGGAAGGGAAGGAGATGGTCATTTAACGGACAGTTAACAGGTCCCCTCTGTCCGCTCCCCTGGTGCGGAGAGCAATACACGTCACTCAGGCCTCTGCTGCTGGCTTGTAGGGCGTGAGAGTGAAACAGGAGAAGGAGAGGAGGAGGGGGGAAGGTGGAGGAGAGGGGGAGGGGCGAGGGGGACGAGGGGCGAGGCACAGGGAGGGAGCAAAGATGGGTGAATTGAAACTAGAGACTGCTGCTAGGTTGGGGGAAATCCAAGACCATACCAGGGACATGCGAGTGAAAGAGATCTATCTATCTATCTATCTATCTATCTCTCTATCTATCTATCTATCTATCTATCTATCTATCTATCTATCTATCTATCTATCTATCTATCTATCTATCTATCTATTCTGTAGAAAAAACCCACTCTGATAGGGAAACAAATACAGTTGCATGCAAGAAAAAGAAAAAAAATGGGTAGGCGCTGCACTTGTGGCGACGCGCTCTCCCCCGGGAGAGCAGCCCGAATTTCACGCAGAGAAATCTGCTGGACATAAAGTGGTACAAAATACAAAAATACTAAATCTATCTATCTATCTATCCCTTAGTCTGTGGGGGGCACCCCTGAAGACTTGACAACCAGTTCCCTCCATTCCTCTCTCTCTCAGGGTTTTGTTGAGTTCTAGGCTTGTACGTTCGCTGATGTTGATTCGCTGGTGTTGATATTTTATTATTGAAGGAAAATAATGATTACTAAACAAAATTAGTATTAAAAAGTTCCTGTTATTTGTAGTTTACCTACGAGTAAAAAAAATAAAACAAAACAAAAACAAAAACTAATCAACCGCAACCTTTTCTTTTAATGATTTACACTCCCTTCTTTCAAATCTTCATCATAACCTACACCCATCTCTATCTCCCGTCTTCCTTTTGTCCCCTCCCTTTTGGCGAAAGACAAAAATCAAACATCAATATCAAAAAACACTTTGGCATCGATCAAAACCAACAACATAATTATACTCTATTTTATTCTATACACTTTACGTTATTCTATTCTCTACCACCTAACTCGAGCACAGTTGTAAAATTCTATCGGTTATATTGATATGTAACATATCAAACTTCACAAGGAGCTATCAAAGTGCTAAGGTGTTTACACTCACATACGATCTCAGTGGATATAGCCCGTGCGTTCGGCAGGCTATAAACAACAGGACTGGATTGGATTGGCGATCTCAGTGCTGAAATTCGCCACATCTTGCCTGTGACTGAGGGTTTAAAGAGAGGGGTTTGTACAAGCTCCCGAACTAATTTAACCGCAGACATGCCATTGCCTCACCACCCTCGGATTATAGCCTATAATTATGCAGACACAAGATCAGTTATGTACGATAAAAGTGTGTCTCCTCTTTGCAAATTGTTAACTCAGTTTATTAAAGCACTTTATTACAAACGTCACTTTTGAAGTGCCCTAAATGCTATAACCAACTGAGACACACACAGGCACGTAAACACACACGCAAATACGCACGCACACGAATGTGCGTGCATAACATACATACACAAACGCGCGCGCACACACACGAACACACATACACGTGTGCGCACGCACGCACGCACACACGAACGAGGGCTTTTGTGAAGAGCAGGAAGAAAAAAAAGGTATATGGCTACTATTTTACCACCAATAAAGATAAGTGTTTACTTATGCGCGCGCGTCCACACACCCCGCACGCACTACGCACGCACGCACGCACGCACGCACGCGCACACACACACACACACACACACACACACACATACACACACACACACACACACACACACACACACACACACACACACACACACACACACACACACACACACACACACACACACACACACACACACACAAAGCTTGAAAGGGACGAAAGCCTAAAATTCCGACCAAAGATTGAAAGCTTTTTTGTGGGCTTCAAAAATCTTGATAACCAAAGAAAAGGGAGAGAAGAGTAAGAGAGAGAGAGAGAGAGAGTAGCAGTAATCACCTGCCCTTTTAGCGTAACAGGGCTGTGAGAGTGTGGAATAATCCCTATAAATTCAGGGACCTAATTAAGGATTGTGTAAGCTAATGCAAAATACTCCTATGAATCTGGCACTCTCCGGAAATGGGCATCTGGTTATAGTTCTTGGGAATTTGGAATTCTCTCTGAAATTGATTAGTTACTTTGATTATTGTTTTGGCATTAAAATTACTTAAAAGTTGGTGGACTTTTTTTCATATATTAAAACCACCAGTGTGTGTGTGTGTGTGTGTGTGTGTGTGTGTGTGTGTGTGTGTGTGTGTGTGTGTGTGTGTGTGTGTGTGTGTGTGTGTGTGTGTGTGTGTGTGTGTGTGTGTGTGTGCCTGTGTGTGTGCCTGTGTGTCTGTGTGTCATATGTGTTGTGTGTGTCTGTGTGGTCATGTGTGTGAGTGGTGGTACTGTTTGACATGCACGCAGTGCACATACGTGTGTATGCGTGTCGTGTGGTAAAGGAGAGAGGGAGGAGAGGAGAGAAAGAGTGAGAAAGAGAGCGAGAGCGTGAGTGTGCGCATGCGATGAGAGAAGACAGAGACAGAGACAGATACAGACACAGAGAGACACAGACACAGAGACAGAGGACAGACAGACAAAGACAGAGACAGACAGAAAGAAAAAATATGTGTATACGTGCATGCTCACGTTTGTGTTTGTGTGTGTAATGTACACACATGCGGCACGGCTAGCTGCATGTGCGTTGGTACACGCGTCTACAGACGTGGGTTTATGCTGCAAGTGTGCCTGTACTGTGCTTCCGTCAGTATCCCCTTACACCTCTGACTATCTCTGGAACACTGAAGGTGACTGTGGCCTGTGCGCTAAAAGCATCATTACCAATGGATGAACCACAAGCCTCATGCTTGTTAACTGAGTTAAACCCATTGTGAGTCAGATCTGCGGGTGAAAGAGACAGAGACAGAGACAAGAGGACAGAGAGAGAGACAGAGAGACAGAGAGACGAGAGAGACAGAAGAGAGAGGGAGAGAGAGAGAGAGAGAGAGAGACAGAGACAGAGAGAGACAGAAGAGAGACAGAGAGAGAGACAGAGAGACAGAGAGAGGAGAGAGAGAGAGAGAGAGAGAAGAGAGAGAGGAGAGAGAGAGAGAGGAGAGAGAGAGAGAGAGAGAGAGAGATGAATCCCTGCGGAATTCAAGATTTTACCACAAAGAGCACAGAGTAGAGAATAAGCATTAATCTCCCGATATTGGTTTCTAAAGGACAATGTCCCTTTGCGGGGGGAAATCCTGTGTACAGTTTCTTCTAAAGACATTCACGATAATTGTTCCACCACCTCCCTCTCACTGCTCTGTCTGAAGTGTTGTCTTGCTGCCACATAGTCTGTGTCGTTTTCCCTCTTTCTTGCTTGGGCTCATTCTTTGATGCACTACTCCCAGCTTATCTCTTGTTGTTCTACTCTGTTTTTACTGCCATTTTCCGCTGTGCTGCTTTTTTTTTAATCTTGTCTTTTGTTGCTCTAGTCTACTCTTGTACTCCTACTGCCTTCCGTTCTAAAATCAATTCCTTCAAAACAAATGTTTAAGAAACTTTTGAAGAAACATCTGATGGACAAATTATAAGTCCACCCTTATGTTCGACACATTTGGCTGCTTTGTTGTTATTCATACCCATGTTGTTTTGTATTTCTATTATTTTGTCTGTATGACTTTAGTTTATGTTACTGTCTTGAGTTTGTTATCTTGTGAGATTCTGTTTGAATGAAAATCCTCATTTATTTTAGTTTTCAACCAAGGTTGATATTTCTCTTTGATTGTTTTAGAAGTCAATTTTCTTGATTTTTTTGTGAGAGCTAGATGAAAAAAAGTTGTGTAAACTTAATCTTTTACCCTCAATAAAGATCTTTTTGACTTGATATGACCTGACTTGTTGCTGAACCCTACTATCTGTGGCATTCATTCATCTTTTGTTACCCTTCCTATTTTTTTTAGCATCTCTTTTGCTGCATTAGCCTATCTTTTCTTGCAAGCTTTTGTTTTTAAAAATATATCAATATTAGTAGTGATAGTATTTTATATACTTCCAGTTGATTTGAGAGTCCCTCTCATGAAATTCAGAACATTCAATCATAAGTTACCTGTACAAGAAGGCAGGTTTAGGAGCATTGAAAGAAAAGAAAAATTATGTAGAAAACGCAAGCAGAAAGAACTAGACTGGTGGCAAATTTCACTGTTCTCAAATGCCCATATTTTCTCTGGAAGGAAGGAAAAGGTTTCTAAAACCATATTGTTATAGAAGACCCAACATCATAAAGTTTCATTCACTGTTAATTACAAATTCAAAACAAAAAGTGTTCTTAAACCTGGCAAAGTTTATACAAACCTATTAAGCTGTATTAAGTAGCAAAACTGATTTTGATTTGTCGAAACTGCTTATGTTTATGTTTTACATATGCATATTTTGTCCTTTGTTGTTGTAGCTAGTATGCTACGGGGACTAGATGTAAAAAAAAAAATTAAGCACATGAGTGCCTATTCCATAATCCACGAAATAAAACAATACATTTTTAAAAAAGAAAATATTTTTTTAATGATTTTTTTTTAATATTCAAAAAACTCCACATGTCCCATATTCCACGATGAAATATTTTTCTCTTCGAAAAACCACGTCAGAGAGATAATAAATGGCTGACAAGACTTCTGTCAGATTTATGTCCCCTTGACGTTCTGTTTATCGCCCTTTAATGGCTGGGCGGCATAAGGGGAGCGAAACATGACAGACAACACACGTGAGGGGAGCTAACTCAGAGCACCAGAAACGCATTCAGTCAGCCGCCATTTGTTATCCATTGACTTCTTGTTCTTCTTATAAACCAAGGTCCTGGGTGCGAATGCACGCAGAACATCATGCACACACGTTAAAACTATTCCGCTTTTCTGAAGAGTAGGCCCTTGTGCCAGTGAGAATGGATAACAAAAACTGACAAAACCGCATGTACTCGAGAACTGGATGTAAAAAATAAAGTATATGAATGCTTCTTCATTCCCCTTGAAATAAAAAATATGATAAATGATAGAGAAATAATCTGCCCCGTTCTCTGGCTATGATAAATCATTAGTCTGATCAGGATGACCAAGTCTATAATGTAGCATTATCAGTAATAGTTGAAGGAGGATAATGAGAAGGGAGTGGGGAGTCTATTCTCTTGGTACAGAAAAAAATCCCTGTCCTTGCTTGCTTGAAGTACGAAACGAAAACAGTTCAAACTTTGATTCCCTCTTTGATTAACTCCTCGGAGAAGTCACGTGCTCGCAATCAGGGGAACGGAGATAGCCTAACGGTTAGAACATTGCTCTTGCGACCCGGGTTCGAATCCCGTTCGAGAGGCTTTTTCCCTGGAGTTAACATCAGTGCAGACTCCACTCCCTCAAAAAGTCTTTCGGATGAGACTTTAAACCGAGGCCGCGTGTGCAAACGCACGCAGAACATCTTGCGCACACGTCAAATTCTGTTCTGCTTTTCGTAAGTGTAGATCGTTGTGTGCCAGTGGGAACAGATGACAAAATTTACAAAACTGCATGCACACAGGGACTGGATGTAAAAAGCACATGAGTTTTTATTCCATTATCCTCGATATAAAACAATAAATAGATAAATGCTAAGATAATAAATAAATCATAATGGTGAAAGATGGATATCGGAACTTCGACAATCACATATGCCTTATCATATTTCGCATAGTAGTTTTTGTCAACAAAGTCTAAAATTTCACTCGTATGATAAGTGGGCAATAGTAACATCAGTGTTCGACTGTGGTTCTAACTTTTTCAGCGGCAGTTTATGTAGGAAAGTATCAACGCTGCTAGGAAAATGTCTAACGGTATCAAAACGTAAATATCATCATACCTTCACTTTCGGACCCAAGACATTGTTGCCGATCATAGAGAAGGCTGAAAAGCTGCTGCCACACTTTGTCAAAAACACAGACAAAGCCAAAACAGGAAGAGACAAAGCAAAGCAAAACGAATGAAAAAAATTAAATAGAAAAATGTCAGTTTTTAGTTCTTTGTTAGTTTTCAGGTTTTCCTAGGACAGGTCACAGCGTTCACAATTTGTCATTAATTTACATCACGTCTGCCAAAATATCTACCTAGGAAAAGAGAGTGTGTGCGAGGCAAAAGACTACAGACAGACAGACAGACAGACAGACAGACACACACACACACACACACACACACACACACACACACACACACACACACACACACAAGCAAAGCAGATTACAAGATTTGACTGTCACACTAATTTCATCTTCCAATCAATGTCAGACTTGACCCTTCTGATAAAAAAAACACC
>CM060320.1:6995109-7002609 GCA_030674155.1 Stramonita haemastoma
CAAACAGAAAAGACAGATAGGCAAACAGACAAACATACAGACATCATGGTAAACAGGCAGAGCGACAGGCTGGCAAACAGACAGGTAGACAGACACACAAACACACGGACGCACAACTTGGCTGACCGTCAAAAAGGAACACAAGGCATTAACAGAGTTGTAGAATTTATTTTTCGTTCCTCGGTCAGAGCTCCGAGATTCAACACTAGTCAGAATCTGCCTATGTGACGGGGTTATTTATTTTTTGGCCCAACTATTCAGGTAGCAGCATTCCGACTTCAGGGAGAATACGATCTAATTTTCTGCTTCACCACATACCAAACCAGCCAACACCACCAAACAACACCACTACCACCACCACCCGAAACCTTTTTCCAATTCCTGTTTTCCAGGTAACAGTTTTACCATTACTTTGACACCTTCATCTAAGTGCCATGTATAAGATATAGATAGATACAAACTCCCTGAAGTTGTGCTGCAAATCGTTGCCAGTTTGGACTCTCAGGTTCAATGTCCTCTCGGCTGTTGTGGCGGTGGCCAACGTCCATACAATGGTCAACGGATTGCACGAGTCTATCTATAGAAAAGTAACGAGCGCCAATGCCAGATAATGGTGTTTTGTGTTTTTCACAATCGTGTTCTTTAGTGTAAGAATCCCTTTTTGGCACTGTGGAAAAGTGTGTATTTAGTATTAAAACTCGGTGACCGGATAGCTCAGTGGTCAGAGCACTCACCCCAAGCTAAGATTAAGCAGCATTGAGGGTAGTTACCTCTTGGATGGGTGACCGTTTGTGCACCTTGGCTTCTATACAGTTCTCCGATTCACCCAGGTGTAAATGGGTACCTGCCCTCTTTAGGGACAGGGAAGGTAAAGCAGCAAGGGAGAGGAGATGGACGCTGCCCTCAATTTGCTGGCCCCTAGAGAAGCTAAGGTCTCTGACACCTTGCTCCCCAACGACCACATGGGTTATGGGAACACATGTACTTTTTCTATAACTAACTTTTTCTATGACTAACAGACACAATCAGCGATCCAGAATAGGCAGTTGTTATGTTGGCAGTTCCGAGAAAGGCGTAAGAACAAAGAAATACAAAATATGTACTATTTACAATAAGCATCCCGCAAGCACAAAAGGCCTACTCTTTTGAGAAGAAGAACATAATTTTAACGCCCGTGTGCGCAAGATGTCCTGCGTGCCTTCACACAAGGGAAGTGTTCCGGGGCGGAGAAGTGTTTGTTTCTTGTTTGTTGTTTTGATTTTCTTTTTTTGTTGTTTTGTCTGTTTGTTTGTTTGTTTGTTTGGGGGTGTTGGGGAGGGGCACCAGCATTATTGTACCTTCCACCCCAACACAGAAACCTTGCCTTTCTGTCAACATACACTCACCTTGAACACGTTCTCTCCATCTTGAATCACACCCTCTTCAATTCAGCTTTCTAGTTCGTCCAAAACCCGGATGAAAACACAAATTGATTTTTTTTCCTTCCTTTTTCATGAATGAGATGAAATTATTGTAGAAGTCGGTTGAAGGGAACGATGGAAAGTTGTGGAACTCATTCAGTCTTAGCAAACAGTTAGGGGGAAGGGTTTAAGGAAAGGGAAAAGAAATGTAACCTATCCGCCATTTCTTTGCTCCCATTTCCTTGCAGTGTTTGCCCTGCATGTGTAGGCATTAGAGTTGAGAAGAGAGAAAACGAGAGAAGAGAGAGAGAGAGAGAGAGGGGGGGGGGGGGGGGGGGGGGGGGGGGGGAGGAAGTGAGTGAAGCAGACTGACTATAGATTGAGAGATCACTAGCTGACAGTCAGGGGAGAAGGGAGGGAGGGAGGGGAGAGGATGGACAGAGGAAAGCAGACAGACAACAGATTAGACAGACAGACAGAGACAGACACAGGAGGAACAGGGACAAGGACAGGAGACAGAGAGGAGACAGAGGAGAGAGATCAGAAGAGAGAGAAGACAGAGACAGAGACAGAACAAGAGAGGCAGACTGACATACAGGAGAGTAGATAGTAGCTGATCGGTCAGACGAGAGAAGAGAGAGATTTATAAAAGTTATTTATTTTATTAGTTTTCTTTTATTTCGATGAAAATGGAATAGCATTCATTCTTTTTTTATTTACATTTCCCGATGATGGATCAGTATGTAATTTTTGTCATTCGTCACATGAGCCAGTAAGAAGATTAGTCATCGACAGACGACAGACAGACAGGCAGACAGGAGAGACAGAGAGGCAGACAGAAGCAGACAGGCAGACTGAGGCAACAAACGCAGGCATACAGAGAGACAGAGACAGACACACAGAGATAATTTTTATATGTGTCTGTCCACATGTAAGCTTATTTTCTGTCTCTTTATCTGTCTGTGTGCCTTCACCTTCACCTCCACCTATCCCGTAGTCTGTTAGACCGTTGGGGCACCACTGAAGATTTTTACAACCAGCTTCCTCCATTCCTCGCTGTTCTCAGCCTTCCGCTTATACGTCATTCCACTTAAGGCCGGTTCACTCTCTGATGTATTCCCAATCCCATCGTTTTCTCTGTCTGCCTCTTGCGTCTTCCTCCTTGTACTGTTCCCTGTAGGACAGTCTTGGCCAGTCCAGATGTTCGTGTGATGTACTTGTACCAAGCTACTTCAATTTGTGCTTTTTCAGTGATGTCGGGGGTTTTCATATGTCGCGAGGACGTTTTCACTTCTGGTTTTTCACTTCCTTCTGTGCGCCTGCGCTTGGTTATTGATAACATGCTTCCTCCTCCTCCTCCTCCTCCTCCTCCTCCTCCTCCTCCTCCTCCTCCTCCTCCTCCTCCTCCTCCTCCTCCTCCTCGTCTTCCTTCTTCTTCTTCTTCTTCTTCTTCTTCTTCTTCTTCTTCTTCTTCTTCTTCTTCTTCTTCTTCTTCTTCTTCTTAATTCTTCTTCTTCTTCTTAATTCTTCTTTTTCGCAATTCTTCTTCTTCTTCGCAATTCTTCTTCTCCGCAATTCTTCTTCTTCGCAATTCTTCTTCTTCATAATTATTCTTCGCATTTCTTCTTCGCAATTCTTCTTCGCATTTCTTCTTTGCAATTCTTCGCAATTCATCGCAATTCTTCTTCACAATTTTTCTTCGCAATTCTTCTTCTTCTTAGCGATGCTTCTTCTTCGCAAATCTTCTTCTTTGCAATTCTTTTTCTTCTATCTTAAGTTCTTTCGGAGTCATTAACACATCAGATTGAGGAGCTGTATACAAGATTCCTCTCTTTGTGTGAATTAAATACGAAAGCGTGATTTTCTGCAAAATATTTTTTCATATCACATAGTAGATTTTAAATCGCATTTACACGTCCATGCATTTGTCGTTTTCCTTTATTCATCACTTCTCCACAGCCCTGACAGTTAAGGCCATTGTAGTTGGCTGGAATATAAACATCAAGATTGGATTTCTTCTCCCAGCCAGTCCTTAAATCAGAAATCTCCGCTGGGACTTTAATTTAATCACGCCAACAACATTTCTTCTCCCAAACTACCTCACCCCCCACCCCTCCCCCACCCGTTGAAGAATATGTCCGTTGTGATACACAGGACGTAAAGCTTCAATCAACAAACAATAAAAGCAGCCATCTTTCTGTCCTCTTGTCTTTCCTTATCACTCACTCGCCAGGTGTCACAGACAGCAGCAGCAGCAGTCACAAATCAGCAGTATCTTTCCTCTTTGGACAGTCACGGTGAGAACAATGCATCCGGCAGGTATTTCAGACATACTTATTTTTTTGTTGTTGTTATTTATTTATTCTTTTCTATCGAGGATAATGGAATTAACACTCGTGTGCTTTTTTACATCCAGTCCCCGTGTGTATGCAGTTTTTGTAAATCTTGTCATCTGTTCCCACCGGCACACAATGGCCTACTCTTACGAAAAGCGGAACGGAATTTAACATGTGTGCAAGATGTTCTGCGTGCGTTTGCACACGTGGCCTCGGTTTATAGTCTCACCCGAAGGACAATTGGGGAGAGTGGAGTCAGCACTGATGTTAACTCCAGGGTAAAAGTCCCCTCGAACGGGAATCGAACCCGGAGCATCAAATTGCGAGCGCAATGTTCTGACCACTAGGCTATCCCGTCCCCCAGGTAAGGTTGGTGGCCATGTTAAAGATAGAACTTCAGAACAAGGTTGCTGACACTTTTCATTTGACGACCCGCGTTCGATTCCCGTTGGAGGGGATTTTTCTCTCGGATGAGACTATAAACCGAGGCCCCGTGTGCGAATGCATGCATAACATCTTGCACACACGTTAAATCCTGTTCCGCTGTTCGTAAGAGTAGGCCATTGTGTGCCGGTAGGAACAGATGACAAGATTTACAAAACTGCATACACACAGGGAATGGATGTAAAAAAAAAAATTTTTAAGCACATGAGTGCTTATTCCATTATCCTTGATATTATAAAAAAAATTTTAAAATGAATTAAAAAGTAAAATCGCATTGTCAGAAGTGCTTACAAAAAATGTCACTCTTACACAAAACTGACCAAGAGTGCACACATTCATAATAAAGTAACGACAGCCAATGGAAGGGTTTAGAAACTGTGGCTTTCTTTTTGTTTCGCAACTAGCAGCAGTGTTATATTTGCTGTCCCCAAAACAAAATCAATTACTTTCTCTACAGTACACTTGCCTTCAAAACCCTTTCCATTTTCAATCTGGCCCTCCCTGATATAACTGTCAATTCTGCCTATAGCAGAGACTGAAAAGCGAATTAGATTTTCCGTAACCAGGATGACTGATTGCAGAGGTGGGTCAAATAGAATGATGGAAAATTGTAGAACTTGTTTTATTCTTTAGCAAACATTAAGGAGATTTGTTCGGAGAGGGAATGGAATATATACATGACGGTTCAAGATGCGTTTCTGTAGAGTGCTGGCTATGCATGGTTGTAAGTTCCAGATAAAAAGGTAAGAAGAAAAAGGTAAATGTGTTCCCATAACATTGCGGTCGCTAGGGAGCGAGGTGTTGAAGACCTCAACTTCTCTAGGTGCCAGCATATTGAGGGCGGCGCCCATTTCCTCTCCCTCGCTGTTTTACCTTCCCTGACCCTAAAGAGGACAGGTACCCATTTACAGCTGGGTGAACTGGGGGACTGTACTGAAGCCAAGGCGCGCAAACGGTCACCTATCCAAGAGGTAACCACGCTCAATGCTTCTTAACCTTAGCTCGGGGACAGCGAATGCTCTGACCGCTGAGCTATCCTGATGCCATAGAGACGCTGGCCACAAAACCCTGATAACAAGTCGTCCATCTTCTTCCTTCACCTGGTCAGAGGTGACAAACCAGCAGCAGTAACTTTCATCTCCTGACAGTTACGGTGAGAACAGCACCTCTGGTACTAAGATGTATCAGATATTGGCGCCACGCTACACAGAGAACTTTATCAGAGGGTCGGTGGCACTTTAAGGCCTTAACCTAAAAAATGCCCTTAAATGTTCACCCTCACACAAATTTTACCATGACTGCGCGCATGCATTCAGTAAACCAACAACAGCAAATACAAAACTTTGGAGGAAGATATGTCTGTTATCTATTTATTATTTTCGCTTTTATTTTCTTAGCCAACATCATCATAATAGTTCCTGTCCCAACACAGAGTTTTTGCTCTTCTCTAAAGTACACTCCCCCCCTCCCCCACACCTCCTACCCCCCCCCCCCCCCCCCAAAAAAAAACCAAACCTTTTCATCTTCATTGAAATCTTTCTGATGCAACTTCCAATTCTGTCTATAGCTGGGATGATGAAAAAACGAATTAGATTTTCCATGACCTGGACGAAACGATTGCAGAGGTGGCCTCAAATGAAATGTGGGAAAATTGTAGAGCGCTTTCATCCTTAGCAAACACTGGGGAGATTGTGTATGAAGGAAACGAAATAGAAAACATCTGACGATTTCATACTGCATTTCTCTCAAGTGTTTTCAATGCACGGGTATGTGTAATGAAAAAATAATGAATGCGATAAAAGTGAAGAGAAGAAGAAATTTGGACAAAAAATACAGAAAACAAAAATGACGAACACTGAAATGGCACTCGACTGTTCTACCAGGGAGACAGGGAGGGAGAAAGAGAGACGTAGAAGAGAGAGAGAGAGAGAGAGAGAGAGAGAGAAGAGAGAGAGAGAGAGAGAGAGAGAGAGAGAGAGAGAGAGAGAGAGAGAGAGAGAGAGAGAGACAGACAGACAGACAGACAGACAGACAGACAGACAGACAGACAGACAGACAGACAGACAGACAGACAGACAGACAGACAGACAGACAGACAGACAGACAGACAGACAGAGGCAGAGACAGAGACAGGGAGAGACAGAGGCAGAGGCAGAGGCAGAGGCACAGACAGACAGAGACAGAGAGTCAGAGAGACAGAGACAGAGACACAGAGAAACAGAGAACGTGTGTGTGTCAACCAATGTACCTGATTTTTTTTTTCAAAGTCTCTCTGTTACCGTTTTATGATTTTTTTATATTTTAAATTGTCAAATCGGACTGTGCTACTTTTAACCTTCTTAAACAAGATCATGTTCATTGAGGCAAAGTGGACGTAAAACCCCAATCAACAAGACAAATCAGCCATCTTGCTGTTGTCCTCTATCTTCTCTTATCAGCAGAGCAGTCACACAAATCAGCAGCATCCATCATCTGCTGGCCGCTAACAGTGAGAACGGGCTTCGGCCACTGAAGATGTGTGTGACAACTCGGGTCATAAAGATGGCTTCGTTACAGGACCCGTTAACAGTTCCAGGTGGTACCGTTAGGAATGAGTACTGTGAACTTTTGAGGTCTGTCTGTCTGTCTTTGTTGGGGACTGGATAGCTCAGTGGTCAGAGCACTCATTCGCTTTCCCCCAACCAAGGTTAAGTAGCATCGAGCATGGTTACCAATTGGATGGCTGACCGTTCGCGTGCCTTGGTTTTAGTACAGTTCTCCAGTTCACCCAGCTGTAAATGGGTACCTGCCCTCTTTAGGGTCAGGGAAGGTAAAGCAGCGAGGGAGAAGAGATGGGCGCCGCCCTCAATATGCTGGCCCCTAGAGAAGCTGAGGTCTGTGATGCCTCGCTCCCCTACGACCACATAAGTTATGATACACCTTTACCTTTTTATCTCTTTGTCTCTCTGTTTCTCTGTGAGTGTTTTGAGGTATGGAGTTATTTCGCTCAAATGACTAAGCAGGAAAAGACGGAGGCAGCTTTAGGTGGCAATGTCAGAAAATCCCGAAGAAGTTTCATTTCCACTCCAGAATTGGCCCCATGGGTTATGCTGGCGAAAGGTCCATTAGTGTGTGTGTCTCAGCTCAGTCTTGGTGAAGGGAGAAAGCTGTTTAAGTGTTCACCCGTGCTAAGTGGTTTGGCTTTTGTCTGTCTGTCTATTTGTCAGTTTACTTTTGTTTTTCTTGATCTCTATTTGTTTTTCAGGATCTCTCTGTCTGTCTCTATGTCTGTCTCCATATCCCATATCTGTCTTCTTCTTCTTCTTCTTCTTCTTCTTCTT
>CM060320.1:7007609-7010109 GCA_030674155.1 Stramonita haemastoma
CAAAACTGCATACAGACTCCAATACCACTTAAAGACATCAATACTGCTTACAGACTCCAATACTGCTCCAATACTGCTGCTTACAGACTCCAATACTGCTCCAATACTGCTTACAGACTCCAATACTGCTCCAGTACTGCTTACAGACTCCAATACTGCTCCAATACTGCTGTGCTTACAGACTCCAATACTTACAGACTCTAGTACTGCTTACAGACTCCAATACTGCTGTGCTTACAGACTCCAATACTTACAGACTCCAGTACTGCTTACAGACTCCAGTACTGCTTACAGACTCCAATACTTACAGACTCCAATACTGCTTACACATTCCAATATTACTCTGACACCAACACTGCATGTGCATTCTGAACACAACACTGCTTACAGACATCAACAGCAGAGGGTGCCGACATGTTGAAGGGAGACAGCACTATCCGAGAATTAACTTTGCTCTTCAGGACGTGACTTGGATTGGGGAGAATGGCTCGAGTCAAGGAAGGAGATAATCTGATCATGCATTGATAAGCATGCATCACAAAGAGAAGGACGTAGCTTTGAATAAACGTACCCATAGAGTAAGTGAGAGAGGTCTGAGGGTTCATCTTTGTCTATGGGTGCAGTGTCTAATCACCACTTATACCACAAACCAATTTCATTTATCTAAATGTTCATTATTCGATTAATTTTATTTCCAAGATAAGGAATAAGCACTCGTGTGAAGGGTTTTGTATTACTACTACTGCTACTTCTTCTTTTTTATTATTATTATTATTATTATTATTTATTATACATCACCATCATCATCATCATCATCATTTAGATTACGTCCAGTCCCCACGTGTATGCAGTTTTGTCGTTTTCGTCATCAGTCCCTTACCGGTATTCAACGGCCTACTCTTCGAAAGTACGTGCAAGATGTTCTGTGTGCATTTACACACATGACTTCAGTTTATAATTTCATCCGAAGGACTTTTGGGAGAGAGGAGTCGGCACTGATAATAGATAATTCCAGAGAGAAAAATCCCTTGAACGGGTGTGTTCTGTAGTGGTTTGAACCCGGCCTCGAACCCAGGCCATCAGTTTGCCAGCGCAACACGCTAACCACTAGGCTATCTGCGTCCCTATGTCTGCTTGTCTTGGCGCAGTATGTTATGTTAAAACGTAAACTGGAGAGGAAAAATATTCTGGGGGCAAATCAGGAACAAGGAAATAAAAACGAGGGAAAGTAGGTGATGTCATGCCATGATGACGTATTTTATTGTCCACATAAAAACAGCGTGACGTCATACAGAGGACTCATCCCTAATAGCAGAGAACATCGGAGTACAATGATAAGGAAACACACACCGTAACTTCTTGCACTTTTCCTGTCATTGACTGATTCTCTTTCTTACAACCAAATTCTCCAATATCAACAAGTCTGTGGTTTCCGTTCAGGATGCAGGATGTTCAACGTTTCAGCAGTATTTTTCTTCTACCTAATCAATAAACATTCACTTTATTTGCAAGATAAACACAAATCCGACAGTCCGCTCTCATGGATCGTTTAGGATGGAGAGGATGGTGGTGGAAGGGAAGGATTTCCCCAATGTGACACCATCCCATTTATTGCTGTGTCTGCACTAAAGTACAAACATTGCACTAAAGTACAGACAAACATTGCACTAAAGTACAGACAGACATTCAACACGGCCAGATTCTCAGGTTTTGAGGATAAAACAGTGAGAAAGTCTGGAACTGGGAACAGACTGCACGTGCGTTGCAGACACCAAAGCTGCTGTAGAACTAACAGAAGATGCCACAGCGTAGAGAGCTGACAGCACGATCTGAGAATCAGCTCTTGTTTGCAAAGAACATTGCACCAGTTGTAAAGAACAGACAGGAAAACTTAAAAGAGAGAGAGAGAGAGAGAGAGAGAGAGAGAGAGAGAGAGAGAGAGAGAGAGAGAGAGAGAGAGAGAGAGAGAGAAGACGACAGACAGAGACAGACAGACAGACAGACAGACAGACGACAGACAGACAGACAGACAGACAGACAGACAGACAGACAAGAAGTGAACATCAGTACTATGCAGTACAAAGGGTAGGACAGTGTTGTTTTAGTAGCAAAGTACCCACGTCCAAGATCAGAATCCCTTCGAAAAACTGGATTTCTCCCCCCCCCCCCCCCCCCCCCTAGTGAACTACACCATGAATGATAGTAAGGTGGGTGGGTGGGGTTATTATATTATACATGGAATTTGTATTGGGTTCAGATAAAACGTGGACTGATATTCTGAGAGTAAAAGGCTTTTGTCACGTGTGAAAGAACCCAGCACAGCAAGAAAGATGACGTGGTCATACCATGTAAAAAAAAAAAAATATATATATATATAATCAAATATTTTAAATTCTCAAGGCCAATGAACACAAATGCAGACAAGAAGGATGCAAAAAAACAACCCAACAACAAGCAAACATAACAAGCAACATCAACACCTTGTTAACATCATACTATT
>CM060320.1:7017609-7020109 GCA_030674155.1 Stramonita haemastoma
CACACACACACACACACACACACACACACACACACACACACACTGTCACTTATGTATGACTTTTTTAGATCGCTGATTCATAGTCCAGTTGGTTTGTTATTGTGATTGATTTGGACTCTAAAGATGCTCTAATCGGATGGGTTTTTTTTTGTGTGTGTGTGTGTGTTTGTTTTCTTGTTTTGTTTGTAAGGGTTTTTTTTTTGTTTTTTGTTTTTTTTTTCCCTGTACTGGGTATTTGTATTCTTATTGTTGTTTACCTTTGTTTGGTTTTGGGGGGCGAGGGCTAGGAGATGTTGCTGATTGTAGCTAATTTTTCGCAGTTATTTTTGGGTATTCCCGTTCTTTTTCTGGGAGGGGTATTTTGTGTTTTCTTACGTGAAATTAAGTAACTATTTAGTTATATTTTTCATTGGAATTACTGATTTTGTTAGAGTTTGTTAGAACTGCATTTCCCGTTTTTGCTTACTGTAGTTCAATAGGTGAGTGACAAAAAGGTGTTGTTGTTTTTTGTTTTTTTTTTTTAGCAAGTATTGACTCCCTGAAATTCTTTATCCCATACATTGCCAACCACACCCTCTTTTTCTGACACTCATACACCCACCTACTCCCCCCCCCCCTTCCCGTCTAATATCACAATTTGTGAAAAGACGTTAAATGAATTTGAACACACACACACACACACACACACACACACACACACACACACACACACACACACACACACACACACACACACACACACACACACACACACACACACACACACAAACACAACACAACACACAAAAACACAACACACAACACACACACATACACGCACGCACGCACACACACACACACACCCCCTCCACCGTCACACCCAATGGTGGTCTACATACTAGTCTTTTGGAATGAGGTGGTAAACCCTGTTCTTGTGAGCAGCCTGCAGTTTTATGCATGTAAAAGAACCCATGGCAAGCAGAAAAACACCGAAGGTAAAATCTGATAGAAAGCAGTACCTTCTTTCAGAACTAAACACGCATGCACCCATGAAATATAAGACAATAAAACTAAGTTCCGTGTCACGAACACATGCAAAACATCTTTTGCACACGTCTAAACCTGTTCTACCTTTCGAAAGAGTAGGCCATTTGTTCCGGTGGGTACATATGACAGAATCCACAAACAGCCGTGTGGATCAGTGGTCTAGAGGTAACGCACTTGCCTAGAAAGCGAAAAGTCTGGCTCCGAAGTGTGCGGTGGTTTGATCCCCGTTTGGGCCAGAAACTTTTCCCCCATCCACTAGACTGTGAGTTGAGGTCTGGGTGCTAGTCTTTCAGATGAGACGATAAACCGAGGTTCCGTGTGTTACACCTCATTATTCAGTACATGTAAAAGAAACCACGGCAATAAGGAAGTTGTCCCTGGTAAAGTTCTGCAGCAAAAAAGCCACTCTGATAGGGAAATTAATACAGTTGAAGTCAGGAAAAAAAATAATAATAAGTGGCGCTGTTATTGTGGCGACGTGATCTCCCCAGGGACAACAGCTCGGATTACACACAGAGGCATCTGCCGTGTTTTAAAGTGCTACACAATAGAAAATACAATATAATGCAATATGGTATAATAGATCTGATGCAGATGTAACAGGCCACATCTGCATCAGATGCAACAGAGACTGCCACTCCCGCGTGGAACTGACCAGCCACAGCCGGCGTTGTCGCTGAACAAATGATCTGTCTTTTGGCGCGAATTCCATAGTCGACACCGACTGACGGAGGCCTACTAACTAACTAACTATAATAGAATACAATAATAATACAATACAATACAATACAATACAATACAATACAATACAATACAATACAATACAAGCACGCATACAAGGACTCGATGTAAAAAAAAAACAACAACAATAACAACACCAACAACAACAACAAAAATATGAGTGCGTATTTCATTATCCTCGAAATACAAAAACAACAGATAGATAAGATAAAAGATAAGTCTAACCGGCGGCACTGCACTGTGGTGATAATACTCTCCGCGCATAGAATTGCCTATTACTTTCAGACAGCAGAGAAATATCCAGTGACATGAGTTGCCGTACATACAATGCAATGCGGTGCAGATATGTTTGGCAAGGTGCCCAGAAATGCCAATGAAGAAATACTAAGCATCCTTTCGTATCATGGTTAAGTGCTCTTGAAGGTGTTTTGTCTAGAGTAATAAAAGAAGAAAAGAAGGATAGACAAACTGACAGACAAACTGACTGACTGACTGAATGACAGACAGACAGACAGACAGACAGACAGACAGACAGACAGACAGACAGACAGACAGAGAGACTGACTGACTGACTGACTGACTGACTGACTGACTGACTGACTGACTGACTGACTGACTGACTGACTGACTGACTGACTGACTGACTGACAGACAAATATAGATAGGCAGGCGCGACAGAAACAGAATCTATAACAGTTTAATTGCAACACAGAAAATTGGTCAACGTTCGTGA
>CM060320.1:7025109-7032609 GCA_030674155.1 Stramonita haemastoma
CTTCTTCTTCTTCTTCTTCTTCTTTCTTCTTCTTCTTCTTCTTCTTCTTCCTCTTCTCTTCTTCTTCTTCTTTTCTTATTTCTTTCTTCTTCTTCTTCTTCTTCAATTTCTTTTTACACTCTACGTCCTTATTGCCATACGTCTAACACATGTGGGGCAGAGAGCAAAGCCACGGACATTAAACTCAGGGAACGGAAGATCCGTTTTTCTCTTCTGCACCCTCGTCCTCTTCTTCATCTGACATCCCAACAATAACTCCACTTCCATCGGGAGAAATGTTTATTCACAGATATTGACGGTTAAGATTGGGGGGTTCCATGGTTCTCTTCTTCTCTTCCTCTTCAATTTTCTTCTTCTTTTTTATTTTATTTTCTGTATTTTCTTATTCATACGCATCTGGTTTTTTCAATAGTGTTGTTATCTATTGACCATATTCAGATCGGAAGGAGTGTTAGACCACATATGTTAAAAGGAAAGAATTGGGATGTGTGCAGTTTTCCTCTTTCCTATGTCTTTCTCTTATTCTTGTTTGTTTTTATTATCGAAACTCAACTCGTTGAGTAATAGGTGAGTCCACCGTTTGCTTAGTTGGTCATGTTTATATTTTCTTCTCTTAGATCAGTTTGTAGATGTAGCATTCAACGGATGGATGGATGGATGTATGAATGGTTGGTTGGATAATTGCATGCATAAATAAATAAGGAAATGCGTGCATGCAATTATCTATCCATCCTTCCATCCATCCATGCATGCATGCATTCATTTCCTTATTTATTTGCTTAATACTTTTGTTTTACACTTGATTTATCTACTTTTTGTTTACTTATTCATTTACCTTCTAATAATTATATCTGTATTAGTTTCTTTTCTCAATTCAGTTTTATTCTGTTGTGTTTGTTGTTGTTGTTGTGGGGTTTCTTTCTCGTTGTTTTTGTTTATTTGTTTTCCGCCTTCAATATCATACACAATCCCCGATAAAGAAGGGCAGCAACGTTGGATGACTTACGACTGGGTTACCCCGCGTGGAATCCAATTTGGATCACATCAGTTCAACTCATTCGTATAAAAATAAATTACAGAGATGCTCTCAATTCCAGCCAAAGCAATCCTGCAGAGCAGTAAGCCATGCTGTGATCTGAACATGTATTTTCTGCAAGAATGCCCATATTCATCTATGAGGCAGCACGGTGGAGAATTTCACTTTGTAAGCTTATTTCAATACTTCTCTCGCTTTCAACCATGTAGGTTTGCATCAGAAATGTTTACTGCAGCCATCAGTCTTAAAGCTTGCGTTCTGAAACTAATAAATGATCAATAAAAATCAAACTTATTAAGGTATATACGCAAAAACGTTAACATATATGTGTAAGGAATGTTCTCTTTCACGGATACATTTGCATCCTTTACGTATTTCCTTAACATGGAAGACACAAATGATCTAAGACATTCATAAACAACAGCAACATACGCGCATGCAAGCACGCGCGCGTACACGTGCACACACACACGCACGCGCGCGTGTGTGAGTATTAACTTAAATAAAAGAAAGTAATGTACTGAAATGATGTAAACATAGTAAAATGGAATATCTCATCGTCTCCGCCGCACAATTCGCTGGTGTTTCTCACTTTAGAAACATGACGCTGCAACAGTGCCCTGATCGCATGGGAGGTAACCTACTTACCGCCTCCAACACATATTATCATTATTTATTTATTCTTTTACATCGGGGATAATCGAATAAGCACTCAATGCATTTTGCATCCAGTCCCCGTGGGTCATCAGATCGCATGCATAATTCTTTGACCACTAGGCTATTTTGTCTCCATGTTTCATTGTAGATAAAAACTTCTACAATATTTTTTTTGAAAAATGCCAATTCATTGCGCTACAGAGCATCAAAGCACAAATTGAAAAGAAAAGACGGACATACCACAGAATCCTGTTGTAGTCCGGCATCTAAACCAGTCATAAAACATGCAACATTTCTCTCACCAGGCTGTTAAACTCTCATAGATTTCTGGCAAATTGGCCAAGGAAACGAACAGAAATGTGTTGTTATGTCGGCAGAAGCCTCCTAAACACAATCAAAAAAAAATTCAGAAGTACATGAAAGAATACCCAAAATAAATATAAAGTACGGCTTTCAGAGGCAAAAAAGAAAAGTGTCACATATTATGCATAAGTCTTCAATTAAGGCAGTTTTGTTTTTGAGGTTTTTTTGTCTTGTTCTAGAATTCTATATTTTGCCTATTTCCGGTCAAGAAAGACAAATCTTATTAAAAATTCAAGCGAATGTACCAAAATACTGTGAAAAATGGAACCGAAAACTTAATACCGAAATTAACTGGCAAGTCGTCTTAAAAAAGACCCAAAGTATAGGAGAAATTAAATTAAAATGGTTTCAAATACGAATAATACACAGAATTCTAGCAACTAATGTAGTGCTATCAGCCATGGGAGTGCAACCAGATGACAGATGTAGCTTCTGTCACCTTGAAAAAGATAGTATAGATCATATGTTTTGGAAATGTATGTCTGTGAAAGTTTTTTGGAATGACGTTAAAAATGCGATTATCACTACTTGTACACATATCACCACTCTATCCCTTAGTGAACAGCTAATTATTTTTGGAAATGACAAACACTTTAGATCAGATGAAATCTTTGACTTTATTATATTAAATGCAAAATTTTATATATACAAATGCAAATTGGAAGAACAAATACCTCACTTTAATGTTTTCAAAAGAGTTCTAAGAGCAAGATATGAAATCGAAAAATATATCGCGTTTATTAACCTAAAATCCGCAAAATTCCACACAGCATGGCATTCTTATAAAAATTTCATTGAAACAGATTAAAATTACAACTTACAGAGTTGTCGGAGCAGCTGTTAATGATGACACAA
The DNA here is from genome assembly GCA_030674155.1 of Stramonita haemastoma. Taxonomy (NCBI): domain Eukaryota; kingdom Metazoa; phylum Mollusca; class Gastropoda; order Neogastropoda; family Muricidae; genus Stramonita; species Stramonita haemastoma. Next base: position 7,028,021 of record CM060320.1, read on the forward strand.
TATGATAGGAGACATCCCTTGGAAGAATAGGGGGGAAAAAAATCACTTGCCTTGAGAGACACTCTACACAAGTTTATCTGGACTTTATAACATCACTTGCACGTTAAGTTTGTTTGCTATTAGCATTCTACTTTTCTTTTCTATTTTTCCCCCTTAGTTTTTATTTAGTATTCTGACTTTTCTTTATTCATTATTTTTATTATTTTTTTTAAAAATTATTTATTTATTATTATTTTATTTAGTATTTTTTTTACATTAATGTCTGTGTGCGGGATTCAAATGTTTATCTATCAATGTCCTTACTCTATTTTGAATAATATAATTGATACTGTTCCTTTTCTTTTTTGATTGATAGATAATGATTATGTTCTGTTGTATTGTGGTTATCCAATAATATCCTACATATTATTTCATGTACCATGTCATTTTATTTCTTTAATATAAAACATGCAAAACTGAATAAAAATGTTTAAAAAAAAAAAAAAAAAAATTCAAGCGAAAAACATGATGGTAACAAAGACTATAACAAGGATATAGTGAATAAGAGTAACCTGGCTTGACAAGTACATAACCAATTAAGAGTTTTAAGACACTTTTTTCTTAATTTTTATAATAAGCTGATACAGGCAACAAAATTGTAACTGATATAAAATCCCCACAATAAGAACTTGAAGCAAACAATGAATAAACAAAACAAACCAACGATACATGGAACTAAAAGCTAACAGAAGACAATGAAAATCATCAAAAGAGTGTGCAATGCAGTGTTAGGTTAATAAACTAGAAATCATAAAATCCTTTTCTTATTCTTACACCTTTCGTTAATGTTATTGGGGACAGGATAGCTCAGTGGTCAGAGCACTCGCTTTCCCCAAGCTAAGGTTAAGCAGCATCGAGCGTGGTTACCAATTAGATGAGAAGGTAAAGCAGCGAGGGAGAGGAGATGGGCGCCGCCCTCAATATGCAGGCCCGTAGAGAAGCTGAGGTTTCTGATGCCTTGCTCTCCTACGACCACATAGGTTATAGGACACCTTTCCCATTACCTTATTTTATCAGGTTTATATCATCTAAATTTCAAATTAGTTTATTCAAGTCGCATTTCAGTATTCGTTATGAATCTTTTTTTTTTTAACTATTCACTGACCCACATATTTATCCCTTAAATTTCTGTGATATGTTTATATCTCTTTTTGATTGCCATATCCTATACTAGACATTTTTTTGGTCCTTTCTTGTGTAGCTTACATCACGGTTTTGTTTGCTTGATGTGTGTGTGTGCGTGTGTATGCATGCGCAAGCACACGAGCGTGCGTGTGTGCATGCGTGTGCGTATGCGTGTGTGTGTGTGTCTTTGATTTTACGTCTGTTCACTTGAAGTGATATTAGACAGTCTTGTGTGTGTGTGTGTGTGTGTGTGTATGTGTGTGTGTGTGTGCGTGTGTGTGTGTGTGTGTGTGTGCGTGTGTGTGTGTGTGTGTGTGTGTGTGTGTGTGTTGTGTGTGCGTGTGTGTGGTGTGTGGTGTGTGCGTGTGTGGTGTGTGTGTGTGTGTGTGTGTGTGTGTGGTGTGTGTGTGTGTGTGTGTGTGTGTGTGTGTGTGTGTGTGTGTGTGTTGTTTTACGGCACGATAGCGGGCTAATTATTCTGTGTACACGATTCAGCCACTCTCCCCGGTTGCAACACAAGAGAATTATTCCCAAAGCCAGCTTTAGGGCCAAAAAAGGAAGAAAAAACCCCACAACCCATGGTTTTTGTTCCCTAGCGGAAAATGGCATTCTCTGTACACGAACCTTAATTACTACATCGCGAGATTTGCTTCCCCTTTTTTGTGTTCGGCAAGATAAGTCTCTCGTGTGAATGCACAAGGGGAAGCACTCTGTCGTAGAAAGGAATCTTGTTTCTTTTGTTTCATAAAGTATTCTTTCATGGAGGCAGTACATAGTTGTGGTTGTAGATAATTATGTCTTAGCTGAGATTTCCAATTTAGGGACTATTGAGGTAGGGGGTTTAGTGTTTGGGTTCGTTTTTCTGGGGACGGGATAGCTCAGTGGTCAGAGCATTCGATTTCCCTAAGGAAAGCTTAAGCAGCATCCATCATGATTACTAATTGGATGGGTGACCCTTTGCACGCCTTGGTTTCAGAACAGTCCCCCTGTTCACCCAGCTGTAAATGGGTAACTGTCCTCTTTAGGGTCAGTAAAGGAGGAGATGGGCGCCGCCCTCAATATGCTGGCATCTAGAGAAGCCGGGGTCTCTGATGCCTCGCTCCCTTACGACCACATAGGTTATGGGACACCTTTACCTTTTTTTTTTACCTTTGTTTTTTCTGTAATGCATACTATATTAAGGGTGTGGGGGAAGATTATGGATAAAGGCGTGTTGAGGAGATGCTCAAAGTGTTGTGACCATTTGTTATCGTATTGCCTCTGTACCAGTGAGGAGCTGGTTTCCCCGCGAGTTCTGAATTGGAGCTGTACTTCTCTGTGGTGATGATCCATACACCTTCCTGAAGATGGCATACATGACCTTGGCATTTCCTGGGTCAGCATAACTCTGAATTTCCTCTGCCTTCTTATATTTCTACCATTTGTCCTTTATGTAGCGCAACCACTTTTGCACTTTTCCTCTGAGCTTTCCCAGTATATATATATATATATATATATATATATATATATATATATATATATATATATATATATATATATATTATATATATATATATATATATATATATACAAAATATTTCTTTTATTCCTTTCCCACTTAAAGAATATTTGCATAATTCTAAACTTTTTGTTTCTCTGTTATGTTCATTTCTTTCTTTTTTTGGCGGGGTGGGAGGTGGGGATACCACAACCTGCATATTTTTACATTTTACTCTTGCGACGCCTACATTACCAATTCGTTAAGATTTTTTTTCTTTTTGATTTTTAACGACACACTAATAGAAAAATTATTCTCTGTCGACACTTCAGCTGCTCTCACCGGTTGTTACACAGAAAAAAATATTCCCAGGCCCAGCTTAGTAATGACGAAAAAAAAAAAAGTAAAACAAGCGAAGAAAAAAAAAACAGCGACCATTGATTTCTGCTCTCTAGCTCTCTGACGGAAAAGGATATTCCCCGTACACAAACCCTAATTACTACGTGCTGTTTATCCCCCTCCCGCTACCTTTGTTTTCGACTCAGATACGTGTCGTATGTCTGCACAAAGGGAAATATTCTGTTGTAGGAAGGAATCTGCGTCTTCTGTTTTATAAACCATTATTTCACCAAGGCCAAAGCTTTGTGGGTTTGTTTGGTATTTTTACCTTTTTCGTTTCCTGTAAGGAAGCTATTTTTGTAAAATGTGGAGGAAGATTATAACTGATAATGATTGAATTAAAAACATATTTGATCAAATACACATCTCCTACACACACCCTATAAGAATAAATAAAGGAATAAATAAAACACACACATCTGCCCCCCCCCCCCCCCCCCACACACACACACACTATAAGAATACATAAATGAATAAATAACACACACACACACACACCACACACACACACACACACACACACACACACACACACACACACACACACACACACACACACACACACACACTGCTAATCTTGGATGAAGATAGAGTTAGTCTTCTGGCTCCTCTTCAACAGCCTCTGGTCCTTCCTTCATCCCCTCAGTGAGGCAGCTACCTGCCCCATTGCCCAATAAACAAGCATCGCGTGGCTTTTTTTAACACGAACCAAACACACACCACCTCTGTCCATTCCCAGATGGCAAGCAAGCCATTTCATCCGCTTTTCTTCCAGAACAGCCCCGAAGTTGGAATGCAGCTAGCTCTAAACGATCTATAAACATGTGGGTAAAAACGGTCGCAAGCGCAAAAATCTGACCTTTGGTAAACCTTCGAGGCTCTAGCTGAGGATCGCGAAAAAATCTAGAACATTCTTTGTGTTGAGTTTTCATATGATAATGTGGGGGTGTACACACATATACAAAACCCTGAGAAAGGCAGAACAGAGATATTAATGGAGGGAACTGGTTGTCAAGTCTTCGGGGGTACCCCCACGGTTGCTAGATTACGGGATAGATAGATAGATAGAGAGAGAGAGAGAGAGAGAGAGAGAGAGAGAGAGAGAGAGAGAGAGAGAGAGAGAGAGAGAGAGAGAGAGAGAGAGAGATAGATAGATAGATAGATAGATAGATAGATAGATAGATAGATAGATAGATAGATAGATAGACTAAAAATCGAGACCCCATGCGCAAACGGACGCAGAACGTCTTGTGCACAAATTGAAACCCATTCTGCCTTTCCAAAGAGTTTGTTATTAATTGTGCCGGTAGGAACAGATGACAGAAAATACAAAAAACCCGCATGAACACTGATGTGTGTAGAGATCATCCCCGAAGTCGTAATGCAGCTAACTTAACGGTGGGCAAAAAACGGTTGCAAATGTGAAAATCTTACCACCAATTTAAACCTCAGATCCCTAACCGAGAAAGAAAAACAAAACTAAAGACGTTTTGCTTTTTTAATATTGATGCAAATCAATGGTGTCCCTATCAGGTGTTTGGATAGAGGG
>CM060320.1:7037609-7075109 GCA_030674155.1 Stramonita haemastoma
AAAAACCGAAAACAAACCAAACAACAACAACAAAAGATATACTGATAAAATGGGGTTCCATTTGCAAAAGTCTGTATTGCACAAAATAATTATACTCGGTAGCAAGAGAGTTCTGTATAAAAACAAAACAAAAATATATCGGTCAGAAAACTCTATAAGCAAACATACACATTAAAATTTGCCAGACGATCACAAAACAGGTGGCGCCATACCATGGCTTTAATTTGGATATGTTAGGTGAAAGATATTGTGTCAATATCTTTATAACAATAGACAAAACAAGCACAGCGCAATTACAGTAATTTCGAAACCAAGTGGAGTAAAAGTATTTTTTTCTGGATTTATTTGTTAGTGTTTGTGTATTTTCAAGCTTGTTTGTTTTGTTCAGAGTTTAGGGTCGTTTTATATTGTTGTTCTTTTTGCGGTGATTCTTTTTTTTATAATTTGTTTGCTAATGTTCTGTTATTTATCTGTTTTTGCTCACATTTTTGTTTGGGTTTTTTGTGTTTTCTGTCTTCGGTTTGTTTCTTCTTCTCTAGATTTCGTTTAACTTTTACACACACAGGCACGCACGCACGCACGCGCAAGCGCGTACGCACACACACACACACACACGCACACACACACATACACACACACACACACATACACACACACACATACACACACACGCACGCACGCGCGCGTGCGCACGCACACACACACACACATACACACACATACAGGTGCGCGTATGTATTCTGGTGTGCATGTATGTGTGTATGCTATTGGCTTTTTGTTACTTTGGCTAAGATTTTTTCTATTTCATTTGTGGTTTCTGGCACAATTAGCGAAATACTTTCTATTTTGAAACACTTTAGACATTTTCTATGATACTCTGCCAATCAAGCAAAAGTTGACGTAAAAGGATATATAGAAGGTCCTGATTACGAAAGCCTTCATAACTAAATTCGAATGTTGTTTTTCTTACTCTGTATGTTTTTTTCAAAACTGGGTGTAATCATTTCTGGGCCAACTTTCTATAGGCAGCGAAAAACGATGTAAGCGGAAATGACGGGTTGGTTTGATCATAGTAAAGGATTGATAGCTCTGCGCAGAAAGAATGCTGAAGATAAAAGCCTCATATAAAAGTGCGTCGACAGATTTCCACATAAATACAGTGAAAGAATGCTAACGATAATAGCATCATGTAAAAGTGGGTTGACATATTATCAATTAAATAAAGTTTGCTTGTTTTCTGTCATTTAGAGTCTGGCGAGGTGGGATACATTGCTTTGGTTCTTTTACGTGCAGATCTGATCAGAAAGAATCTGTCGTGAACATAAAGTAAGGGCCAGATTTTAATCTCTGGCGTGTGTGTATGAACACAGAGAGAGAGAGAGAGGAGAGAGAGAGAGAGAGAGAGAGAGAGAGAGAGAGAGAGAGAGAGAGAGAGAGAGAGAGAGAGAGAGAGAGAGAGAGAAGCATTGGCAGATCTAGATCTAGACATCAATCGGTCTCAGACACTATAGAAAAACGAAAACTCTTTTCTTGATTCCTAAGATGCTGCACGGATTGAAACACGTTTGTTTTGTGTGGGACAAAATAGCAGAAAGTTCAGGGGTGAGTTGGCTTTTGTCTAATAGGAAATTAGCCTCATCACTGGGTGTTGTTGTTACCACCACACTGCTCAAGTGTAAGAAGATGGCGGTAATTGGTTAAATCATGGAGACGTCAGACCACACATGTGTTTATCTCTAAACAGGTTTTCTGTTTCACTTTCTTCAGAAGGGGGGTTTGCGTGCAAAATAATCTATAATAACACCTTAGTCTGTGGAGCGACAGGGTGATGTGGTTAGAGCGTTGGACTTGTTGATCTGAAGTAATCAGAGAAACTTGGTTCGAATCGCAGTTGAACTTGATGGAATTCAATTTAAACGATTCTCTCTCTCTCTCTCTCTCTCTCTCTCTCTCTCTCTCTCTCTCTCTCTCTCTCTCTCTCTCTCTCTCTCTCTCTCTCTCTCTCTCTCTCTCTCTCTCTGTGAAATGAACATTCTTCCTTTAGGTCAGAATATAAGCCGAGGTCCTGTGTCCAAAGGCATGCTTGATATCTTACACATCCCCAAAGTCGGAATGTGGCTATCTTAACAGTGGGGAAAAAACGGTGCCTAAGGGAAATTTTCAACATGAAAGAACCTAGAACAGGAGCCCCGGGAGTGGATCGATCTCGGGCCGTCAGATCACAAGTGCAACAGTCTAACCACCATTGCCTCTTCTTTTGGATGAAGAAAAAAAAACTGTGGTCAGCTTCAAAGGACAGGGTACAGATGGCTGTTTCATGGACATGGGTGATTATCATCGAATTTCATTATAAACTTAGTCAGAAATATGCCATTTTGGAACCTTACTTCATGGTTTATGCAGAAACTGACTGTTGCAAAGCCAGAGACATTTTATAAGTCATTCTTTCCCCGTCATATGAATTGCTTATTGACCCCATAACCTCTGAGTCAACTTCTGGTCGCACACAGATTGTATACAAGGTCATTTGTCTTCATGGCTTAAACTAAAACCCCTACAACTCCCTTTTTCCTATATCTGTTAGAATAAACACAGACATTGACCTTCTGATTAAAAAGGGAAACTCAAACAAAAAGTTTGTTCCTCAAAAACAAGGTCCATTGGACAAGCAAGCACTTGGCTGCTGGGAAGAAAGCAGAAGGCCAGACAAATCAATGTTCATTTCATTAATGCAGGCATCACAAGAGCTTTGCTCTCTGGAGTGACTGGCTGTATTGTGTCAAGCAGCTTCTGCACACACACACACACACACACACACACACACACACACACACACACACACACACACACACACACACACACACAAAGTCTGGTGACATATTCACAAGACATGGTGACGTATTCACAAGACATGTGACGTATTCACAAGACATGATGACGTTTTCACAAGACATGGTGTGACGTATTCACCAGACATGGTGACGTATTCACGAGACAAGCACGCACACACGCACGCACGCACACACAGTCTGGTGACGTATTCAGAAGACATGGTGACGTATTCACAAGACATGGTGACGTGTTCACTAGACATGGTGACGTGTTCACAAGACAGCGTCATGTCTGAGAAATGTGTGCTGCCTTTTCTCTCTAACAACAGTTTTGATTCCAGTCAGCAAACAGTCTGTCTGGGTCTGCGGGGGACATGCTTTTGGTTTCTCAGCATTCCAGATTTCAACAAGTTTTCCTGTTTTTCAGAAGTGTCTTTTATCCAAAGAACAATGTTATCAACAAACATGGAATGAAACAAGTTAGTTGTGCAAACTGTATCTCCTGTTCTGGACAAATTGGAACAGTTTGTGTCATTATTATGAGGCAAGATACATTTTGCTAGTTTGGGCACTATTCTGTTCTTGGTTTAAACAAAAAAAACTAAAGTAATAATTCAACTATAAGATTTAAATGATTATTTTAGCATGCTGATATTCTCATTAATTTTTACTTTGGAAACTTTTTTTTTCAAAATCTTTACTTTGGGTAATTGAGAAAATCCCATGCAGGTATTAGAAGATTTGATTTTTTTTAATTCGGAGTTATAATGTTACCATTATCTCTTCTATCTATTCTATATATCTATTCCTTAGTCTGGCGACCGTGGGGGCATCCCTGAAGACTTGACAGCCAGCTCCATCAATTCTTCTCTCTGTTCTGGAACAGAGAGGCAGAGCATTATCTCTTACCATCTATAAATGGGGAAAAGTCATGTAATTACTTTAAAACAAGATGAAAATGAACACTTTTATGAGGAAGTTAAGCACAAGGAATTTATTAGGAAGTCTTCTGCCTTGCTTTATTCAGGAACGGAGTGTTTCCAAATCTGGAACATTTTCTCAACTATTTCCCCACTGGGTGCATTGACCGGAGCATTTCTGAAGCAGTGTCTGTGTTCCCACAAGCTGTGTACCAGCAATTGATTTCCGCTCTCCAAACAGAAACCTAGAAAAAGAGACATTTGTCCCCAAGAAATCGCACAGTGAGTAAACAGGCATTTCACTTCTCACCTTAAAACACAAACACAAACAAACCTGGGTGTTTTTTTCCCACCAGACATCAAATTAAACAGAGAGGGATTTTGGCTTCAGGGTTTAAAGAAAAAGAAGTGTTATCAGGCAATCCTTGGCCTTAAGCATCCACAGCTATTTGCTCTGGGGTATTGCTGGCTGTGTTATTCTAGGCAGGTTTTGCGCTCTTATTGTGTGGTGCTGTGTTCACCAGAGTGCGCCAAGTCTGGAGAGTGTTTGCTGTCTTTTCTTCTACTGCAGCACTGTGATTTTCGGCAGTAAACAGAGACCAGCTAGGTATGCGGCTGACATATTCCTGGTTTTTGTCATTCCTGTTTGTTTGCTGCTTTTTCTCTCTCCTGCTGCAGTTTTTTTGTTTGGTTGGTTGGTTGTTTGTTTTTTTTGCAGCAAACAGAGACTAGATTCTAGCTGGTTGTGTGATTGACATATTTTTATTGAGGTTTTTGTGATTCCAGTTTACTTGGTAAAGTTTTGCAGATCTTAGAAAGTTTCTTTTCAAAATGTAAAGTTGTATTTTGAAATTTAAATTTAAAATATGCGTTATTTGTAGCTTTAGCCTACCTGTTATTTTAGATTCAATGGGAAAGCCTAGTGTAATTATTATAGGACAATATACAAATGTCTAATTTTGTCACTATTATGTTTTTGCCATTAGCTCTCCTTTTAAATGAATGGGAAAATCTTATACAGTTAATGAAAAATAAGATACAAACATTTATTTTTGGCAGTAGGATGTTATCATTCCTCTCATTTTGAATAAATGGAAAGGCATGCATGATGCAGCTCTAAGAAAAAAAAAATGTTAAAACTGTCCAGTTCTCATCAGCAAACTTCATGATACACAAGGGGATCACAAGGAAGCATTTTGAAAGCACTGCCTTTATTTGTTTAAAAATTAAGTGTTGCCAAACATGGAACATCTCGTCAATTAATAAGGTCTCCCTTTAAAAAGTCCTTCACATGAAACTATAAACCTAGGTCCCGTGTGCGAATGCACGCAGAACATCTTGTGCACACGTTAAAACCCATTCGGCTTTTTGGAAGAGTAAGCCATTCTGTGCCAGGGGGGACAAATGACAAATTTATAAAATTGTGCTGCATACACACGGGGGATGGATGTAAAATAAAAGAAGCACATGAGGGCTTTGTCCATTATCCTCAAATAAAACAACAAAATAAAAAATAAAATAAATAGAACTAAAACTAGCCAGAACATTTCTACTTCAGATTCTCTTTCCTCACAAACTGTGTAAATAGAGAATTGGGTTGTTGTTGTTTGTTGTTGTTGTTGTTGTTTTACCTTAATACAGAAACCTGGGTAAAACAAACACATGTCTCCACAGGCAGCAAAAAGAGTTGTAAAGCAGACATTTCCCTTCTGAGCCTGAAATAGAAACACACACACACACAAAATCACTTGATCCCAACAGACACCCCAGTAAATAAACAGGCAATTCGCTCCTGGGCTTTAAGAAAGAAAAAAAAACCTCAACAAATATTCATTCACAAGAAGCATCACAGGTATTTGCTTCTCTGGATGGTTGGCTGTATTATGCCAAACAGCATCTGCGCGCACACACGCGTGCGCGCGCGCACGCGCACACACACACATGTACGCACGCATGTACGCACGCGCGCACAGACACACACACACAAGGTCTGGTGTAGTATTCACACACACGCACACGCACGCGCACACACGCACACGCACGCACGCACACACACACACACACACACACACACAAGGTCTGGTGTAGTATTCACACACACGCGCGCGCGCGCACACACACACACACACACACACACACACACACACACACACACACACACACACACACACATACATACATACATATATATATATATATATATATACACTCTCTCTCTCTCTCTCTCTCTCTCTCTCTCTCTCTCTCTCTCTCTCTCTCTCTCTCTCTCTCTCTCTCTCCCTCTCTCTCTCTCACTTTAGTTCTGGTGTGTCCTATTCACAAGAAAGACAGCAGCACCAGGTCTGAGGACTGTGTGCTGCCTTTTCTCCCTTACAGCAGTTTTGATTCCAGCCAGCAAACAGTTTCTCTGTCTGAGTCTAGGGGGGACATGCTCCCAGCTTTCTTTTCATCCAGGTCTGCTGACAGAGCTGACAACTGACAGGTGGCTGGTTCTTGCAGGATTGCCAGGATTTCTTTCTCACAGGATTCTTCTATGGATTCTGATCGATAGTTGAGTGTGGTGTCAGCATGTGATTTAAATGGTATAAAGATGCAGTGGCTTGCCTGATGTTGTATTTGATGTTTATACATGATTTGGCAAACACACAGGTTGGAGTAAGTGCGCCCACACATAAACACTCGCGCCAACACTTGTGCAAGCAAATACGCGCACACACACACACGCGCGCGCACTCATACACACACACACACACACACACACACACACACACACACACACACACACACAGATATATATATATATATTTTTATATATATATGTAGACATATATAAATATATAGATATACATATTAACACACATACACACAACACAATACACACACACTTATACACGCATACACTTTAGCGCGCGCGCACACACACACACACACACACACACACACACACACACACACACACACACACACACACACACACACACACACACACACACACACACATAAATTGGGAACGCAGAAAATCAGGTATAAGAAATGTAAGCAGCAAAAAAAGGAGTAGAGAATTTCCGGGACTGAAAACCCAGAGGACTAGGGTAGTTTTTTTTTTTATCTTAAAGTATTTTGATTCACTTTCGACAAGTATTCCAATGGGCAGATCCCTTGCCTGCTAATGCATTCACTGATGTTTTGTATGCAGAGAATCTCTGTGTAGATCCAAACACACCCTTCACTTCATTACAAAACAAAGTTTGTACACAAAATTAAACTGTTTGAAAGAAACAACATAATGGTCGTTCAGCTACAAACAGAAGTAAAAGGTAAAGGTGTCCCACAACCTATGTGGTCATAGCGAGGCGTCAGAGACCTCAGCTTCTCTAGGGGCCAGCATATTGAGGGCGGCGCCCATCTCCTCTCTCTCGCTGCTTTACCTTCCCTGACCCTCAATAGGGAAGGTGCCCATTTACAGCTGGGTGAACTGGGGAACTGTACTGAAGCCTAGGCGCGCAAACGGTCATCCATCCACTTGGTAACCACGCTTGATGCTATTTAACACTAGCTTGGGGAAAGTGAGTGCTCTGACCACTGAGCTATCCTGGCCCAGGAACAGATGACAAAATCCAAAAAAAAAAAATCCCATGTACACTGTTCTCCTGTTTCGACACTATTCTCGAACTCGGGACTATAGCTACCTTAATTATTGGCAAAAACGGTAGAATAGGCAAAAAATCCCACCATTGGTGAACCTCAGAGTTCTAGCCAAGGAACGAAAAAACAAATAGCCATCCTATTTTTTGTAGCTGTGATGACAGTTAACCCCTACAAGGCTTGGGAACCAAGACACAGAAACACAGGCCCCCTAGGTAACATTGGTCGTGCTTTGGCATGCCATGCTAACAATCAGACCCGTAGCCTTTAATCTTCCACAGAGGAAGTACGCATACTCGTCCGTGATTGGATAAATTCCTGTACCGTTGTCCTTGCAGCAGTAATAGAAAAAATGGGCTGTGATTGGTCAAATTACAGAGCACTCTTGGTATGGCTCAGAATCACCATGACAACATAATTATCGCTGTTAACGTGTGCAGCAAATTTCCGGGTCTTTTTTGTGTGCGACAGTTCTCTTTATTGTGTTGAGTTGTGTTGTGTTGTGTTGTGTTGTGTTGTGTTGTGTTGTGTTGTGTTGTGTTATGTTGTAGTGGAGTGGAGTGGAGTGGAGTGTGGTGTGGTGTGGTGTGGTGTGGTGTGTTGCAGTGCAGTGCAGTGCAGTGTAGTGTAGTGTAGTGTGTTGAGCTGCATCATTAAGAAACAATGCATGGTCATAGTATGGCACCAACCATATAACCTTTGCCTACCATTCTATTTCCTTGCCTGTGCGATAGGTTCTATTGCAGTAGGACCTTAAACGCGCGTCTTAATGCATTATTCACCCAAAGCCTAGGTTTTCTCATTTCATTCGAAACATCATCTATGATATCACCACTGATGTTCTCTAGCAAACAGAGGAAAAGGGAGATGGGATTGTCTGGATTAGAACGGAATTCGAACCACAGACCTCTCGTTGTTTAGATAGGTACGTTATTCCTAGACCATCAAACCACCTGAATAAAACATGGCCCAAAAAGTCAGGAAAAAATGAAAAGGAGACTTATTCTAGAAGTTTGTTAAGTCATAACTGAAACAGGAACTTGAAACAATAAAATATCACCCCACCTCGGGATGAAAGATGTACTGCCACTATCACCAAAGAACAATACATTTTCCGTCCAAATCAACGCGACTAAAAGTTAGTAACAACTTGATCCAAGCCTTCATCATGACAACCTGTGAAATATCACAACCGCAATTACATAATGATTAATCATTTCTTAATAGTCTCCGTCTGTCTGGGGTTAGAAAATAGGTGTAATCAGAATTTGGTATAGCGGGAAATTTGTCTTCCTCAGCACTTGAGGGAGCAGAGAAATGAGTGTCCTTGGCGCTCTGGGGAAATGGAGAACAAGGTTCCCTCGGCACTTTGGCGATTGATAGGAAACCGCTTCCTGGCACACGGGAATGAGGAAATTAGGATTCCCTGATCTATGGAAAGCAGAGGACCGCAGGGAGTGGAGGAAGCTGGTTAGAAAATCTTCAGTGGTGCCCCCAAGGTCTACAGGACTTCGGGATGGGTGAATGTGAATGTGAAGGAAGAACTGGGGGAAAGGGAAAGAGGGGGTCTAACGTGTGCGCAAGATGTTCAGTATGCCTTTGTCGACAGGACTTTAGTTTATGGACCTAGTTTCATTTGACGGACTTTTTACCCTGGTGGGTTTGTAAACACTGGAGTCCATATTTGGCGTATTTGCATGCATATCCGCAATTCACCGGATGCTTCCCTTTATTGATTAATGTTGAATATGCACTTTTGTTTTGCGTTCGTTACAGACGGACCGAGATCTGCACATGAGCTGATAGGAAACATTGATTTTTAAAAATACTGCCATTGATTAACAAAGTGCTACCAAGATTCAAAGTATAGATGTTGCACTCTTAAAATTAAAGTATAAAAAAAAAGAACTAGTCTATACCCATTCAACCTCTCCATCCATGATGAAATCAGAACAAATCTTTTGTTTTCGTTCATCAGCCAGAGCTACGAGGTTTAACAGTGGTGAGATTTTGCGTATGCGATCGTTTTTACCTACCATTAAGGTAGCTGCACTATGACTCGGGGATATTGTCTAAACACGTCACATTTGCGCGTGTTTTTTGTGTTTATTTTCTCATCCGCTGCTTCCCGCGCGAAATGACCTACTCTTCCGAAACTGGTTTTTTAAATGTGCGCAAGATGTTCTCTGTGTGTTTGTACACAGGACCTCGGCTTGTAATCTTATCGAAACGAAATAGGTATTTCTCTTTATATTTAAAGAAGTATCTTTTAGAAACTAAACAAAGGCAGTTTCCACGAAGATTTTTAAAAACAAACTGACTGATGCGCAGTACACCAGATTCGGAAAAAGTCATTAATGAACGGCTTAAATATCTGAGCCTTTACGTCTCCTCAGGTGGATAAGAAAGATAGATCCGAAGTAAAGCCAAAATGGTAAAGCTAAAATGGTAAAGTCAAAACAGTTCAGCCAAATGGTAAAGCCAAAACGGTAAAATTCAAAACGGTAAAGCCAAAAGGGTAAGTCTAAAAAATGATAAATCCAGAAACGGTAAAGCCAAAATGGTAAAGCCAAAGTGGTAAAGCCAAAGTGGTAGAGCCAAAACGATAAAGCCAGGACGGTAATGCCAGAAACGGTAAAGCCAAAACGGTAAAGCCAAAATGGTAAAGCCAAAGTGGTAGAGCCAAAACGATAAAGCCAGAAACGGTAACACCAAAACAGTTAAGCCAAAACGGTAAAATCCAAAAACGGTAAAATCGGAAAACAGTCAACCCTGGATGGTACAAACCAAAACGATGACACTACAATACCAGAAACCCAACCTGCTCTGACTGGTTCAATTCCTGAGTGGTCCGAGTACTAAATTGGATTATCTCCAATTAGGACGGGAAAGGGAGGTTTGGGCGGCCTTTTGCTCAAGCTCTGCACTTTCCCATTGGGAACAGTTGGGGGCTGACCAGGATGAGAACTTGGGACCTGAGGGAATAGGGGAATGAGGCCATTACTACGGTCAAGCCGAGTTGATGGCTAATCTTGAAGCTGATCATTAAGCAAAGTGCGGAGGGGAAGGGGGGAAGGATGGTATCCAGAGAGAGAGAACTCGAACTCGAACTCGAACTCGAATGTTTTATTGAGGAAATATGGATAAGCCAGAGGCTTCTTTACACCAGGTCCTCATAAAAAAAAACAAAAAACAAACAAATAAAATACCCCCAAAAACCCACCAACATCAAAACCCACTGGCAAACAATCATAAGAATTATATAACATATAGATATAGTAAAGCAAATGATAAGCTTAATTACTTAGTTATTTATATAACCAACTATCCAACTACACTCACAATTACAGGCACAAGCAAAATCTCAATATACACTATTCCAAGTCACAACCCTTAATATTAGTCTTATCCAACTTCACACTCTAAATTACAAATTCAAATTATTCTACGCTAACAAGACAAAACACATCCCTACACTATTTCAATGACACGAAAGCGAGAAACTAAGTTCAAAACAATCAGATTTTCCATCTCTCTCTCTCTCTCTCTCTCTCTCTCTCTCTCTCTCTCTCTCTCTCTCTCCCTCTCCCTCTCTCTCTCTCTCTCTCTCTCTCTCTCTCTCTCTCTCTCTCTCTCTCTCTCTCTCATCACACTCATAAAATAATACAATTTATATGACTGCCTATAGGAATAAACATACCATCCAAAACGACATTCTAATCACAAATTCAAATAATTTTACTCCAACAGAACAACACGCACCCTATACACCATTTAATAGCATCAAGGAAAAAATAGTTCAAGATAATTAAAATTTCAATGCACACACATACACGCGCGCACACGCACACACACACACACATGCACACGCACACACACACACACGCACACGCACACATACAATAACATGAATATACAAATGAATAAATAAAAATATAAACAAATCAAAATCAAAAAAAAAAAAAAAAAAAAAATCCAAGACCTTATCTATGCAATACAATAATTCTACATACATAATACAATGCAACCCTTCAATGATATAATAGCAAGAAGTGGAAGTACAAAAAAATCAAAATGTCACACACACACACACACACACACACACACACACACACACACACACACACACACACACACACACACACACACACATACGACACAAACAAAGCACAATAAAGGCCAGACAGTTGGAAATACAACCGGCAATGAACAAAATAAGTATATAAATATATGCTTTGGTCTTTACGAAAGACAAGATCATATTTCATTCAGAACATTTCAAATAAATATTTATGATAAGCTTTTTTGAATGAAGACAGACTAGATTTCTGTTTTATTTTATCTGGAATTTCATCCCATTCTTTGCTACCTGAATATATGAGGGATGTCTTGAAAAGATCCGTTCTTGGACGGGGGATACAAAAAGTACTCCTGCCCCGAATATTTCTCATCAAAAATCTTTCAGAAAGATATTCTGGAGCAAGATTATTTATAATTTTGTACATAAAAACACCTTTGTTAAAGCGACATCGTAATTTGAAAGGAAAAATGTTAAGTTCTTTGTAATCTGTATCTTCCAAAGATGTTGATTTAAGGAGTACAATTTTTAATGAACGTCTATATAAACTCTCTAGTCGCTTAAGACAATTTTTACTAGCTAAGTCCCAACAGGTAGAGGCATAATCTATATCTGGTTGTATGTAAGCATGAAAAAATAACTTCCGAGTATGTTGATCTAGCAAATGTTTTATTCTGTTTAGCTGAAAATTTTTTTGGGCTAGCTTCTTAGACAGAATAGAAGCATGACTTGACCAAGACAGATGATTATCAATATTTAAACCAAGCAATTTATGAGAATCCACTTCTTCTAAACTTTTGTGATATACTTTAATATCTGGTAGTTGAAATTTTATATTTTGTCTTTTTTGCCTTGTTGTAACTAGCATGAATTTTGACTTTTCAGGGTGGAGAGCCATGTGATTAATTTCAGACCATCTAATAACGTTATCAATATCTTTTTGTAATTCAGTACATACAACACTGGCATCTTTAGCTTTATTATGAACTGTGGTGTCATCAGCAAACAATTCACACTTATTTGATACACTTAAAGGCAAGTCATTTACATAAATTGAAAAGAGAATGGGACCTAGGACAGATCCCTGTGGAACACCATAGGTAATTGGCATAAAAGTGGATGTGAGACGGTCCTGGTAAACTACTTGTCTTCTATTTATAAGGAAAGAGGATATAAGTTCAACTGATTCTGGGTGTAAACCATACATGTGTAATTTTCTTAATAAGAGAGCATGATCAATTGTATCGAAAGCCTTAGCAAAATCAACAAATATGGTCCCAGTAAACATATCATTATTGATGTTTTCATGCCACTGTTCTATAAGATTCGTGAGTAAAGTATGGCATGAATGATCTTTTCTGAATCCACTTTGATTTGCATGAAACAAGTTATAATTAGTAAAATGGGATAAGAGGTGGTGTTTAAGATGTTTTTCGAGTGGCTTAGATAACGTTGACAGGATTGAAA
Organism: Stramonita haemastoma; assembly: GCA_030674155.1. Lineage (NCBI taxonomy): Eukaryota > Metazoa > Mollusca > Gastropoda > Neogastropoda > Muricidae > Stramonita > Stramonita haemastoma. The sequence goes on from CM060320.1 coordinate 7,050,551, forward strand.
TTGGTCTATAGTTTGAGGGTTCATTTGGATCACCAGATTTATAAAGTGGTAGCACTTTAGCGTCTTTAAACGCTTGAGGAAAGCTTGATTTTTCTATACAAAGGTTATAAATATAAGCAATGTGTTCAGATATTATGGGTGCAGAAATTTTCAAAATTTTGCTGTCAATGTCATCCAAGCCCCGCGATTTTGACTGTTTTGATGAACACAGCTCCTTGTACACCTCATGAACACCAATGAATCCAAATTTCAGCTTTGATTGACATTTTTTGGAATTGCAAAAATCCTGCAACAGAAGTAAATTGTTACAATTAGTATAATCATCTGGAATAATTTTTTCTCCTACAGTAGAGAAATGTTTATTCATTTCTTCAACTGATAAGTTGTTTGATAACGGGGCTATAGATATTAAAGGTTTACCAGATAACTGGTTTATGGCTTTCCAAAGTGATTTAACATCCTTTTTTGATGAAATGAGCTCACTGAAATATTTCTTTTTTGCTGCTCTTTTTAATACTGTTACCTTGTTCCGTTGTTTTTTGAAGGTGTCATCCTTACCTGTTGTTTTCAATAGGAAATCACGTTTAGCTATGGCTGTTTTAATTTCATCAGAAAGCCATGGAGGCTTTTCTTTGAATTTGACCCGTTTTGTTTTGAGTGGTGCATGCTTGTTATAAACAGAGAGAAAAGTTTTGTACCACACATCAAGAGCCTCTTTAGGGTCATTATACTGATAAACTTTTGAAAAATTGGCCATACATAAATCAAACAGAAATTTGTCTGTATCAAACGATTTGTAACTTCGGAAAGAAATGCATTTGTGCCTACAAATGGGAATTTTAGAACCCTTTTTTGACCAAGTTAAACAAATCGGAAAGTGATCACTGAGCCCAAATATAGGCACAGATGTTTCTATTATATTAGATGGATTAGTTGCATAAATATGATCAATCAATGTTTCAGAAGATGACACTTTTCTTGTTGAGGTGTTAATTAATTGTGATAGACTATATGATTCATAAAGGTTTTTCCATTTGTTGTGGGGTTTATGTAAATCAATATTAAAGTCACCAAGTAAAATTAGTTCTGTTGAATGGCTTGATACGTCATCCATCAGGAGTTCAAAACGATCAAACCATTCAACTCGTTCGTCTGGGTTTCTGTAAAAGAAACCAATTAACATTGGTTTAGTCCCTTTTAAATTAATCTGAATCCATATACATTCAATACCATATTTGTCAAAATGGCTGATCTGTTTATAACTAACTGATTGGTGTACATATACTACTAGTCCTGTTTCAAGAGTGGCTTTGGCATCTCTTCTAATGATATTGTATCCAGGAATTGATACAACATTATTTGATACTTTTTCTGACAATCTAGTTTCAGAAAAACCAAAAACATGAAAGCAATCATTTTCGTTAGTAATAATGGGGTGCATGTCAGATATTTTGTTTAATAGGTGGCATATATTTAGATATCCTACTTTAAAACCAAATTTGGACAACCACTTCTCCACTTTGAAATTATTTGCCATTATACTGCAAACAACCAGTCAAAAATCAAAATGACAAATAATTGGAAACACACATACAATTAATAACCTTATCTATTTAACTATACTAACATAGTAACTACACACTTTAACTTTAAACATTTACACACGAGGAAAACAACTGGTAAAAAATTTACTGAAGAAAAAGTAATCCAACTAGCTGGTTGAACAAATAGTCAAGAAATGCAATGGTAAATGCTGTGAACAAGCACAAATCCAAAGTAAACCAATGTGATTACAAGCAAGAAATGAAATAAACAAAACCTGGTATACCACCTCAAATGAACGTAGTGGTAGGGAAAATACCGTGCAGAACAAAAATGCAATTCAAAATCTTCAGTCCCCTTGTCCACTCGGTCATGTGTCCTGCATAACAACCATAGCACAACACACACACACACACACACACACACACACACACACACACACACACACACACACACACACACACACACACACACACCTCCACACGCCTGCATACTAATTTAATAAGTGAATAAGAAAATGTTCTAAAGCATCATAAATTTCTCAACTGGATCACCAAATCACCATATCCACTGCCTTTGGTCATGCTGGGCTACCAGCTGTGAGGCAAGCTGCATAAGTTGCTGTGCACACTGACCAGCAGGGATGGTTGGGGTCCAGCTTTGTGAGAGCGGGCTGTGCATGTTTGGGGGATTAAACCCAAGGGAAGCAGAACCCATGGGAACGTTGGACTGTCTCTGACTGAAGTCAGCATTTTGTGCATCCTGACGAGGGTAGTGATGTGAGAAGGGGAATCTGGGATGAGGGGCACTGGGAATCCTATAGTCTGGGTAGGAGAATGGAGGTGGACATGGAACAGATGACTGCAGTCCACCAGTCTGAGGCTGATTGTTTCCATCCAGGAATGATACATTCCTGGTGGATTCTTGATGACGGGATCCATGGAGAGAATCACCAGGATGATCAGTATTGTTCTGAACCACCCGACGATTCTCTACCAATGGTAATGGTGGAAATTCACTGACAGACAGGAGTGGCTTCCCCTGTATTCTTCCATCCTTTACACGTTTGGATAAAGACCTGGGGACTGAACCAAAATTTTGTTTGGTGATCCAGGAGTTATCTGAAATAGGCTGAATACGTGAATTACATCTCTTGCCAATAGCCTGGACTATATTGTCTGAGGGTTTTGAGTAACGTGAATGGGGAGTCTGGGGGAGAAATTGTTTAAAATTAATTGCTAGGCGGGCTGTTCCCTTTGGACTGGGGTGAATGGCATCTTTGTATAAAGCCTGACGTGGGGCACCATTTACAGTGAGAAAACTTCCATGATTGTCAATCATGTCTATCTGCATGTTAGTGCAGGCTGTGTGCATATTTATATTAGATGGTGCTATGGTATTGTTTAGATGGTGTCTACCACGGGCAGGAAGAATGGAACTGAGAACTATACAAGCTGCAGGAAAACATGTTTTGCTCAAAGATATAAGCTTGGTCCAATTTTGAGTGGACATGGGTCCTCTTGGACAATCATTTATTCCTGTATGTATGATTAGGGTTTTTACCTGTTCATGTTTAGCTAGATCTTGCAGCCAATTAATAATGTCTAATACAGATAGTCCTGGAATGCATATCTTATATAGAGAGTTACTCTGGTTATCCAGTCTTTTTGGATTGATATGTCTTATCACAGAGTCTCCTATCAAAACAGATGAAGCCTCGGCAGGGATGTTCAGTTTATCTAGTATCTGCTTAGCAGTTTGTTCTACTTCTGTTTTGGTCAATGAAATTTCATTTTGGGCTGAGAGAGAGTCAAGAGAGAGAGAGAGGGAGGGAGGGAGGGGGAGAGAGAGGAGAGAGAGAGAGAGAGAGAGAGAGAGAGAGAGAGGAGAGAGAGAGAGAGAGAGAGAGAGAGAGAGAGAGAGAGAGAGAGAGAGAGAGAGAGGAGAGAGGAGAGAGAGAGAGAGAGAGAGAGAGAGTGAGAGAGAGAGAGAGAGAGAGAGAGAGAGAGAGAGAGAGTGCACATCGAAATGGAGAAACAAAGAAGGAGAAAGGAAGAACGAGAAACAAAAGAAAGCGGAGGAAAGAGAGACAGAAAGATGTAAGACACACAGACAGGTAGACAAACAGGCAGACCGGGTAGACAGGCGGACAGAGAAACGGACGGACAGATGAAGAGAGAAAGAGAGAGGGAGAGGGGTGGTGAGAGAGAGGGTGGGCAGAGAAAGAGAGGGGGCACAGAGAGAGAGAGAGAGGCAGAGAGACAGAGAGCGCATATCCTAGTAAAGAAGAACTGCACAACATCATTTTGAAAAGACTACGAACAGTTTGCTAAATCAAACAAAAAAGAAGGAGGAAAAGACAGATATATATACAAAAAAAGATAATAAAGAACAGATAACTTCTTCAGTTTACAATCTTTACTTTTTTCCTCATGCTTCATCTGTTGACAAAACCTCACTTCAGTTTGGGTAGTGTCACAAACAAACAAAAAAGCACATGAGTGCTTATTTCATTATTCTGGAAATGAATAAATAAATAAATGAAATATACCCCTACACATTACCCCATAACAGCCCAGAAAGTGATGAGGCCACAGCTCAAACTATTTTTCCTAAGGGTGTTTTTTTTTTCACCAACGTGAATACATATTGACCAATACTTCAACTGGGGGGGAGAGTTTCTGTGTACATCCTCAAAACAGGACGGAGACTTGATTCCCACAGTGAAAATCAATGGCTTCTTTGTTGACTCAGCTAAAGAGGTGTTTGCCCCTTTGAAAACCTTCCACAACCTCTCCTATAGGGTCAGATATTTTCTGCATGTTTACCCACGTGCATGTACGCACACACACACACATGTATGCGCACACAAGCACACACACACACACACACACACACACACACACACACATGTATGCGCACACAAGCACACACACACACACACACACACACACACACACACACACACACACACACACACACACACACACACACACACAAAACGCAAGCACACGCTCGACACACACATTACATTACATTACATTACATCTCTCTCTCTCTCTCTCTCTCTCTCTCTCTCTCTCTCTCCTCTCTCTCTCTCTCTCTCTCTCTCTCTCTCTCTCTCTCTCTCTCTCTCTCTCTCTCTCTTGGCAGTGAGAACCTACCTTGAGAAAAAAAGGTCGAAACAGAGGATTGTTTACTTATCAATTTCATCTTTCCTGGTGTTTCCTATTCCATCTAGTCTCTTGAAACAGATTTGGGAAATGCGATTTGCTCGTCGTTGGTTTCTTTTGAGGCAAAGAGTGGAATATTGTTAGCTGGAAGAGGCGATTTTTGTTGTTCAGCTTGTAAAAGAAAAACACAGATGCTTGCTAGAATCTTAGACTAGTGGACACACTGATCAATGAAGATTATCTATCTATCTATCTATCTATCTATCTATCTATCTATCTATCTATCTATCTATCTATCTATCTATCTATCTATCTATCTATCTATCTATCTATCTATCTACCTTTGATTATCTATCTATCTGTCAATCTTTCCCGTAGTCTGACGACCGTGGGGGCACCCCCAAAGACTTGACAACCAGTTTTCTCCATTCCTCTCTCTGTTCTGTTTTTCTCAGGGTTTTGTTGAGTTCCAGACCTGTCCATTCGCTGATGTCGTCCTCCCATCTCTTCCTTGGTCGGCCTCGGCCTGAAGATGATAATGTTTCTTTAAATGATATGCCTAGCTGTGAGACTTGTCTTATCCTTACATTGCTGTGTACTTTTTTCCATGCTTTAGTTTTCTTGAGAGGTTTTGTTTTGATTTTTGGGGGGGGGGTTCGTTTCTAGGCTAGAGATCCAAGGTACCGACCGTGATGGTGATACTTTGCCTATGTGACCGTTTTTCCCACCATTCATGTAGCTGCATTTCCACTTCTGGGATAATGTCTAAACGTGACACCAGTGCTTGTGCGTTTTTCGATTCTGTCGTCGGTTTCTACTGGCACAAATATCAGGAATATAAGGGGAAAAAACTCTCTTCATATCATGTTTTGTGTTAACAATTCATACTATTGGGAAACCTGCTGACAATGAGGTTTTTATACTGATTCCTGTCTACAATTTGGTACCATTTTCCTCCATACCTTACTCTACCCACAAACTGATCATGTCACGTTAAAACTCTTTTCCACCTTTCAGAACAGTAGGCACATATGAACCAGTAGGAACAGACAAACAGCATTGGCAAAAACCGCATGCACACGGGGACCAGATCTATAAAAAAAAAAAAAAAGCAACAACACACGAGTGCTTATTTAAAATAGAATCATCTTTATTTTAATATCTAAATTCAAAACACTTGCTCTCTATCATTACATCCTCAACTCAACAACACACCGACTAAAACTCTCTTTTTTGGTCAAACAGTATTTTGGGGCGCATCCTCCAACTCCAAACTCCTGATCCCCTCGGCCCTGAGAGTAGAGCAGTGAATCAATAAGCATCATCATGGCCACAGCACTGGAGGTGTTTGCCCCTTGCTGAAACCTCTCCAGACCTCAGCTCTTGTTACAGGCAGGCTGGGCACACAAGCAAGGGGGTTGCTGTGTCAGTGTTCAGCTGTGTTCTGAAAGAGAGGGTATGGAGGCATTGTGAGAAGTGTTGACTCGCTTGTCATCTCTTTGTGGTAGCAGTTCCCATTTTAGCCTGTGAATGGAGTCTTGGAGGGGGGGCTGGGAATGGCATGTTGTGGATTTCCTTTTAGGGAGAGAGATGGGGGGGGGGGAGGGAAGGAGGGGGGGAGGGAGACAGACAGACATTCAGACAGACTGACAGAGACAGAGAGAGATGGTGGAAATAGATTGAGAGAGAGAGAGATTAAGAGAGAGAGAGAGAGAGATTAGGAGAGAGAGAGATTAGGAGATATATAGAGAGAGAGAGATTAGGAGAGAGAGGGAGAGAGAGACAGAGACAGAGAGACAGAGAGACAAAGAGAAAGAGACAGAAAAGAGAGAGAGGGGGAGAAAGGAGACAGAGAGACAGAGACAGAAAGAGAGACAGAGACAGTGGCAAAGAGACAGAAAGAGAGAGAAGATGGTGGAATGCGGTTTGCCGGATGACATGTTTGCTGTCTGGAATGCAAGAAGAATGTCAGACATTTTCTGCCTTAGGTTCAGTCAGGGCCGGTGGGACAGGTTGCTTCATGCGATGAACAGGGCGTGATTCTCTCTGGTGCTGGAAAGGGCTTTTGTCTGCATGGTTATCGTGTGCCAGGACTCTTGTTTAAAACCAAGTTCATGGTTTGAACACGTTTGTCATCAGCCACCTCAGAAAGAAAAGAAAACAACAGCATGATGATGGGGAGAGGGAGGAGGAGCAGCAGGAGGAGGAGGAGAAACAATGAAGAAAAAGAGCAACAACAACAACACTAACAACGACATCAACTAGAAAAAAAACAAAAGAAGAACAATAAAACTGAAGAGCTAAAGAATAGGGGAAGAAGGAAGAGGGAGGGGGATTGAGAAATAAGAAGAAGAGTAACAACAACAGCAACAATAACAGCAATAATGACACAAAAAAAACAAGAAGCAAGATGAAAAACAAGAAAGAAAAAAAGGGGAAAAAAAGGTTCAAAACAAGATAAAGTTTTAAAAATCCAGCTAATCTCTTGAATAAGTAGAAAGTATGGAATGAGAAGCTTTCAGCATAGTCTAGCTATCAAAACTATGTAATATTAAGAAACATATATGAACAGAGAAACGGGTAAAACATGACGCTGTATAAGTCATTTTCCTGCAAAATTGGTCATCAGTAACTCTTGCTTTTCTGTCTTTCTTGCTTTCCTTCCTGCATTCTTTTCATTCCAATCTTCCTTCTTTTCTTTCCTTCTATTCTTCCTTTCTTTTCTTCATTCCTCTCTTTTAGTCTTTCCTTCCCTTGTTTTCCTTTTTTCTTCCTTTCCTTCAACTCTTCGTGTCTTCCTCCTTTTTTTTCCTTTCTTTCCATCATTCTCTTCACTCCTATCTTTCTTCTTTTCTTTCGTCCTTTCCTTCATTCCTGTTTTTCGCCTTTCCTTCCTTTTTTCCTTCCTTTCCTTCAATCCTTCCAGTCTTCCTTCTTTCCTTTCTGTCCATCATTCTCTTCATTCTTATCTTCCTTCTTTTCTTTCCTTTCTTTCCTTCATTCATTTGTGCTTTCCTTCCTCTCCTTCCTTGCTTCATTCCTTCATTCTCTCATTCTGTGTGATCTGTGTGACTGTTCCAGAGGCTGTGGCCTTCCCTGAACTACGGGTTCGGACAGGTGCTAGGAGCTCGTTACGATTCGGCCACCTCTGAAGCCTGGCGACGAGTCTTCAACTACATCTGCGTGCAGATGAAACGAGGCATGGAGAACCCCGACATCGAAACCTCTGATGACGGCATGGGCTCTTAGGGTTCCGCCATCCCGTGACGTCACTCACTTGGTCCTCCTGATAATGATGACGTCAGCCATTGTTTGTTTTTTGTAAGGGTTTGACTGTTTCCTTGTTCTCGTTATGGCGGATCTGTGATGGTATCACCAAAAATGTTGGGGTTTTCTAAAACAGTGACTGAATTGGTATCACCTAAAAAAGTTGTCCTATGAAAAGTACTGACTGATTTTGTATCACCACAAAGTTGTGCTATCAAAGCAGTGACTGAATTTGTATCACAAAAAAAGGTTGAGCTATGAAAATCAGTGACTGAATTTGTATCACCTGAAAAGTTATGCTATGAAAGCAGTGACTGAATTTGTATCACCAAAAAGTTGTTATGAAAGTATTGACTGGATTTGTATCACCAAAAAGTTGTGCTATGAAAAAATTGACAAATTTTGAAGTGGTTGAAAAGGTTCAAAATATGTTACGAAAACTTATGACATTATTCGGTGACATGCGAAAATGACGCGGGTTTTTTTTTCTCCCAACCAGGAATCAAAAAAAAATCATTGGATCTTTTTTTTTTATCTATTTATTTCTTTTATTTTGAAGATAATGGAATAAGCACTTGTGTGCTTTTTTACTGCCCAGTCCCCGTGTGTATGCAGTTTTGTAAATTTTGCCATCCGGTAGGTTCCCACCGGCAGGCACACAATGGCCTACTCTCCGGAAAAGTGGGAACAGGTTTTAACGTGTGCGCACAAGTTGATTGTAAGAAAAGTGTGCCCGGTTAAACAACTCTTTGTGGGGAGTGCTTTCAGTGAGTATAAGTGTTTTTTGCTAAGAATGATCCGGGATTTAAGTGTATCTGTCACCCTGTAGTTCTCCTGGTCGTTTACTCTATTTTTATCCCAAAGATCGATTTCTCTGTGTAATCTTTGTGTTGTGTTCTCTTCAAGGGAGACTAAAATGTGTAGCCCTCAGCGTCACCACCCCTTTATCTTTTCTTTATGTTCGTGTTTGTCAGTTAGGTTCTTAATCACCGTTGCACTGGTATTCTTTCTTGACTTGGTTTTTTTTTTTTAATGTTACATGAATTGGAATACGAAAATTGTTACACATATCTCGATGTCATTTTGTGTAGAATGCTTGGATTGTGAAATTATATGTTTGGATTTTTTGGTGGATGTACCACGATTAGGTATGAGCAGTTTGGAACGTAAGTTGTTCATGGTTTTTAGTTTTAGGGAAAACAGTGTGTGTGTGTGTGTGTGTGTGTGTGTGTGTGTGTGTGTGTGTGTTTGTGTGTGTGTGTGTGTGTGTGTGTGTGTGTGTGTGTGGTAATACAATACTTTAGTCTATCTTTCTAACACGCATCTATCATTACGAAATGCTTCTACTTCTTAAATTTTTCGAAGATGTGACTCAAATGTAACAACCCATGTTACAACACCATGGAGATTGCTGGAATAATCGTAGCAATGTTGTGTGTGTCCACTCACTTTTCTAGCACCTGGCGCCTCTTGCGACACCTATTTATTTATTTATTTATTTATTTATTTATTTATTTATATCGACGATAATGGAATAAGCACTCATGTGCTTTTTTTTACATCCAGTCCCCGTGTGTATGCAGTTTTGTCAATTTTGTCTTCTCTTCCCACCGGCACACACTGGCCTACTCTTTCGAAAAGCGGAACAGGTTCTAACGTGTGCGCGCGCAAGATGTTCTGCGTGCGTTTGCAAACGGGACCTCGATTTATGGTCTCCTCCGAAGGACTTTTGGGGAGAGTGGAGTCTGCACTGATGTTAACGCAAGAGGGAAAATCCCCTTGAACGAGATTCGAACCCGGGTCGTCAAATTGCGAGCACAATGTTTTAACCACTACTCTATCCCGTCCCTGCCAAGAAACTACTATCGTTTCACTTGCTGTCTTGCAAAGTCATGGTCTGTTCTTCATCTGCACTGACTATGAATGAATGCCTTTTTACCTGATCATTAAAAACAAACATCCACACTCATATTGCTTCTGTGGTGTAAGATTTCTTGTGACCATTTTCGTATTTTACTAATAGATCTATAATGAGTTTGGTATATACAGTTTTCTTTTTTGTTGTTGTTGTTGGCCATATACTCCATAATTATTATTGAAGAAAATGCCATGTAAAAATCTTCGGAAAGGAATGTTTTTCATCTCATGTGTTTATGGCATCCTTTCTCACTGAAAAATCCTACTGCTCCAGTCTTGGACTTTGTATTTGTATTGCTTCTTTGTTGGTCTGACTGCTTGCTTGTTTCATTTTGAAGTTATTGTGTTGAATAGTCAGTCAGTTGGTTAATACAGGTTGGGGACGGGATAGCTCCGTGGTCAGAGCACTTGCTTTCCCCCAGCTAAGGTAAAGCAGCGCCGAGCGTGGTTACCAATTGGATGGGTGACCGCACCTTGGTTTCAGTGCAGTCTCCCAGTTCACCCAGCTTTAAATGGGTACCTGCCCTCTTTAGCATCAGGGAAGGTAAAGCAGCGAGGAAGAGGAGATGGACGCTGCCCTCAACATGCTGCCCCTAGAGAAGCTGAGGTCTCTGATGCCTCGCTCTCCCATGACCACATAGGTTATGGGACACCTTTACCTTTTGCCTTTACCTTATAGAGGTTGTTTTGCTGTTGTTTTCTGTCTGTTTAATACTACTTCCATTTCAGAGGATTCCACGTAACAGCCATTGATTTTTTTTGTTTTCTTTGTTGGTTTCGAGTCTCTTGTACGAACAAGGTGAGCACTTGCTCTTACATTGGTTAGGTTATTTGTGCATACGAGGGCGCATGTGTGTGTGTATATGTGTGTGTGTGCGTGCGTGCGGCGCGCGCGCGCGCGTGTGTGTGTGTGTGTGTGTGTGTTGTGTATGTGCGTGTGGTGTGTGTGTGTGTGTGTGTGTGTGTGTGTGTGTGTGTGTGTGTGTGTGTGTGTGTGTGTGTGTGTGTGTGTGTGTGTGTGTGTGTGTGAAGCTTTTAACATTGCAATTCTCTGAAGCCCCTTCCTTTGCCAAGAAACAAACAAACAACTTCAGAAATAAATCTCCATACGTATCTTCCCCCACGTCCTCTTTCCAAAAGCCATGTACAACAGCCAAAGGCTCATAAATGCAGTAACAAAATAATGGGAGATAAACTCTGTAACACTAAGTCAGCAGAGAGGAATCAATCCTGATGGCATACAATACACATCTCACAGTCTTTGATGAGGCTGATTGCATCTTTTTTTGTTTCGATACTGGTGATGTTATTTTGTACACGGTTGTTATTAACGTTGTTGTCGTCGCCATTGTTGTTGCCATTGCCTGTAATGGTGGTGAAGATCGTGGCTGGTTTGCTCACTGCAGGTGAGGGTGGGACTAAAATAGAGTCTTCCTTCAGCATTTGTCAGAGGAGGGAGAATAGTTGTCCAAGTCACAACCTTCAGTCACCGTCAGAGTGTTAGCTCACATCATTTTTGTTTTGGTAACCATTGTTGTTGCTGTTGTTATTGTTGCAGTTGCTGCTCCCGATAATCCTGTTGCTGCAGCTGCTTCTGATGCGTTTGTTGATGTTCTACAGTTGCTGCTGCTGCTGCTGTTGCTGCTGCTGTTGCTGCTGCTGCTGCTGCTTCTGCTTCTGCTGCTGCTGCTGCTATTGCTGCTACTTTTGTTGATCGTGTTGTATTCATGCGAAAACTTGTGTAATTTCGTTATCTAATGTAGGTGTTTATCTTTCCACATACTAGCAAACTTTACTGACCCAAGATCTCAGGTGTCCCCTCCTGTTTGACCCATGATGACAAACAGAGTGACCTTCTGTACACGAGGATTCCAATAAAGAAAAGAAACTTTTTAGAAGTGTTGCAGAACAAGTTTACATCAAATCTGAAAGATTTTTGTCGAAACCTACTCAAAATGGTCGTGTCAAAAGATTACCTTTTTTGTGCAGCCACCGCTTAGCTGACAGAAATGAAGATCAGTTTCACTTCATCATTTTTTTTTTTACTTTCTTTTTTTCTCGTTTCAGTTTATCTAGCCAAGAAAGCCGGCGGAATAAGATAAAGTATATTGTACCGAAAATACGTTACAGTGAAACATAAGACTTTCTTTTTGTCAAATTGTGAAAGCAAAGAGAAACTAACAGAATGCAAGAAAATTGGACAGACGTGGTCTTTGTAGCTTTGTGAAATTTTCTGTCGTGAAAAGCTCAGACAGCAAACTATTGTTGTCTGACATATGAGTGAAAATGCCGCTAAGCGTCTGACGAGTCAGGCCTAGCGCATCCTACTTCAGCATAAAGAGAAAGTTTCTATTACAAGTCTCTCTGGAAAGAAAAAAGGCAGTAAAAAATATCAAGGGTGGAGAGAATAGACAAGAAGATGGTGACCAGAACAAAAGAAACAAGGCAGAAACAAAGAGAGGGATAGAAAAGACAGAATTTCTACCACAGAATGTCCAGAAGATGGGGATGCTAATTTTTACTGAAATTCCCCCGGTATCCCTGCGGAAAGGTGAAATTTTGAAATACATTATTTCAGCTGAAGTTGGGGGACAAATTCCCTAAAAATAAGTAAAAATCAAGGGTTGTTATTGTTGTTTTTGTTTATTCAAAAGTCATTGGACATGTTTGATTGTGTCTAGATTAAACAAACATGTTCCTGATTGTGTCAAAGATGGAACAAATAATTATAACTTTAGCCCAAAGGAAATTTCGTTATATCTTCTTTTTCTCTATTTCTTTCTTTCACGATTTCATTTATTTATTTATCTATTTATTTATCACTTTCTTTCCTTCCTTCTTTAACTCTCTCTCTCTCTCTCTCTCTCTCTCTCTCTCTCTCTCTCTCTCTCTCTCTCTCTCTCTCTCTCTCACCACACACACACACACACACACACACACACACACACACACACACACACACACACACACACACACACACACACACACACACACACACACACACACACACACAATCTATGAGCATCAGTTGCATGCCGGTTTTGTGATGCTTTCTTTGTAATGCACAGATAAATCATTTGCATTCCCAGTTCCTCTTTTTGATCTTTCTGTTTTCGTTATCTTCCACCTTTTCTATAGTGTTTGTTTCTCTCCTCGTTTCTCTGCTCGTTTTTAGAATTATTTTTGTTCAACATGATTTAGAATTATGCGGAACAGAAAATAACATCTTTAACATCAAAAACTGTGTTCATTCCTTACAAATTTTGGATACAAAATAAGCAACAACAGATCAATAGAAAGACATAAAAGTAGAGACAGAACAAGGAAATATACAGAGACACGACAAACAGACAGACAAACAGACAAAGGGACAGAAATAAAGACCAAAAACACCAAACAGGCTTTTTACATCCATTTTTCTGATAATTCATACGCTAAGCTTTTTTTCTACAGACAGATTTCCATAACATCTTCGCTGAAAAGGGGCAGAATCCTTTACCGCTGTCATTAGTCCCTGTTCCATGCATTAAAGGAAAACCCGTGTAAGAGCAAACAGCCCCACGGCAAAAACATCAAAACTATGTGGGAAAATGCAAATGCCTTAAAAACAAGAGAGTGTGTGTGGATCGGTGGTCTAGAGGTAACACGCCTGCCTAGGAAGCGAAAAGTCCTGGTCGGAAGTGTGCTGTGGTTCGAATCCCGTTTGGGCCCAAAACTTTTTCCTTATCCATTAGACCATGAGTGGTAGTCTGGGTGTTAGTCTTTCGGATGAGATAAACCGGGGTCCCGTGTGTTACACATCATTATTTAGTGCACGTAAAAGAACCCACGGCAACAAGAGGGTTGTCCCTGGCAAAATTATGTGGGAAAAAAAGCCGTTCTGATAGGGAAACAAATACAGTTGCAGACAGGAAAAAGAAAAAATAATAATGAGTGGCGCTGCACTTGTGTCGACACGCTTTCCCCGGGTACAGCAGTCCGAATTTCACGCACAAAAAAAACTGTGACATAAAGTGGTATTAAAAAAAAAATTTTTAATTTAGAATGTAAAATAAAGAGACAAAGAAAGGTGGGGACGATAACAAGAATAAAAGAAGAAACAAATTTGAAAAAGAAAATCATAATGAACACACTGCGAAAGAATTTCAAAAAGGTAGGGAGGAAAGGATGGAATTTTTAAGTAAGACATAGTCTGCAGACGAGACCTTCAAGATCTTTTTCACTCGCCATGTGTGTGTGTGTGTGTGTGTGTGTGTGTGTGTGTGTGTGTGTGTGTGTGTGTGTGTGTGTGTGTGTGTGTGTGTGGCGTGTGTGTGTAAGAATCTATACAGTGATGACTAAGAATTTGCTTTTTCTTCCTAAAACACGATGTTGTATTCCAATCCGTTGCGTTTTTCCGAGAGGTGCAGGCATGGACCTAAACTTCCCTTTTCTGTGACAGACAGACAATATGCTGGGAGAAATGCCCTTCGTCTGGTTCAGCTTGCCCTGAACACAACTTAATCATTACCTGAAAGAAAGCTTCAGTTTATAGAGTTTCCCACAACGCGGTGACCGTCCTGTGCTGTCCCTTATGATTGTTGCGAGTTGGTTTCAACATTCTGTTTTGATCTGTACCATAGTTGCACAGTTTGAATCTGGGATTTAAAGATTTCACGAAGTCACAGCCTCGAATTTGTTTCTTTTGTCAGTGGGGTTATTCACTATATGATTGGATTGGATTGGGTTGGAGCTTCAATACGTTTGTTCCAGTGACTCCTTACATATTTTAACTAAAACTAAAGTGAAGTCACTGTGTACTCTAGTGTTTGAACTGTGAGAAAGGTGGACTGTATTGTCATACCAAGTTTGTTTTTTTATTGTCAGTTGTTAGAAACTGGTTGAGAGTGAAACCCTCTGGAATACACATCGTTGATTTACATTGTTTTTTTCGTGTGGCTCTTCCGCACATAATGTATGTCTGTATGCATGTATGTATCACGTAGCAAGTTTTGCTGAGCTTTCGGAAAATTCTGCAAATGAGATGATTTTTGCCAAAGGAGTGTAATGTTTGATGTGCAGAATATCTACCAAATTTCTTGTCACTGCTTTATTACATGGTGACTGTGACGTGTTTGTTAAGGCGTAGCGTCAATGTTCCTGACGTCAGCTTAGTGTGACATCACAGGCAATGACCACATTTTTGTTTAAAAGGAAAACTGTACGAAATGCCCTCTCCCTCTGAAAAGTTTAAGACATAGTACATTCTTTTTCTTCGTCGTCTAATGCTCAGACAGCAACTGTTGTTGTCTATCGTATGACCAAAATTGCGTTGCACTTACGTTAAGCACCGTAAATCAGCCCCAGCGCAGTGCATCCGATCTTGTGCGGGAGAGAACTGTTCTCGTTTTTAGTCTTTCTGGGAGGAAATGGCAGAAAATAGACCAAGGAGGCAGAAAATAGACAAGGAGAAGGTGACAGAAAGAAAAGGAACAAAGCAGAAACAAAGAGAGGATTTAAAGAGAGAGAGAGAGAGAGAGAGAGAGAGAGAGAGACGAGAGAGAGATGAGGAGAGAGAGAGAGAGAGAGAGAGAATTCCTAGCACAAAATTTTCAGAGGGTGGGGATATGGTACTGTCTATATTATACTGATCAGTGTTTTCCATGGATACGTTGGGGGGGGGGGGGGGGGGGGGGGGGGATATATCGCAGGTGACGTCACACTAACCTCGACTTCACGAGGATTGAGCGTACACCAGTGACGTCACATTAAGTCGACTTCACGAGGATAGAACATACACCTTTTTGTAAAAGTTTCCTCACTGTCAAGGGTGTTTGACGTCATGATTCTCAACATGTTCTGGAATATTCCTGTGATTGTGATGGGCTGCCCTACATCACCTTTTTTTGATGTTTTCCAATCTTCTGTTCATTGTTGGTCCTCTTTGATGCATCATGTTTAACAATTTTCTTGTTATAAAATTCGACCCCAGAAAAAAGAGTACCTTGTGTGTATGCCTGTAATTGTATATCTGCTTCTCGTGATGGCATATACATTGTGCACGATGATAGAATTATGGTGAAGTTTTAAGTTTTGTCCTCTCTTCGAATGTTCAGTTTTGGAGATTGAAGATTGTTGGGTGATTCCCGTTTTTTGTTGTTGTTGTTGTTTGTTTGCTTTTGTTGTTTTTGGCTGAAGATAAAAGAAAATTTGACTTGACCTCTCTCTCTCTCTCTCTCTCTCTCTCTCTCCTCTCTCTCTCTCTCTCTCTCTCTCTCTCTCTTCTCTCTCTCTCTCTCTCTCTCTCTCTCTCTCTCTGCAGATGAAATTCCCAGAGAGGTAGAAATTAACTCTTGTCATCATATCACTTAGTGTTTTATTGTCCCCTTTGAGTGTACTATTCAAAGAATAATGAGACGTTTGGTTTTCCGTTCTGTTCTTTTCTGTTCATCCTGTACAATGGAACGGCACTTGCACTTGACATAAATGCAGTTTCCTGACCTGACCTTGTTGACATGAATGCCCTTCCATTCGCTGCTTCCTCCACTGTGTCACTTCTCATACCCGTTGTTTGTTTGTGTGTCTGTCTGTATGTATGGATGGATGGATGGTTTGTGTTTATGTATGTATGTATGTATGTGTATGTATGTATGATTATGTATTGTTATGTATGTATGTATGTATGTATGTATGTATGTATGTATGTATGTATGTATGTATGTATGTATGTCTGTGAGTGGATGGATTGATGGATGTACGTCGTATATTTGTGTGTATGTATATATGTTTGAATATTTGTATATGTGGGTATGTATGTTTGAATATTTGTATGCATATGTGTATGGATGTATATATGAATATTTGCATGATGTGTATATGTATATTTGAATGGTTGTATGTATGTGTGTATGTGTATGTTGTACGTATGTATGGATGTTTGAATATTTGTATTGTACATGTATGTGTGTGTGTATGTATGCATGTATCTCTGTTTGAACATTTGCAGTATATGTATGTGTGTATTTATGTATGTATAAACGTTTGAATATTTGTATGTACATGTATGTGTATCTGTATTATGTGTGTTCGAATATTTGTATGTATATGTACGTGCATGTTTCTATGAATCTGTGACTGTTTGACCGGGGGCTTTAAGTTGTAGGGCTTTTTTTTTCTTTCGTTTGTTAGTTTCCTTGTGTGGACATGATGCATGTGTGTCTACCTATCTTGGCATGACCCGGTCTCTCAGAATGGTTGGTGGATAAATATGCATGTGTTTGTCTGTTCGTTGGTGGGTTTGCTTGCTTTGAATATTTGTTTATAGTTCTCTATTTTACTGCTTCTTTGTCCCCCCCCCCCCCCCACCACCCCTCCAAAAATGACGAGCACAAACATATGATGAAGGAGGCGAAACATTCAAAAATCGTTGGAATATTTGTTTGTTTGTCTGTTTGACTGTCTGTTTGTTCGATGACTGGTTGTTTGCTTGTTTTGCTTTTTATATATTTCTTTTTTTTTAATTCCTTCTTCTGCATTTTCCTCCGCGAACACTTAGTTCAAGATTTCTCCCTTGTTGAAATGAATACACCTCACCTCACAGCTTCGTGGTTGTTATGCAGCGTGTATGGGCCAATGTAGTTGAGGATGTGTTGTTGGAAGACTGATGGAGAGCAGATTTAGCCAGGATGGTGGGAGAGCATGACAGTTGATGTACATAGTTTTCTCTGCATAACCACACCTACTGTTCATTCGCCACGTGTATGATGGTAGTTTTGATACACTGTTGTTTGTTCACTTGTGTTCAGGTTTCGGTTATTTTTTTGGTTTATGTATCATATAGTGATGCTTGTGAAAGTGGGGGGGGCGTGTGCCTGTGTGCGTGTGTGTTGTGTGTGTGTGCGCACGCGCGCGCGCACGCATATCAATGTGTGTGTGTGTGTGTGTGTGTGAGTGTGTGTGTGTGTGTGTGTGTGCGTGTGCGTGTGTGTGTGTGTGGACAAAACTATGTCGGTACAGTAAACTTTGAATTCCACGTTCTATTTCATGATAGTTGCGACACCAAACATTTATTGCGCTTTTTTCAAGCTAATAATAACCGTTTCAATCATATGACGACGGTGTTGATAATGACTTACAAACGACGATGATGATGTTAGTGATGGTGGTGGTGATCGTCGTCATCATCATCACTGTTTTTGTCATCATCGTTGTCATCGTTATCATTGTTGGTAGTAAAATCTCAGTACGATTTATGTTTTGTTCTCTTTCCGTTCACTCCCATTTTACTTCTCTGCTTAATTATTTTCCACGTTTGTGTATGTATTTTTTTCACTTACTGTTTGAGCTCTGAACGAATTATGACTAACTTTTTTTGCTGCCAACCACATAAACAATATCCCCTTGTGGTCCTTCTCCTAAAATGCCATTGTTTATTGGATTCAACCAATGTGTTTCTTTATTTTTATGCATAACATATTTTTCACGGCTTTTGTGCATGCATTTTCTTTCTAAAACCTTAAAATGTGTTGAGCGTTTTTGTTGTTGTTGTAGTAGTTGATGTTTTGTAGATATCTCGTTGAGGTATATCTTTTCAAGTACCGCAAACAAAAATGCAAGTGTCTTTTTCTCTCTATCTTTCTGTTTGTGTCATATTATTCAGCTCCTAATTCATAGCTCTTGTCTACGTCTGAGTTGAATTTTGCTACCTATAGTTACCTGTGTTGCCATAAGTATGACTGTCAGGGGACATGTGCTTTGGTTTTATTTTTATTCATTTTTTATCTACCTTATTATTTTTGTTTATCGAGGATAATGGGCTAAGCATTCATGTGCTTTTTTTTTTTTACATCGAGTCCCCGTGTGTATGCAGTTTTGTCAATCTTGTCATCTGTTCCCACCGACACACGGTAAACCAACTTTGGGATGGTGTTTTTTATGCGTGTGTTTTGTTTTATTTTTTTTTTTTCATCCGTTCTTGCCGGTGAGCAATGGCCTACTCTTCCAAAAGGCGGAGCTGGTTTTCAAGTGTGCGCAAAATGTTCTGTTTGCGTTCACATTCGAGACCGTTTTATAGTCTCATCCAAATCCAAAGGACTTTCGGGGAAGGGAGTCGGTACTGATGTAAACTCCAGGGAAAGATCCCATGAACCGGGTAGCTGGAACCCAAGCCGTCAGATCAGGAGAAAATGTATCCTCCATTTGAAATTGATGATGTGGACCACTAGAAATACATAAAATGACAAATCTGATTAATCAACTGGTTTGTTACACCACAGTCAGGGCTTCTGTTTTTAATCCATTTGGGGATATTTTTACCACATTTCTCCTCCATGGTGAAACTGAAAGTAGCGCCAAAAAAATGTCCGGGGGAAGAGCAACCCAAATTTCACGCAGAGAAATATGTCCATGACTCAAAGTGGTAGAAAATAAAATAAGTAAAATAAAAAATATATATACAGTCTGACATTTGTCTCACTCGTGTTTAGGTTGGAGAACTCTCGTTATGATTGTTTCCCTTTGGCATAAGAGTCATGTGTGACAAGGTTTGACATTTATTATTTATGTTGCCATCAGTTCAAATGTCCTCATGTCCTTGCGTGAAAATGGCTAAGACTTGTTTTTATTTTTGTTTTTATTTCTTTTATGTGTCTTGTGGAGCAATTTTGAAGTTCTTATTTTCGTCCATGATCACACACTTGCTTTAGGCTTACAGTCACACTTGTTTGCTGGAATGGTTGTGAGGAGGATGAAAGAATCTTGTGTAGTGTATCATTGTTATTATTATTATTATTCACCTCGTAATAAAAGGTCACATGTGTTTTCATTATGTTGGTGACTGGTTCTTAAATTCAGTGAGTGTGTTCTTGAGAGTTGCTGAAATCTTTGTGTGTGTGTGTGTGTGTGTGTGTGTGTGTGTGTGTGTGTGTGTGTGTGTGTGTGTGTGTGTGTGTTGTGTATGTGTGTGTGTGTGTATGTGTGCATGTGTGTGTGTGTGTGCATGTGACGCATGTTTTCTCTCCTCTCTCTCTCTCTCTCTCTCTCCTCTCTCTCTCCTCTCTCTCTCTCTCTCTCTCTCTCTCTCTTCTCTCTCTCTCTCTCTCTCCATTTCCCGTGTGTGGGGCATGAGAGACAGAGAGATCAAATCAAATCAAAGATAATCAAATTCTTTTATTTCGAGAAAAATGAATAAAGCACTCATGTGTCGGGGGGGGGGGGGGGGGTTCTACATCTAGTCCCCGCCCTATCGGGGTAACAAAGCTTTTAATATGGCTTTATTCAACTTTTTTTTCAAAAACAATAACTGAAAACAGCAACAACTACAACAACAAAGCCAGCTTATGAAACAAGAGACAACAGGAACAGTAGTATATTTAAAAAAAAAAAAAGAAACAAAAACCACCACCACCACCACATACACACACACAAAAGCAACAAAAATCATACAAAATCAAACAAAAACAAAAAAGAAACAGCGAGAGAGAGACACAGACAGGCAGGCAGAGACAGACAGAGCTGGCGACAAGAAACCGCTCTCTTCCATTTGCTCTTCCTTAAAAGATTCCGATCCTGATTCGGAATCCGATATCTATTCATAAAGCCCGCTGTCCCTTAGAAAGGGGCTGTACAACCCAATATTGGTAACACATACACATCCACACTGCCTTGTACAGCCCAATATTGATAACACACATCCACATCACTACTGTGTTGTAGATTCGTTCTGCTTTTAGAAGACTTTCTACCAATATGAACGCAATCTCCTTACAGTAGCCCCCTTTGCAGTTCTTCATTACGATGAGAAAGAGAGAGGGGAGAGAAGGCCAGAGATAGAAGAGGGAGGGGGGGGGCAGGAGAGAGTAGAGGGAGAGGGGAGAGAGACAGACAGACAGACACACTGGGACATATAGAGACAGACAACAGACAGACAGAAAGACAGACAGACAGGCAAACAGACATATAGAGACAGTGAGACAGACAGACAGACAGACAGACAGACAGACAGAGACATTATATAGACAGAGGCAGACAGACAACATACAGACATATAGACACACACACGCACACGCACGCACGCGCGCGCACTCACACAACACACACACACACACACACACACATACACGTATCCCCCCCCCCCCACACACACACACACACACACACCGCAACAACAACAAAAACCACATACAGAGAGAAAGAAAAAAACGTCAAACAGAAGTGGTAAAAACCTAGATCCACTTTTGCTCTTTTCCATTGTCCTTCTCCTTACCTGACAAAACCATTGTGTGACATTTTCTTACGTCCCCACATTGGGTTGTTTTGGTTGTGGTTTTTTGTTGGTTTTCTTTTCTCTCTGCGGTTCCTAAACCATCGTTTCTCGCCAAACGATCGATCAGACTACAGACATACAGAGATGTCCTGCTCTGGCTGTAATAGACAAAAGGGGGTGTGGGGAGGGGTGGGGGGATGGGAGAAAAGGGTGCTAGCCTACCATCAACGTCAGTCGTTGATAGATACAGACAACTTAAGCAAGAAATGATAGTCGGCTACTGCAAATGAGAGTCAACTGATTTTCAGGGAAGAAAGACAAAAGGTGGGGGGGGTGGGGAGGGGGGGATTGGGGGGGGGGGGTTACCAGAAAAGTGTGCTAGATAAACGTAAGTCGTTGATAGATTCAGACAAATAAAGCAAGAAATGATAGTCGACTGCAAATGAGAGTCAACTGATTTTCAGAGAAGATAGACAAAGAAGGGGGTGGGGGAGGGGGGAGGGAGAATACCAGAAAAGTGTGCTACTCTCTACGTCAGTAACTGATAGATACGGACAACTAAAACAAGAAATGATAGTCGACTGATTTTCAGGAGAGAAAGACAAAAGGTGGGGGGGGGGGGGGGGGGAGGGGATGGGGGGGGGGGGGTACCAGAAAGTGTGCTACGATAAACGTCAGTAATTGATAGATACAGACAAGTGACCAAGAGATGATGGTCAGCTGCAAATAAGATTCAACTGATTTTCAGGAAGAAAGATAAAGGTGGGGTGTGGGGCGGAGGGAGGAGGGAGGGGAGGCAGGGAAGGGAGGAATACCAGAAAAGTGTGCTACGATAAACGTCAGTAATTGATAGTATACAGACAACTGACCAAGAGATGATTGTCGGCTGCAAAGTAGATGATCGGCTGATTTTCGAGGGAGGGGGGGTGGTGATGGTAAGGGTTATAAATGAGAAGGAACAAAGAGAGAGGAAGACAGAAATAGACAGACACAGAGAGGGCTTTCTTTATATGATACGAAAGAGACATAGCTCTTTTTTTTAATCATGAAGTCAGAGTGGGAAAGGAGATTGGAAGGAGCTAAAACATTGAAATCAGGTAACAAGAATAAAGACATAAATAGGAAGAGAGAGACAGAGAAAGATAATTTATTGGCCAATCTTTTAAACTGAAGAAGTTTTTAAAAATATAAAAAAAAAACAGCACACAACACACAGAGAGAGAAGACAAACAGACAGAAGACGACAGAACAACAGAGAAGCGAAAAAGGATACAGAGAGGAGAGGAAAAAGGAGAAACAGACAGAGGCAGACATACAGACAGAGACAGACAGAGGCAAACGGACAGATAGACAGACAGAAGGCAGACAGAGACATACACACAGCCACACAGCCATCCAGATAGACAGTCAGACAACAGGCAGACAGACAAAGTGCTGGCAGAAGGACAAGAGGCTTTGCTTTTGCCCTTTAGCTCCTGTAGATGTGGCCCCAGCTGCTTTTACTGTCCACAATCGCTTCCCCTTCTTCACTTCTCCTGAATTCTCTCTGTGGTTCTTACACACTGCTGTCATTGACCAAACGATCTTGTTAAACACATACGCTCACACGCACGCGCACGCGCACGCGCGCGCATGCACGCACGCACGCGTGCAGTCTCGCACACAGGCATACATGCACACACACACAACATATGTTATATATATATATATATATATATATGATTTTTATTCTTATATATTCATACATACATACACGCAGATTCACACACATGCACACACACATACACACACACTCACGCACGCACGCACGCACGCACCACCACACACACAACACACACACACACACACACACACACACACACACACACAACACACACACACAGAGTCTAAAATCACCCGTTAGTGGTAGACGTTAAAACGAAGACGTACACACACATACACATACACGTACACACACACACACACACACACACACACACACACACACACACACACACACACACACACACACACACACACACACACACACAACACACACACACACACACACACACAACAATCCTTCGTTCTCTGGCAATAAACTCTAAGGTGTAAAAAGTGTACTGTCTCAAACATCAGTTCCTCTTGACCTATAGATACAAGCATCTGAAAGAGCGGTCACACTACTTGTTAAGGAAGAGTGTTAAACTGGAAGATGGGGAAGAAGAGAAAGGAAACAGAAGAAGAAGAAGAAAGAAGAAGAAGTAAGAAGAAGAAGAATGAGAAAGAAAAGAAGAAGAAGAAGAAGAAAAAGAAAAGAAGAAGAGAGAAGAAGAAGAGAAAATGAACAAAGAACAAGAAGAAGAAAACAAAACACAACAACAATATATTTTTTTTAATTGTTTTATTTCAAGGATAATGGAATAAGCACTGGTGTGCTTTTTTGCATACGGTCACGAACACACACACACACACACACACACACACACACACACACACACACACACACACACACACACACACACACACACACACACACACACACACACACACACACACACACACACACACACACACACACACACACACACACACACACACACACACACACCCCTCATATTCGGTTTCCCCATACTTTTCTGTGCCTGTGGTGAGTTTGTATCAGAGCCTTCGGGGTTGGAGGTTCGCGGGGGACATATGTTGGAGGGACGTTGTGGTGGTCGCCACCTCGGGTGGATGACTCACTCAGTCTGGCTCTGCGACTGAGCTAATACTGTCGTTAGTAGGGGGCTTAGTAGGTGGTGTTCTGCGTATGTTAGCTCAGGACAGGCACCACTGAACACCATCAAAGTGACCCAGCAGCAGTGCAGGGCCTCTCTGGCTGGTGGCCTCACAGCGGCCGGCCTGATACTGATGGGCTCCCTGTGGACTCCCGACCCTGGGGATGCGACATAACGAATCTGGGTATGGCCTGGGTAGAGAGATTGCAATGAGTGGCGTGGGAACAGCAGGAAATCAACGTTACAGAAGATGAGGCAGTAATAAATAAAAGAAGAAAAGTAGAAGTAGATGACAGACAGACAGACAGACAGACAGACAGACAGACAGACAGACAGACAGACAGACAGGCAGGCAGGCAGGCAGGCAGACAGACATACAGACAGTCAGACGGACGGACGAACGGAGGAAAGCAGAGATGAAAAGACACAGAAACAAAGAAGTGGGAGTGAAGCTTTTTTTCAAAATCTTAGAGAGAGAGAGATTGGGGGAGACAGACAGGCAGCCAGACAGAGATAGACAGACAGATAGAGACAGAAAGAGAGAGAGAACATTTTTCAGACTATAATTTGGCATTTCATTGGTGATAGCATCGTATGCCGTGGGATACAATTACTTGACAAAAAGTGAGAGCAAAAACTGAAAAGAAAATTCAACAAAC